>OY744466.1:3233473-3670764 GCA_963556145.1 Hygrocybe punicea | reverse complement strand
ATGATGAACTTGTCACTCACATTCCATTCATGATTGTGTGTGCTTATACGGACTTTTGATTGTCTAGCCACAATGCAAAGATCCAACTCCATTTTGGCTACAACACATTCCCTGCACCACCATCTACCAGGCACTTGTCTGGAACACAATGTACACCTTTCTTAGCACTCCTAGAATTAATTTTAGATTTTTCAGACGTGTAGTCGCAAAGTTAGGTGTTTAACGGTCCAATTTTGGCAGAGGCATAAAATGTATTGTGAATATCTCCACATATAAAATGAAATAAAATACACAAACTCCTCTCGGGGTAGGTGTATCATACCTACATCTCTTCAGAGTCTTGCCCTGGCCATTGAGGCGTTGTAGTACATGTAATAATAATAAGAAAATCCAGCCACCCTTCCCTATATGGCAACTCGACCCCATTTGGGACATCGGCAATTTCCAGTTGAAAGTCTCGTGCGCGTGTTCAACAAGACTTGTCGTTTTCAACAACGACGTGACAACGGGTGCGGATGCCAGAGCACCCCAGGTAAGTATTCTATTCATCTTTTTTCATTTATTCTATTAACTACTTAAACACTTTTAGGTTTTTTTGCCGCACCCTCGGGCCAAATGAACGCGAACGCGGCAACAGCAAGCAGACGCGCATGCGCATGACAAGGAGACAACGGGGACAACCCGGGACGACGGGAATGACGACGATGGGGTAAACGAACGAACGCAGCCGCGGCAACAAGAACGGGGACGACCGAAATGAGGACGACCGAACAGGACGACGAGGACCACGGAGCCAAGGACGACGGCAACAGGGACGAGGAGGACGGAAACAGCGAGGACGGGACCGCAAATGGGACCGCCAGGACAACACGAACGGATCAGGGCCACGCGGTAACGACAACGACAACGTCATCGGGGACGGGGACGAGAACAACAACGACAACGACAGGGACTGGGACCACAACAACGGCAACGACAGCAATGGGGACAACGAGGATGGGGACAACGGGGACGGCGAGGACGACGAGGACGGCGCGGACAGCAGGGACGGGGACAGGGACGGTGACAAAAACAACGGGAATGAGGGCAATGGGGACGGGGACAGGGACGGGGACGAGGACGGGGACGACAAGGCTGACGACAAGGACAGCGAGGACGGGAACGGGGACCAGGACAACAGGCAACAGAACCAAGGACGGCCGGGATGAGGGAACGGGATGATGACAGCGGAGACCGCGACAATGAGGACGACGACAATGGGGATGGTGAGGACAGAAATGGCGAGGACGGGACGGCAAACGGGACGGCTACGGCAACACGAATGGGAACGGGGCCACACGGGAACGACGATGATGACGGGGGTGATGGGGGCGACGCGGAGGGGGGTGGACATGTGGGTAACCCCGGTATGTAACTTTGTAGGTCCCCCCTGTTTCCCTCCCATTTCCTCCCGTTTCCCTCTCCTCTCTCCTCCTGCCTCTTCTCCCCCTGCCTATCTCCTGCCCCCTGCCAGCCCCACCTCCCATCCACCTCCTGCCCTTCTCTCCTTGCCCACCCCCTCCATTCCCCCTGGTCATTTCCACCTCTCCTCTTCTCTCCACCATCACCACCACCACTTCCCTCCCTCATCTCCTGATAATGTAGATATGTACATAATTAAGCAAAATAATTATTTGATTTGCAATGTCTATTTTAAGTAAGTTGCTAAATGTAAATTATTTAAAATTATGTTATAACATATGATATAATGGTTTATTGGTATGATTACTTAGCAGATGCTGAGCAAGCAGTCAGTCCAACCAGCCTGTGGGACATCCCAAAAGCTGACAGGGATGTCCCAGACAAGGCTGTGGGACATCCCAAAGCCTTGGTGGGATGTCCCACAAGCTGGCAGGGACGTCCCAGACAAGGCTGTGGGACATCCCACAGACTCGGCAGGACGTCCCACAAGCTGACAGGGACGTCCCAAACAAGGCTGTGGGATGTCCCATAAACTGGAAGGGATGTCCCAGACAAGGCTGTGGGATGTCCCAGAGACTTGGTGGGATGTCCCACAAGATGACAGGGATGTTCGAAAGCCTCAGCTGCAAGCTGACAGGGACATCCCAGACAAGCCTGTGGGATGTCCCAATAAAGCCTCTGTGAGATGTCTCCTTACCCAAGTCCACTGTCCTCAAGACACACTCTAATTTCAGATCTATCCTCTGCATCTGCTTCCCAGTCAGCCATTGTATGCACAGCCAATAATGTAATAACCACTGATATCCTGATCAAATGCTCTTCATAATACACGTGTTTAATTTTCAGCTCAGCCTCCTCTGCATATGTAGCCCTACTTTTCTTTGTATATCATGCATGTTCTGCTGAATTACTCCCCTACAAGCTTCAGCTTGCCACATGCACTAGGGATTGGTTTACTAGAAGCACACCCTCAATCCTCCCCCTCAATCCCATCTCATTACCCAACATCTCCAGCACTTTTCCTGTCCCACTCCTTCTGTCTTTATATGTGGAAACAACTGCTGTATCTTCACACCCTGTCACTGACCTTGAAGGACAATCAGCTCTGTGACTCTCAAAAGAATAAGTATGTACAATCTTATACTATGCCATAGCACCCATGGTACCCATAGTGGCCATGACAAGGCCTGGAAATTTATAATTAGATGCTGTCATCACTCTGAGTTTTCTATTGAATAGCTAGGGAAGGGACGTCCCAAATGCCCCCAGACACCCCCTCTGTGTGGGATGTCCCATGGGACATGGGACATCCCACAACACCAAATGTCGTCCCATGGGCCATCCCATACACCAGACCAGGGACAATGGGACGTCCCAATGTATCGTCCCAGGGACAATGGTTTTGTCCCAGGGCTGCCCAGTACTTTTACCAACATGTAGATGGTTCAGTACTAGAGGTGAGTTGTAACTAGTTGTTCAGGTTTGGGGGTAGCCTGAAGTGCTAAATGATGGGACACATATATTTCTTGTTGGTATATTTTCACCATCAATCTCTACATCTTCTGAATTTCTCCCCTCCCAGGTTGAGAATTCTTTGTACAAACTCCATAGCAGCACACTTTCAGGTGTTTTGCACACCTTCAAAAACATGTTCAGTTCTCGACAGCCTGGTCAGATAGAGTTGGATGGGTTGACGGTACAAAACCCCATTGTTCTACCTCAAGTGAAGATGTCAATCTTCGACAAGTTCCTTAATATTGTTTATGGAAGGTTTGCTACATTTACACATTATCGACAAGTGTGAAATTCACATAGCTTTCAGGTGGAGACCCCATACCCAAATGAGATGCTCATTGGGCTCCTCGAGCTCAGCCAGCTCTACCAATCACAGTCCACCCGAAACTTTGCCATCCATCACATTCATGAGCGACGTTTTGCATTCCATCCAGCCCAGTTGCTCCATCTCTCTCATAAGTTTGGCGTTACTACCCTGTTTCTCCCAGCCTTCCAAGTGCTCACCAAGACACCACTCTATGAGCTAAACACTAATCACATATCAATGATACCACCTGCAGCTTTCGTTACACTCATGCAAACAAAGGAAACCATAGAAGAACATTGACAAATCATTGCTTCTGAACCCCCACCTGTAAATCACACCCCCGAATGTCAAAATTAGCAACTTTGTGATGAAGATTGGCAAACTGTATGGTGGAACGGTGTGGAGGCTCCGGGCCATCTGGACCTGAATCCTCTTCATATCCCACATCATCCCCGTCCATTCCCATTCATGTATTGTCGATTCCGCCCGATTCCGGTCATTTCCATCGATTCCGCTCCGGATTCCGCCTCCAGATTCGTTCCTACATGCACTGCAATGTCTCTAACGACCCGGAATCAGTACGTTTATAGTCATATATCATGTATCTACATTTCCCATCTCCTAGTACATAGCATTCCTCCACTCCACTCCACTCCTATCAGTTACAGCCTTCGCTTGTAGTACATAGTTACTACAGCACAGGATCACTCCCAGTAGTATAAAAGATGTACCCTTATACTACAAACCATATAGAAAATACAGGTTATCGCTCCCCTTCAGTTTTATTTCTTAGTCCTCGCTTCGTATCGTCTCTATATTAGTCTTCATACTCCACTCCCTTCACTTCCCCTCTGATCCAGAACCCTGGATTTGGGTTGGATTGACTAGACTACATAGACACTAAACTCCTCTGATCACTTCTTAGCTGATCACCACTTTCGTAGATTCCCATTCGGGTCTACAACAGAACTCGCCGTCACAACTGGAGCCCACCGCGAGGAATTTAGTTCTTTTGTCTTTTCATACCCTCCCCACTGTCAGGTTTGACTTTCATGACGTTTTTCTTTTGTTCCCGACTCTAATCGCTCAGCCCCACTTACGACTTCGACCCCTTCCTCATACCTCCCCGACCCGACCCGCTTCCCGATTTGGACATTCCCCGATATGACGCACGGATTGATGCCTCTCCGAGGTGATTGTTCAGCCCCGACGTTTCACGGTGACGAACACGACCTTCCCCGCTTCTTTGACAAAATTGACATGCTTGGCTCCGACTGTGGACTCACAGACACTATGAAGATTCGCTACATGCTCTGGTACCTCGATAACGACGATTACGAACTTTGGTCTACCCTACCCACCGCTTCAGCAAAGGACTTCATCACTTTCCGACGTGCCGTTTTCGCCTTCTATCCTGGTGCCACGGACAGTATTCGGTATACGATCACGGATCTCGATCAATTGATTAAACGACAATCGGCTTATGGTATAGAGAACAAAGCAGACTTAGGACAATATTTCCAGGATTTCATACGCATTTCCGGTGTCTTGTTTGACAACGGCCATCTATCAGATAAGCAACGGAACACATACTTCACCAATGGATTCGACTCAGACCTTCGTCTACGTATTGAAGAACGCCTCCATTACCTTCATCCTGACCATTACCACGACGATCCGTACCCGCTCGACATTTTCCACGATGCCGCCTTATTCCTGCTTTCCGGTTGTCGCTCTGTTCCGACATCCCCTTCCCTTGCCGTTACTATCTCTAGTCCCGATTCCGGTCCCAGTCCCCCACCCGTCATAGCTTTGTCATCTCCGGTCCCGATTCCGACCTCGATCCCGCCCACCATCGTTCGTTCCGTCGCCCACGTTCATTCCAGTCCTACATATACTCCGTCCCCTTCATCACATATTCCGTACCTGTCCATTCAGGTGCCTGTCGAGACCGTCATTTGTTTACAGGTATTGTCGTCCAATCCCGTGTCGTCCCCGTCTGATCCCATTCCCAATTTATCGATGCCGGTCACCAATTTATCCAATTTGTTTCCTATTTCGTCCACGTCGTCTCCGGATTCGACCCCTCCACTTTCCATCCACGAACTCATACTGGACCCGCTCCCATTGTCCTCGGATTCTCCAGAAATAGACATTCCGTCCCCGATATTGCCACCATATTGTCCTCCGTCACCGTCTACCAAGATTCCGTCGACTTTGGTTGAGTATTCTGTACCCGTTCCCATTCCGGACTCCATTCCACCCCTTTTATTTGATTTCGATTCCGGTCCCGATTCCGTTATGTCGACCCCTTCGTTCCCAGTTCCCCTCGTCATTCCCGCTCCTGTATCGTCTCCGGTTCCCTCCTCGCCCACTTGGGGCACTTTGTCGTTTCCGCCCGCTTGGGGCACCCCGTCGTTTTTAGACCCGTCACGCGGCACACCCGTTATATGGGATCGTGTTGGTGTCGGCACTCCGGTTCTCAAATTTTTATTGTTCCTCGTTTCCGTCTTCATTCTACTTTGTCATCACATTTTGGACCTCCGCCCCCTCGACACCTCACTCGAATATTTGCAAGAAGTTCTCCACCTCCTCTTGTCGTTCCGCCTCCGACCTTCTTTCAGAAACTCTTGTGGGGATATAGACCCGTTTCCGTCACCCATTTTTGCATTTTCGTCCTCCGTTCCGCTTTCTGTTCACGCTCCCGGCCTCCACTTATTTATATTTTTGTTTCCGTTTATAGTTTTCTTTGTTTCCCGTTTGTTTCGATCCCATTCCGTGTCCGTTGTATTCCGGTCCCGCCCTCCACCTCGACCTCCAGATTCTGGCTTATGTAGTTACCCGTTTCTCCCTTTCCGTTATAGATTTTATTATGTACTCATTTTATTTTTATGTACATTGTCCCACGGTTCATTTCCCCTCCCTTTCCATCCATTTCCCTTCTACTCCCTTCTCCTTTTGTCGAGTTTTGTGTCGATCATGTCGAGTTGGCCAAAGATATGGGCTTGGTTCATGCATAGTCGGTTCAGCTCCTTCGTCCAACGGGTTAGCTTCGAATGGACCTCTGCAACGTACTCCGAGAGGCTGTCCGCGATCATCAATATCTCCCTCTGCGTTTCCGTCGCCATCTTGCGCACTGCCCAGACGTGCTCATTGATTCCGGCTCCGATCCGCAGGTGCTTGAACGGATTCCCTTGCCTCCCATTGTCCCGCTCCGATTCCGTATCCGGTTTGACGTCGGTTAGCGTCCATTTACTCGTCGATGCCTCTCCGGCCCATAGCTTGGGCTTCTTCACTGGCTTCAAAATCCTCTTCGCGACGATCCTTCTCTTTGGACTTCCCGCCTTCGCCTTCCCTTTCCGTTCCGCTTTCCCAGTTCCGGTGGCCGGTCCCTTCGTCGATAATCCGCAACGTCGTTTAAGCCTTTTGCATCGATCGCACGCGTACCCCTCGATTCCGCGACAAACCGCATTGGCGGTCACGCACGCATCGCATTGCCAGATCCGGAACAACTGCATGTACTACGGATTAGTTAGGCACCACGGATATACGAGTCCACGAGATATCACTTACCCCCAGAATCTTTCCCTTTGGTTCCACGTCCTCGTTCCCGCTCACATTCGAGAAATCGTTACCGCTGTTGTAGTCCCCGTGAACAGTTTCGTCGTCCCGGGTCACCCTCTTATCCTGGTTGAGCTTTTTGTTTTTGATTGCGTTGAGTGCTTGAAGCCGCTCGTATTTTCGTAGTTGCTGATCGGACCAGGTGCCCTCCTCGTCCTCGCTTCCATGATGGCTGGTTTGTGCAGTTTCCTCCCGGTCCCTTTCCGCGGCTGCATTATCCCTTTTTGCTGCCTCTGCCACCTTCGCCCTTTCCGCCTCCTCGATCCGCTTCTCCGCCTCCGCCCTCCTATTCATCTCCTCTTCGTATTGACGCGATTCCTCCACCCGTTTCCGCTTGATCCTTTCCGCCTCCTCGACCCGTTGTTTCCTCGCTTCCGCCCTCCTATTTTCCTCCTCCTTCTCCTCCTGCAAACGTGACGCTTCCTCGACTTCCCGACGCACGGCCTCTTCCCGTTCCTGCTTCTTGTACTCCTCACAATTCCGCAACCATTCCTCAACCTCAACCACCATCTCTCCGCCCATCGAGAAATCCCTCGGTTCCGTCACGTCGATTCCATTGTCTCGGATTTCCGTCAAGATTCCCCTGTAGTTCCACTGCCGGGTATCGTTAGTCCGTGCCGTTTACAGAAACGGGATCTCTTACCATGGCCTGTCGTCGTCTCACCACCCATTGCCGTGCTTCGTTCTCGAATCCGTCGCGTACGATATCGATTCCGGCCGCGTCGACTTCTAGTAACTCGGCTATGGCGCTCTCGAAGTCTTGCCGCATTTCCGCATCCAGATTGTTGAGGAATTTGTCATATTCCGTCGACATCTGGCGTTGGTGTTGGTGTTTGTTGGGTTTGTTGGGCCTGTTGAGGTTGTTGTCGAGATTGTTGAAAGTCGCGTTGAAAAGTTTTCTTGTTTGTATTTGTTGCCCCGTCACGTGACCGTTGTTTATCCAGCCGTTTCGCCCCACCCTCTTTCAGTAGCTCCGGACCACTGCTTCCCGACACTTCAATACCTGCCAGCTTCGATCTCATTCACGTTGTACCATCGTTTCCACCCGTTTTCGACATTGCCTCCGCTCATTTATTCCCACGACCCCAGTATCTTCGTTATTTCGTATGGATCGACCAGGGATGGTCTCTATCTGAGTCCTGACCGGATGTAGAGGCTCCGGGCCATCTGGACCCGAATCCTCTTCATATCCCACATCGTCCCCATCCATTCCCATTCATGTATCGTCGATTCCGCCCGATTCCGGTCATTTCCATCGATTCCGCTCCGGATTCCGCCTCCAGATTCGTTCCTACATGCACTGCAATGTCTCTAACGACCCGGAATCAGTACGTTTATAGTCATATATCATGTATCTACGTTTCCCGTCTCCTAGTACATAGCATTCCTCCACTCCACTCCACCCCATGAGTTACAGCCTTCGCTTGTAGTACATAGTTACTACAGCACAGGATCACTCCCAGTAGTATAAAAGATGTACCCTTATACTACAAACCATATAGAAAATACAGGTTATCGCTCCCCTTCAGTTTTATTTCTTAGTCCTCGCTTCGTATCGTCTCTATATTAGTCTTCATACTCCACTCCCTTCACTTCCCCTCTGATCCAGAACCCTGGATTTGGGTTGGATTGACTAGACTACATAGACACTAAACTCCTCTGATCACTTCTTAGCTGATCACCACTTTCGTAGATTCCCATTCGGGTCTACAACAGAACTCGCCATCACAACGGGATTGGACAATTCTTGCTTGATGGTCGGAATCCACAAACTTGGCGAGAAGCCCTGGCCGTCTTCAAGGGCTTAGAGTTTGGGGAGATGAGCGCTGGATGTAAAAAGAAAATGTTGGAAGTCATCAGCGGAGAAGCAGCAGTGAACAGCCTTGAGTTATTTATACAGGATGTCGGAATGAGGCTCATGGCAGAACTTTGTATTAAGGATGCTAAAGATGATTTAGACGAAGAGTAGATATATTTTGACATTGCTCTTTAGCTCCTCGTTCTACTGGATAAGTTGTGCATATCGCGCATCACCTGCGGGTACTGCGGAGTCTGCGGTACTAATAAAAGTTCACGTGAAATGCCATACGTACTATGCCACAATGTCATCGCAGCCCTGAATTGCATCCCCATAGAGTCCATTCACCAGTGAGATCATGTTAGTTGTTTTAAAGCTTCTGCTAACTTTGAATCAGGTTTGCGATGCGATGGACTGCTATAGCTGAGGTCTGGATGGCAAACAGGCTGCCTGGGCATCTAAGAAGTACCGCGGACACCGAGTTCTGCCAGAGAGCATCTTCAGGGACCTTAGTGCTGCCAGGCTCACTTAAATTAATAATTAGACACCACCTCTATTTTATCTATTTTATACCCATGTACTCGTCACTTATTTGATTTTGCAATGCGTCCATTTGTCCATCACTAGTAATTACTGATCAAGCCTACTTTAACGCAAATTGTCACAATTGGTCACAATTGTCACACATGAAGTAACGTCCCGTGATGTAACTGTGTATGGATGAGGAGGACCCCTGAATGTCTCAGTAAATGTTAGATTTTTATCCGGACATGAAAGGGGTCAAAGAGGCCGGAAGGCCACCGTAAAATCCGGACATGAGCCGCCAAAAAGCTGTTTAGGCCAGTGTAATATCCGGACATGAGTGGGCAGGCATGTCAGACAGCTACTGTATCATCCGGACATCATCATTCATGAATGTTCAACGTTCAACTGTTAACTGAGCTCAAGCTTCTACTAATAGTACACTAGAACTAGAACTGAAAATTTTATTTATTTGTAACACCTGATGCCGCCTACCGCTCCTATCGTGCTCGACTTCGACCAGGAGGATTCGCCAGCATACTGCCTGGACAATTGGATTTGTAAAGGGAAAAAATTTGAAAATGTTCCCCTCCAAGTCATCTCAGCCCACACAGAAGCATTTGCTGTTCCAATGGCATTCCGTAAAGACTTCGCAGATCCAGGCCTGCCTATCATCGACTTCATACAACTAAATCTTCCCAAGCAGTCATCAACCATTACAGTGACGCACATTAACAAATGGTTCAGTCCAGACCCACCCAAAGATGATGTTGCAAGGATTAAATCTCGGATGATTCCTCCTCAATCTCTCCTAACAGACCTTCGAGTTGCCTGTCAGCAAGCCTGGCTTGATGGCACACATTCAATCACAGACCCACGTTTTAATAAAGGAGCTGAGCGGTTCCCACTCTAGATAATCACATATTAGATCACAATCAGCAATACCATTCAGGCACAGACAGAATGGATGTGCGCACGAGAATGGATTGAAGACCAATCTCAAGTTGCGTGCTTCCCTTGTGGATATGGAACGTCAACGGAGATATTTGGATGGAATGCACCACAGACACACCTGAATATACACATTTCCACGTGGAAACTGTGTCAACTTCTCAGCACCCACTGGCTCTGTGACAACATAATGGACCTCCTCATTAATGACCGCAAGCCCAACTCAAGAAGGATCCCATTAGAGCATGGAAATTTTTCATTGCTCCCTCAATTTTTTATTCGGTTTTCGCACCTGCAAGACAGGACGGTTATCACTTTGACAAGTTGCCTCGATGTTTGAAGAAGGTCGAGAACCTAGTCAAAAACGAGGGGCTTCAGTATCTCTACATGGCTGTTCTAGTCAATTCCAACCATGAGGTTGCCGTCTATGTTGATTTTGTTGAGAAGAGATGTGGATGGGGTACAAGCAGAGAATGACCTTGGAATGCTTCATTAACATGTCATCGTGCAGGGGATTCACTTTCAGGAGAATATCCTTCTCCTACGGTCTTCATGGATAATCTGACAAGTTGGCTTGGTGCTCGCTTTGGAGGAGGCTTTCAGAACTGTGGCAACTCTCTCGAGCATGGTGAACAATGGGACACTTACTCCTGTTTAATCTGTGCTGCCAACACAATAGCACACGTCGTCTTTGGAGATGAATTATGGAACTCCGAGCGCAGGGCAGTGGACCGGCTATATTGGTTCTTGAAGTTTACAGGACGAGACGTAAGTGCATTGTGATCTAGTTCATTCCATAGTTGCATGTGCTCACAATTAGAAACCAGCCGAACAACAATCCCACAGTTGCTCAAACCCAGAGCTCTGAACGGATGGCTATCTCATACCTCACAACGGTGTCAGAGGACATGACCAGAACCATCTGGGAAGATTTGATCAGCACAAGTGAAACAACGCCAATCTCTACAGACAATTCTATTAAACCTACGGACTCCACCGAGATAGCAGAGGTTGGAGCAAAAGCAAACATTAATGTTGTTGGTGACAAGATGAACACTAATGGTTTGAGCATGAAGAAGACTCTCACTGGTTTCTTCCCAATGTTCTCGAAATGCGCCAAGCAGCGGACCCGCTCACCTAGCACTTCATCCTCATCCAGTGGATCACATGATGGATCAACAACAAACAAGCGAAGGAAAGTTGGGAGAAAGAGAGGACCGGTAGGTCATAGTCGTTCGGCTGTGTCTGAATGGCAGACTCAAGAGGCAGCTGATGCAGGAACCCTTAATGTGAACACCAAAAAACTCACCAATTTCCATAACAAGATTCGCACACTGGATCCATATGCTGAGTTTGATGAGGAAAACATCCGCTTGGTCCGTCATTCTGGCTGTGGAAACAAGCTGCTGATGAAGGAACCTTACAATGTAACTCGGTTTCGGATGCACATCGAGGAATGTAAAGGTGACAAAAAAAATGCAAACGCAGCTGGTTGGATGCGCACCTTGACAGCAATGGCATCAGACAAAGGCTGGGGTGCAGAACGAAAACCTGGCCACAAGCAGACACCCGCACAACATTTATCGACTCCATGTCCTGGCTTGACAGAGGTTGACCATGCAAGTATACCAATTTATTTGCGCAGATCCGCGGTTGAAGGAGGTGGGGCACGATCGCTAAGCATCATTTCCAAAGAACGTTTTGGCAGAACCTTTGGCGACCTCAGCACCAAACGGCAACAGACGATCATAGACATGCAGCGACATGAGTGGAAATGGCAAAGTGACCACAAGCATTTACATATCTTCTCAACTGCGTGTGAAAAGTCAAGCAGGATGAAGCCGGGACAACACCACAGCGCTCCTTGTTCCCAATGCTCAGAGCTACTCACCAATCGGCGGTTCCTTGACCTCTTGAACAAACCTGTACCAGCCGATGAGAACTATATCTACATTAATCGTCGATTTCAAAATCAGATCTTGGGTGAAGCTTTCGCAAAAACGAAAGGGCTTAAAAGTATCATCGAGACGGCGGTGAGGCCATTATATTAATACACATTCATCAAAATTCTGATGCAGACACAGGATGCCAACAAGTCACCGTTTATTCGCTTTGCAGAAGGCGCTCTGCGGGGCAAGTACAAGAATTATCAAGTCTTTATTGGCCTTGTGGAAACCATGGTTCTCAAAGTTGACAAGGAAGAGCGCGGGGTAGGCATGCGCAACTTCACCTATGCACCAGCATGGGATGAGTTTAGTGCACTTGTCTGCATCCAAGCCCCTCGAATACATGTGCTCTTGTCAGAGCATTTTGCCACACGAAGCCTCCGTAGTATTCGGTGAAGCCGCACCAGTATGCTGAAAGATCAATACTAATTGGACCTCTCAGAATGAAACAGGCCCGCATTCCTCGCTCTCCTTTGACCATCTCCGAATGCACATTTGACCTTGCTGCCGAACACCTCCGAAATCGCAAGTATACTGGGATCACTGCGCTGAGTTGTGATGACACTAAGCTTTTGAGCTCATTGCATCTATACTTCGACTCCGCCGTTGGTGGACATTTCCTAGTGGGAGCAGTCGGTGGTCCGATTGCAGTCCCAAACCCAAATGCAATTGACGACATAATGTCAGATCCAAATGTGGTGAAAGGCACAAAGGTTCGTGTTTCAATACTCTCAGCATTGACATTCAAGATAACACCATGAAATAGCTACGTTTATGGTGCTTGACAATCCCTCTCCCCAAAGTCCCTCCAATTCTGTTGCAGGCCATCACAATTCCAAACAATCTAAAGGCCGATGAACTTCTCGCCTACACAGAGCAAATTGTCAAAGGCCTGATTAGTCGCCAGATCAATGTTGTCTCATACGCTTGCGATGGAACAGAGACGGAACGTAGTGTTCAACAACTGCTGACGACCGGAGCAGATCGCCACCTAACGTATACTATCACAAACCAAGAGGGTTTCCGCGAACTCAAATTCACCATCCCAGTTATCGGTGATCAACCCGTCGTGATGGTACAAGATTCTAAGCATGCGCTCAAGACATACCGGAACAATATGTTCTCAGGTGCTCGACTACTCACTCTCGGAAACTACATCGCTATCTATCAATCCATCCGGGATATTGCCTTTGAGGATAGCAGTCCTCTGTACCGACGGGATGTAGAAAAATTGGATCGTCAGGATGACAATGCGGCAGCACGATTGTTTTCTGCAGGTATGCTGGAGTACATGAAGAAGAAGCATCCCTCCCATCTAGGAGAAATCGTATACCTATTTGTTTTCGGAGAACTTGTGGATGCCTATCAGAACCATCACATCAATCACAACGAGTGCACAAAGATGGTTTTGCGAGCCCATTTCTTCCTTCAGATGTGGGACACTTATTTGCAACACACTGGCCATCAAGTCGAACGCTATTGTTTGTCTCGGGAAGCAATGGACATCAGTCGCATTCTCATAAACGGGTTTCTGTCATTGATCGTTGTCTATCGTGATTATGGACCAGAACGGTTTCCTCTCCTCCCATGGCTCCACTCAACAGAGGCATGCGAGCATGTCTTCGGAACTGCTCGCCTTATCGTCAAGGATTTCACATTACTCGATTTTGTGTATATGCAACCAAGGATTGACTGTAAAGTAAGGGCTGATGTCCTGAAAGCTCAATCCTCAGATCCTATGGTGCGCGCTGGTGGATACAATCATACGTACTTTGACAATGCAGGACTTGACGCAATTACCCTTGCGTCTTTCCCATCTAACGCCGAAATCAATTGTATTGCGAATCATGCAGTGCAGGAGGCTAGTAGCCTGGTGGTGCTCCTCAGTATCAGTGTCGACCGCCTGTTGAATCATCAGAAGACAATCACCCTTCCGGCAATCAGTACTTGGTACCAGGAAGATGAGCCCTTGGTGGAGGATTCATGTGATGATGACGATGAAAGTATTTCCGGTGATGATGAAGCAACTGAGTTGCAGCAGCTCGTCCAACACTCAGAGGTGGTGATAGAAGATCTTCCACAGTGAGATCGGGAAGATTTAGGGTCTCTGGCATGTGCGGCCCTTGCGCTCACTGCAAATGATATGATGAAAGCGTACGTTACTTGCTTCTTTGCTACAGATTGTTAGGTTTATCTGGTCACAGCCAAACTCTGCATGAGCCCCATGGCGATGAAGACGATGACCATGATGACTGTGTCATTGCTGAAGATTGCCAGCACATTGAACAAGCTGTTAATATTGTGCCGCAGTCAATTTCGACCATGGATGAGGAGTCATTGCCATTCGGCTATGGAGACTTTGAGCCTGATTTTGCTGAACTCAACTTGGATAACCTCATTCAGATGCGTTTCCTCCATCAAACGCAACAAGCAGCAAATGGCATTCGTCTTCAAGGCAAGGCTGATACAGCTGCCAGCACTGAGGGAGTATCTATGCACCGGCAACTAATTCGCAAATTCCACGAGGTGTTGAAGCGACAGCAAGAGCGAGGTGTGGGATCTGGGTGTGATCGTGCCGCCCACTGGCATGACAATGCAGAAGGGGGAAATGCAACTAGTAACGGTAATTCAGCCAATGCAGCGCTTGCTGCAACTGCACTGGCAAAAAAGGTATCCTCGTACTTGCCTACTCGCCTACTGTAACTCATGATATACCACACCGGCAGGCTGCTACAAACAGACGTAAGGCATTCATTCAAGCTAAAGTTCCCCACCTGGATGTCGTCTCCGATGGTCGTGTTTCTGCCCTCAGGCCTATCAAATGTGGTGATTTTGTGTTTGTCTTCAAAGATGACAATGCATGGATTATGCTTGGGAAAGGTGCGCAATGTTATCGGCGAAGTTTTACTTTAACCATTGTCATATTAGTGATTGCACTCTACTCTAAAACTGGCGGCAAGAATAGCAAGCATGCAGCAATTACAGGATCCACTAGCATATCTGGCCTCTCCCATGTAGGCCTGCAAGTTTTCGAGAACATTGTGAACCGCCAGTTTCGAACCATCCCCGAGAGTACCGCACTCTTCCAGACGTTCCAATTCGCTCTGGTCCCACCCATCTCTGTCCTTTGCATCCTCCACCAACCCCCAGTCGTTGGTAGAGCATGCGTAGAAGTGTCGGTTGAGGATGGCCAGTTGTTCCAAGCGCTCCGTGCTGGCAAAGACCATGTAGTGCTGGCACTCAAGCAGCTTCACAAGCGCAAAAAAGGGGATGTGGATGTGGGCAGTGAATGAGGCCATGAGTATCACAGATTATATACCCGTCCTACATCGTATACAGCATTACAGTCATCTACTGGCCCTTGGGTCAATCAAATCTTTGCCGGAGTTGACCAAATATACTGTAAGTTTATGGGAAATTTCGTACCAGCCAATCACTGCATGACCAAATAGTGTAGATATTTGAGCACAAATTTTAACTATCGGAGAGCATTTGAGCTGAATAAAGGCAGATCAGCGTCAAAGTCTCTTATCGACGATCAAACGGGTCCTCGGGTCGCATCACATCACACTCCAAATTTGGTACAAATCACGATGAAACTCTAAATTGTTTAATCGTCAAGTTCCACGTCACTCTCCTCATCGTCTCGCTCGCTGTCATTTCCATCCTCTGCACCTCGTTTTGGCTTTGGCAATGCTCTCTCAATAGGTCCCAACTTTGGCTTCCGCCACCGGCGCTTCCTCCTTTCTTCCTTGGCAGTATCACGCTCATCTTCCCACATCTGCAAGTCCTCCTTGTATCTTGCCCTTTGCGTTGCTATGCGGGCCTTCCGTTCATCATCCTGGATCTTCCATTCCGTGAGCACCTCCTTGTAATTCACCCTTTGTAGTCTCCTCTCCTCCTTTGCCGCAGCTTCCTGTTCTTGCCTTGTCTCCTGCTCCACAACTGCATTGAAAAAAGTTTCGCCATCCATCAGCTTCGGCATGCCATCACCAAGTAGTTTTCGTTTCTTTCTTGACTTTTTCTTGTCCTCATTTGCCTGCAACTGTGCCTGTGCACGTTTCACATACATTCCCTGTAAAACTGTTGTAGCTTGCATTGTGACCATCGACGATTTCCGTTTCTTGTCCCGAGACTCAGCCTCTTGCAAGGCTTCTTGAAATTGTCGCTCCCGGTCTGTCAAGGGTTCCATTTCCAGAAGATGGCTGTACCGACTCTGGCTCTTGAAAGGGGAAATCGTAGATGGAGCAAAAGTAGGTGGGATTGAAGCAGCAGCCAGTGGTGAACTCGAGACGAGAAAGGAGGCCGATGATGATTCAAGTGTCTCGATTGCAGATCGGGCATTTGATGAGGTCTGCGTCTGCACTTCAGAGCGGTTTTCTGTTTCTGCATTATCTGCATTATTTGCATCGGCGACCTTTAATTTCATTTCTTTGTCGATCAGATCTGATATCGCCTGGATTGGGGGGGTCAATGGTATTGGAAGGATTCCACGAGTTGAAGTTTCCAAGCTTGGGGCCATGGTTTGTTCTGTTATCACCCCTGGATCAAATGGAACAACCCCAGTCTTTCGAAAAGCAGCTTTGATGTTATCAGGGGTGAGGGCTGCCAGGTGAGCCTTCGCATACACTCCAAGGAAGTTGGTTTTGTCCACTCTAACCCCATTCTCTCTTTCGAAGCAATCTCGGGCCTCACTCCATCGCCGTTTCGCCACACTGAAGATTACAACGTCAAGACCTTGGTAGGCATGTGTAGAATGTGATGGGTAGCAGAGAACATGAATGCTGTGCTCGCGAGCATATTCAAGGAAACCTCGGGTGAAGTGTGAGTTATGACCGTCTACCAACAGAAGTCGCCGGCGACCAGCAGCCTTGGCTTTTGTATGCTTATCGAAGTGCTTGATCCATTCAATGCCAATTTCGCCATCTGTGTACCCTTTTTTTTGGTATCCCAGCCTCCAGGTTTCTGTAAGCATACATCAAAAAATCATCAAATCAACTACTCACAATGCATTAAGGGGATTATCTTGTTTCCATGATGTCTGATAACCCTCCCCTTTGAATATTACAGCAGGGGGGATGCTTGTGCCGTCGGCACATATGGTGACTATCACGGTGATATTCTCCCTTGTTCCACTCCGTTGCTGATGCTGAATGCTCTTTTCTGCAGGCCCAAAGACTCGCTCTGACATCCCAATCCCCTCCTGAAAGCCAGACTCATCGGCACCAAAAATTAATGCATCTGGAATGGGTTCGTCACCATCTTCTCCCTTCACTGTCTCCTTAAAAAGCCTGAAGAATGCCTCCTTTGTAACAGGATTGACTGCACGTGCACGAGAGTGGTCCAATGGATGAGACCAGAAAGGCTTGAGACGGCTGGAATGTCGTTCAGCAAATCGGTGTGTCCATTGCTTCCCAACACCCTCTTGTGGGAATCCGGAGTTTTGGCCATATTTTGCATAGCAGATTTCGTCAACATGCTCTTTGAGTCATTTATGGCTGAGGGGGAAGCCTCGTTCAGCCAAACTGATTGCATAGTCGACTACGACCTCTTCTTCTTCCTTCGTAAGCCAAGCCTTCCCTGCATTGAAGTCTCGGATACTCTGACGTCCTTTCGCTCGTGCCAGGATAGTTGTCCTTGATAGTTTGACAACCCATTTTGTAGTCTGGAAGCACTCTGCCTCCACTTCTTTGATAACCTTCCGCACCCCCTTCGTGCCAGATTCAGAATCCCTTTCAGCACAGAATTTTTCCACAGCAATCTTCTCCCATTCATCCTTGAGTTCAGCCTGTAGTCTCTGGGTCTGAGTTTTGGATTTTGCACGGCCAACCATAGAGTCGTTGAATGTGTGAAGAATAAATTTTCATCATTAAGAAATTAGTGTCCCAAAAAGGCAGGTGTGATGTGACATGCCGATTGCTCAAAAACCTGGTCTTGAATGGAGTTTTCATGTTTCCTCTCACACTATGGTCAGAAACACATCATTATATCATTGAGAAGTATGTTAGGATGACTGTTGGTGGAGTGGTTGGAAATCTGACCAGTATTTAAGCTTTAATTGACGAAACAAATTTCACTTTTGATCAATTCTACCTAAGGTCATTGCCTGTAATTAGATCGGGAGACCCTACACCCTCAAGACTCCCATAGCAGGTGGCTATAGCATATTAGCACACATATCAAAAGGGTGGAAGTCACAAGTTAACAGGGGACTGTAAAATTAGTGATTGACCCGAGGAGTGGTAGTGGCCCAAGGGCCAGTAGATGACTGTATGGGGAAAAAAATAAGGCCACCACGCCATCCGGACATGAAATTGCCTCGATGGGAGGCTAGCGTAGCATCCGGACATGAAAATCCAATTTTTTGTCCGGACATGGACCCCCGAAAATGGGCAAAAAAAAATCTAGCCTTTAGCAGGACATTCAGGGGTCCTGGATGAGGCCTATCTTATACTGAAGGCTCAACATATTGCCTCTCCCCGATAAGGGGGTAATCCGGCCCAAAATCGTCCCAAATTCTGGCCCAAAATGTGCCAATTTGCCATAAAAAAGTGCATGGTTCCGCCTTCGCTTCCAGAGGGGACCACTCGCGAATCGCGAGTCATGGCAAGCTAATTAGCTTGATAGTTACAGCTCGTGCCTCCGCGACTAATCCCCTCGCAATAGTACTAGTCCGCCAAAAAAGGAAATTTGACCGACCTTATTTCACCCGGACTTTGTGAACATTTGCTAGTATAACCCCCCCACCGTGCCCCACGATCTCCCAGCAACTGTCGTGCCTGGGAACACTGAGCCGCACTGAGAGCTCATGACCTGATAATCAAAACTGAGTACGAGTGAAGGGCGGGGGGAACAAGTTTGATGCGAACGGGGGCAAAAACGCACCTGTTGAGCGCTAATCACAGCGCTGTAAGCGCTATGAAACCCACGATGGACAGCTTCTCCAACACCTGGAACGACTCTAACTATTTTTGGCGAATAGATATTGGGCTAGTGATGATACAATTGCTGTCGCCCCTCAGATGCTCTCCTCGCCAGCGCACTCGTTGATGTACATATCAAACATGACTGCGCATAGCTTGGGCCGGGGTGTGACGATGTGAATGGCGGTAGGTGACAGGGTCTCACGCTCCACCTACATTTCCCATTTGCGATTACATGGGAGGCGTGCGAGACTTGTCGTTAAGAATCTGAAACAAGGGAAGAGAATCGACGGCTGTCCCCTCGACGAGAAAAGCAAGATACGGTGTACGTACATCGGTATTCATTCTCCATGTGGCCCGACAAGGCCAACAACCACCTCGGACCACGAATGTCTGAATGCCTGTGTACATCCCAATTTACAATGTCATCAATCTGCCTGCCAGTGTTGATCGTTTACCTAGCGAGATTCCAGCCACGAATACCCAAGGAGGCGCGCACCATGATAGTTGTTCGATATCCCAGAGTTGCGGTAACTGTGGGAAAGAGCAGGTTTATTGTCGACAATGCGGGACTTCCTCGGCTGTGGAGCAGTGACGAACCAGAGCCAGGGTCTTCATACATTTGGCGCTCGAGAGAGTGAGAGAAAGCTTGCCGGAAAGTCAGGCACAATGCTCGCCTTCCATAAGGAAAAGCCACCTGACACGACGAGTTAGGTCCCAAGCCAGTACCGTACCTGGCCGCGATTGTTATCCTGATGACACACCAAAGGCGTTACTGATCTGGTTCCCACAAAAGAGCACCGCTATTCGAAAGCCAATTTTGTGCCATTTCGAGATGATCATGAAGAAAACAACACCAGGGAGAAATGCAGCTTCCACCACTCCAAGAAAGGCGGCACCGGAAAAAAAATGGCGACAAGTAAGCTGGCATGAGGGGAACGACACTTGAGATACGCGCTTTGAGACGATGCCTAGGCGCAGAATTCAGTAAACCTCTCAGTTATGGAAATATGTGATGATACCTGACAAGAGTCGCAAGACTGAGATAAGCCACCACATCATACAAGATGGCAGGTATATCATGATGGAGGTAGTCAAGGAACTATGATGAGTATAAATATGAAAGCAATGGAAAAGACATACGAAGACCAAGCTGAAATATGGAAAGAATAATCACAGTTGTGAACGGCATCCCCTTGAACACCTTGAACATGAAGGTCTTGTGGTGTGGGTTGAAAGTGGCACCAATTACGGAGGACAGTCAATCTGCAAGACGGGGACGTAAAAGTTAGAACCAAGATCAAGATGATGACGCAGATCTATGAGAGGTCATGCTGGTCAAATTTAACTGAGAACCCCTGAGCTTTCCCTAGGGATCCTTGACCTTCCCTAGGGATCCTCGGCTTTCCCTAGGGATCCTCGGCTTTCCTTAGGGATCCTTGGCCTTCCCTAGGGATCCTTGGCCCTCCCTAGGGATCCTTGGCCTTCCCTAGGGATCCTTGGCCTTCCCTAGGGATCCTCTGCTTTTCCTAGGAAACATGTAATTCCACCAATAACAACAATAAAAGAGCATAGTTTTCTTTCTTTTCATATATAAGTAGTTTACGTTCCACATATACTGTAGAAATTTTGTATAAACTCATACTGTAAACTCATACTCTATTCAAAACTCTTTGATTGTATTGCTTTCAGAAATCAAGTCATTTCTCCATACACTGTCTTTTGTGAAGTAAAGCTTCCAACTTTATTCTGTTGTACAGTGGTACCATCAGATGGTGGATCAGTCATGGAAATTCCACCAATAACAACAATAGAAGAAGTTTCCAAGACACCCAGTTTGCTAAGTGACAATGAACCCAGCCAATCTCAGCCCACTCATCTGACACAACACATATATTACACTCCTTGGTTGCCTTGTCAAGTACCTAACAATACCAATTTCTCAGCCCATGTTGGCTGGCCTGTCTTACACCCAACATTATCAACCTCAGTTGCCTGGTCACACTTTGGATAAGTCATGGCATAGTGTGACTGGCAAGGGAAAAGATGGCTAAGATTATTACACCCTACCCCACATTACAAATGTTGACATTTTAATCAGTAAATCCTCTGCCCAGTGACTATGAGAAGACACTAGCAACAGGAAGGGCCTGCTTGTGAGCATGACACTGTACATACTTCATTTTTCATCTTGTTTTATTTTTATGTTTTGTTTTTCTTCATTTTTCTTGGTTTTCAACATCCAAGCCACTCTCCCGGATAGATCTTAACAACCCCTGGCTCAAGTACACCCCATGCGCCTTGTTCACATTGAAAACAAGACAACAGGGCTCCCAATCCATCCCCCCCTCAGTTTTTCAACATCCAAGATTTGGTCTCCACTTCAGTTTTTGACCATGCCTAAAGCCTCCATGCCTCATTCATGTCAGCTTACACACACCAGAAATACATTGAATCTAGTGCATCCAAAGTTCAGTTCAGTCCAGTTCAGACCCTTCTTCTGTGAACTCTGAACTGAACTTGGAGTTCAGTCCAGCTAAATTTTGGAATTGAACGACAAAATTCAGTTCAGTTCTGGTCTGCCTAGGGTCTGAGTTTGAACCGAGTTCAGATCAGGTCTGAACTGAATTTTGAGAGCACTAATTGAATCATTCTCAAAGAAAACAATATGTAAAGTGGGAAAAGCTTGGCATTGCCAAAAGTAGTGAGCTGGGTGGCATTGGACCAGAACATTAGAGCAGCAACCACTCAGAGAGATTGCATCCAGGAACACCCAGGTGAGTCTTGCAACCTCAGAGGATGTCAATCAAGGCAGGTAAAGTGTATAGTTTGCCTTGCACTCAACATTGTTATTGTGTTGCAAGTGCAACTCATACAGTTCAAAGTGAAACTGATGGCATTCCCCCAGCCTCAATGCTTTCTCCTTGATGACAGAGACCAAGTTGTTGTGGCAGAAACCCTTGACTGTACAATTCTGGGGCCTGGCTCGCATTCTATGATATGACCGGTATGGGTTATATATAGTTACCAGTATTTGCACCCATCCTTATATCCTTACTATTCAACCACTCCCCATGATTATCATCTGTGCCCCAATCTATATTACAGCTGATTTAGATATGATGTGGAATCTCAACTTCCAATAAAGTCTTTATTTTGTCCTCAGCCTACCAGGACCCCAAGACCCACCCAAAGTGGGCAGTTACATGGGCAGATACTACAGTAGATACATGAATGTACAAAAGTCCAAGAAATTACATACCATCATCAATGGTCACCCTCTTCAGGCAAGCTTGCAAACAATAAATTCAGCAGGGATGGGCACCATCTCATTCCAAGAATCACAGTAGTAGTAACTCTTGTACCCAGTCCTTCTTCTTTCCTAGGAGACTACTATCAGCAGGGGCATGGAAAGTCCATCCCTGCCATGGCCCATTGCCCATTGTCATACCTCCTTTCAAAGTGAACCCTCTTGTTTTGTTGTCCTTTATTATCATCCTTCTTCTCACATTAGTGGTTAGTGTCAGGTTGGCTGAGGATCCCTATAGATAGTCAAGGATCCCTAGGGAAGGCCAAGGATCCCTAGGGAAAGCTGAGGATCCCTAGGGAAGGCCAAGGATCCCTAAGGAAGGCCAAGGATCCCTAGGGAAAGCCGAGGATCCCTAGGGAAGGCCAAGGATCCCTAGGGAAAGCTGAGGATCCCTAGGGAAGGCCAAGGATCCCTAGGGAAAGCTGAGGATCCCTAGGGAAGGCCAAGGATCCCTAAGGAAGGCCAAGGATCCCTAGGGAAGGCCAAGGATCCCTAGGGAAGGTTGACGGGTTTTCAGTTAAATTTGACCAGCATGACCTCTCATACAGATCCCATATGCAAGCTGAGGATGAAAACATCAACTTGGCAACATCCTGGCATCTACGCAATCAACGTTCTTATAATCAACATCAACCGTGATATCCGCCTTCGTCACCCTGCGCGTTGTAGGCAGTGTTGTAGGGGCAGTTGGATACAGGCAGTTGGATACAGTAAGTTCTAGTTCTACCGAGGCCGACCCTAGCCTGAGTACGTTACAACCCAGGAAACGGTGTTTCTAAAGTCTAAACCTGTGGTTCGACTTTCGACGTCAATCTCACTGCACAATCACCCCATCTAGGTATGTCCGTCAGCAACGTTTGTGGAATTTACTACTATCTTGCCGAGCGCTTCTCTGCCTTGAAAAGTTGCTGTTGATGGTTGGCGACCTACACCTCCATCACATTCTAACTGCCTTGTTGCCTTGTTATGCATACTAGTTGGGGGAATTTCTGTACGCCGGAAGAAGATGCGCTATCTGATGGCAGCTATCCTCCTATTCATTGTTTGACCGTTGGAGAAATAATCAGTCTATTGGTGTGTGCTTTATCTTTTCATGGTTCAACAGCATCCTGAAATGGGAACGTGGAGACACCAAGGGCATTCCATGGGAGCGGGTCACCACGGTATTGTGACCTCGCGCATTATCTCTGCGCTGGGTCACAACCACTCGTGACCTCCCAGGGTGACCTCGACGCGCTATTTTCAATGGGGCCACAGTGGCCGTACCACTCGCTACCACTACATTACCAGCCCGCCACTAATTCTATTCGCTATGTACTAAATGCCCCCGACAACGACAACAACGACGAATCACGAAATCCCCATCGATCCGGCATTGATGGCCCTTGGGCCAGTCCAGCCCTCGCCGCAGACACCAATTTCCACTTGCCAGGGAGATAGTGCTGCTGATGCTTATTGGCTTGAACTGTAAGTGCTTCACCGATCTCCTTAGATTCTCGTGCTGATTCCGAGGCAGGCGGGCAGTTTCAAGGAAGGAAATATTGAGGGATGCATGCCTGAAGTCCGGCATTGCACCTGCTTCACGGTGGACTTTGGATCGACTAAGAAATGCTCTTTTCGAGCACAGGTATGTGTTGTCTGTCTTTTCATATCTTTTTTAACCGCTGAAAAATAATTCCCTTCCAAGGTTTCCCGACATTGCCATCCCATCAACTCGGACTCCGACCCCATCACCACGACCACGGAAGCGTCCACGGAAGGCACTTATGATTTCACCCATCTCAAGCCTGGGTAGAGCCCCAGCCTCAGAACCGCATATGATTTCGAGCCCAAACGACAATGGATCCATCCAGGGACAGATCTCACGATCTATGTGCACAGCAACACCGCATGCACAAACACTCACTTTTGATGCGAATGCCTCAGGTTCAAATGCTGCAACAAGCTTCAATACGGACCCTGGCTTTGATGTTGATGAAGAAACACTCTGTGCCGAATTTGATGTGGAGGGTGGAGGTGCAGTGGAATTACTCGATTATGATGAGGATGGTCTTGACGATGGAAATTTCGAGGAGGACGGTAAGTTCTACAGTCATTTGTCATGTCGCGCAACTATCTTAATTTCACCTGTAGATCAGTATGCTCAATTCCAGGCAAGGACACGGACTGCTGCAGCTGAACGTACTGAAGGCAACCGACGGGCTGGTGGGCGCAATGCTCAGAAAAGTGTTGCACGGTTCTGGGAGGTGAGGGGAGTGAATTTGGGCCTAAGCGAATGCTTTTCAACCTGTCTTATTCCGCTAGATGTTCTGTAGTCAAGCCGTTGAGAAGAAACTGATACGCGACTGGATCGTTGATGAGCATTCCCTGCTCCTGTTTATCAAATGGTCTGCAGAACGTCCGAAGCAGAACCGCCAAGGTCATGACATACCTGGCACATTCATTGGAGCGGTAAGGTTCCAAATCTGTGGTTGCTCTGCTCGTTTTGCTAATCCATCCTTAGTCGCAGATCAAAAAGATGTTCTTCGGTGTCCTTCGCATCTGCAAGGTACAGCATGCCCAAGACGCGACTTTGGCTGTCAAGCGCCCAGCCACAACTGTCTATGTGTACGATGAAGTGAAAACGCGAATGGATGAGGCACTCCAACGTGCTCGAAGGTACTTTCATATGTAATACTGTAGCTTTGGCATCCCTGATGTGCTATTTCTTAACCAGTGGACTCATTGATGGAGAGGATGCTCCCGACATTGTCGCTAACACATTTCTGGACCAAGTCTCTAACGAACAGCTGCAAGAAATTGGCTATAGCTTCCTGGATCACCGTGAAGGTGCAGTCTGTCTGTTCTTCAAGTACAACATTCTCATGTGTGATATAGTTCGTATGGTCATTAATGGCCACCTTGCATGGACTTGCCAGAATGCCAGTGGCAATCGGGGTGATGACTTTCGGGCACTGAAGCTTTGTGAACTCCAGCCCTACACATTTCTCCACCCAAACAAGGAGACGTTGGTTTATAGTGTGCTTGGAATGCAAGGCGAAGAGAAGGCCGGTAAACAGGGTTTGAAGACAGTAAGTGTGCCTTAAACAGCAATAGCTATACTCAAACGGCGGTCAGGTTGTCAACCCAGTCTATTCAACATTTGTTGCGCACCTTGATGCCAAGAAGTGTCCGTTGGGAGCCATGGCTTTCTATCACCATTGGCTTCATGATGTCTACGGACTGACGGAAAAGATGTCAATTGACTGGTCTGTCAACAAATCATGGCGGCAGGTATGCCCAAGTCAAATTTGACATCATCTACATAACTAAAAGGTCCCAATTGTGAAGGTTCGTGTTTTGTTTGGATCGTCCCCCATCAGACCGTACAATGAATCAAACCTATACAATCTCTATTGTCAAGCATACAAAAGAGCTGGTTTCGAGTCAAACATTAAGGTTCACTTTCCACGGCACATCCTTGGATATCTGCAAGAACGGCTTGGGTATGTTGCTCACCCAGTTGATGATGACATACTTGCTCACGGCATTCCAGTGTTGATAAAAATGAGACTGCGAAACTGGGGTGGAGTCGGGGCACATATATGGACACTTATGCTCCCGCACTCCCAAAAGCAGTGAGTACAAATACACGTAGCTTCTGAATGTGCTATACTTACTGCTGTGTTAACCAAAGGCCATTCTTGCCACCCATGGCTTCAAGCTGCACGAGAATTATGACCCACTGTGGCGTCACATCACAGTCCCAGATCAATTCCTTCAACGTGTTTATCCCGTGGCTGAAGGAATCCTGGAAGAAATTGACGGTATGTCAACCTCTGACAGCCAAGGCCATGCTGATACCATAGTTGGTCAGGCAAGAAGAACCTCTCTGGCGCATCAAATTACTGGCAGATGCTGATTGATCTCCGTCCCTATCTGTTCCAGGCCAGTATTCGCATTTGTTCTGATGCGGATTCAACTAATATGTCTTGTTACATGTAAAGTGTGCCGCTGCACTGTATCAGGTCAGACCAAGCTCAGCCCTGTTCAGGCTGCCAGCACTTTCTCCGCCAGATGTCCAAGAGTGGATGAAAACAACATTTCCTTCGGAGCTATCAGTGTTGCAAACAAATGCTGGCAGTCCCATAGACCTTGCTCGCATCCAGAATGAGGCCCTCCGTCTTTCATTGGAAGAGGTTCGATGTCTGCTGGCAGCACAAAATGCTCAGTTAAAGGAGCTGACTGGTATTCTCCAACGGCGTACCGCTGTCTTATCTCCTACAAAAGGCTATCGTAATGAGACATATGCTTACCGAAGTAAGCTGTTTCTTGACGTTGTCACCCACAGATTATTCACGGTTTGCTAATAGCAAATAATATAACATCAGCTGTGCCTGATCACAACGAAAATCCCTTTCTTACCAGTAACGCAGCACCTTCAGTCCCTTTGTTGTTCGAAAACACATCTGCTGAGCCCACTGTTTATGACTCAGACAATGCTGGTATATACTCTGCTGAGGATCACTCACTCCGTGCATTTGTCTGTCCCTCATCACCTCAATTGGATGTACCTCGGACACGAACCCCAGTGGATCTTGTTCTCCCCCCTCTTGAAGCCTTCCATACTGAAGGTTGGGGAAGCCTATTATGTTTCATTTGGTCCTTTGACGAATCTCTTGCAGGTGCAGCAAACATGCTCTGGCCACCCATTTTGGGTCAAAATGCCATCCGATGGTCTGATGTCTTTGCACTTATAAAACAACCAAAATATATGTATAACGTATACAAACCGTCACACGACAGCTTCGATCAGATGAATCTGGACACGATATGGGAGTGCTGGAATACAGGTGAAGGTGTTTATAATAATAGCAACAGTCTTTCAGGTATGAAACCACCCCTGCGTGAAGTTGAGCAGCAGTTTGGTTCTGAGTGGCGAAAGGGAACCAAGGTGTGTCTATCCTTAATTTACTTTCATTTGGGTTGAAAGACTGCTCACCATTCTTAAAGGCAAGAAAGTGGTTTGAACGGTTTCGTGAGATCCCTGAATGGATTGATGCCGAGATGAAACTACAGGTGGTGCCTCCTCAAACTATCATACAACAACTGGACGTGATGCGGAG
The DNA here is from genome assembly GCA_963556145.1 of Hygrocybe punicea. Lineage (NCBI taxonomy): Eukaryota > Fungi > Basidiomycota > Agaricomycetes > Agaricales > Hygrophoraceae > Hygrocybe > Hygrocybe punicea. Next base: position 3,643,305 of record OY744466.1, on the reverse strand, counting down.
TGTCCCGGGAAAGCCCCGGATGGGTATGAACGCATTATCAAAGCATCTCAAGTCACTGCGAAAGTCAAGAGTGCTTCAGTCTTCTCTGGATGTACCGGTAGGTCTGGGATGATCTACTTTTCACTGCCAGACATCTGACGGTAAAGGAAGTTGACAGAGGCTTCTTCTAGTATTCAGATCCTAGCACTGACACCGGATCAGTCAATGTCATCAGCCTCCAAAAAAAAGCGCAGACCAACTGTTGCAGGGAGAAAGAAGCCTCAGCGGGAAAAACATGCGTAGTTATACGTTACAAACATGTGTACTATCTCTATGAAAGTGTTATAGCGTAACCTGTGACTTAAGCAAAAAAGTTGATCCTTCGCAATCATCATTCAAAGCTCCATCATGGGTGTTCCAGGTCTATGGAAGGTGAGGATCTGGTGACGACTTTCCTGGTTGACATTACTCAAACACAGTCCAGCTAGTGGAGCCAGCTGCACAGCAGCGGTCACTGCTTGAGTTCTCATCGAAAGAAGGCTTTGAAATAAACCGCCGCCATCGGCATTCCCTATTGCTTGGTGTAGATGCAAGGTAACAAATACCATGGATGTGATATGTATGATACATTTAAACCAATTCATAGCATCTGGTTCATGCAGTGTCAACAAACATTCCTTCGTCACCATGCTCAGTTTGGCCAAAATCCGGAGCTCCGCACACTATTCTTTCGCTTGTGCAGCCTTCTTCATTTTTGCATTGAGGTTGTCTTTGTCTTTGATGGCCCGGTCGTGCCAAAATGAAACGGGGAAAGCAAGTTCGACCTGTTCCACATTGGCTAACTACGGGCATGCAAGAGATGCTTACAGCATTTGGATTTCCATGGTATACGGTGAGCTCATTTATCTTCTAGATGCTCTAATATATCAGGTTCACACATGATGTGAAGGCTCCAGGTGACGCAGAGGCAGAGCTTGCTTGTCTGAACCGGCATGCTGTTATCTCAGAAGACAGTGACACGCTCATTTTTAATGCACCAGCTATCATCCGATTGTAAGCAACTGCCAATATGCTCTATCCATATCCTTCTCAATTCCACAAAGCCCCAAGGGATCACACAAGATGGAGTTTATCGCCATATACACTTCACAGGCAATACATGCACAATCAGGATTGGCTTACGAAGATCTTTTGTTGGTTGCATTGCTTCTAGGTGGTGATCTCGACCAGGTGAGCTTCCTATTTGCAAAGCACTCAGCCAATGCGTTAGAGCCGATCACCAACCCCTTTCTGTAGGCTGGCCTTAAGGGATGCGGAGAGAAAACAGCGCATCAACTTGTGAAAGCTGGCCTCGGAAAACATCTAATTGATGCCATCAGCCTTCCTAGTGAACAGCGAGTCGCATTTTTCAATAACTGGCGCAACGAACTTCGTCAAATTTTGCTAACAGACCCGTCTGGCATCATGGGAAAGCGGCATCCAGAGCTCTCTGCAAGGGTATCAGATGATTTCCCGAACTTCAATATCTTATTCTCATACGTCAAACCACTCACATCATGGTCTGAAGGCTGCACTCCAAATGTCCCCATTCTGACACAATGCTCACCGGATATTAGCCAGATTGCATCCCTTTGCCATCGTTGGTTTTCGTGGGGTAGCAGCTACAACATCATCTCGAAGCTGTCCAAAGTCCTGTGGCCCGGCGTTTGTTTCCAAATGCTGTACAAGGTGGTGCATTTTATACAATCGAGTCAGGCATTGTAATTAGCTGAGTAACCGTTGCTCTTCCCTGGTGTTTTAGCATGCAGGAGGCTTGGATACATCGAATGTGTCGGGGGTGCGGGATTCCTCGTTCACACCAGCTTCAATCCAAAAAATCACAACAAATTGTATCCTTGCGAAATTGATGAACGCATACCGTGTTGAATGTACAATTACACCATTAAACCTTCTCGCAATGAATGCACTACACGAAAACATCCCACACCCCATCAATTCTATTCATGTAGGGATTCCAGTAGTCATTGCTGAGCACGCTATCCCAGAAAAAGTCGAAGAATACTCGAATCATTCAAAAGTCAGGGTCAAGCTGAAAACGAGTGCCTACGTTGGTCAGGTCTGTGGTTTCGCTATTCAATCCCTACATATACTGGATCACTACCTTGAACAGATTTTGCTGCCGCCGAGTATCATCAACAAAGGCATCTCCACACCTCGAGAGAAGCCAGAGAACATCATTATTGACCTGACAGAAATGGATTCAGCTAGCATGAACGAGGCAGATTCTAGTGCTTTGCCACCTGATATCACCAACGGCGGCTCTGCACCTCGAGAGAAGCCAGAGGACAGTGTTATAGACTTGACGGACACTGATTCAGAACCTCGAGAGCGGTCAGCAGATAACATTGCCATCATCGATCTGACAGAATCCAACCAGTACTAGCTGTTTTTTTTTCCCTCAATCTTTCTGAGTATCCGTGCATGTATTTTATTTTGTCCAGCTACCAAAATAATGATATTTTGTGTGTGTCGTATAATGAGTATGTTCACATTCCAAAACCTTCTATGTACTCTTCCTGCAAGGCTAAACTGACAGATCATAGAGACGTAGCAGTAAGTACATCAACTAGCACGCAAGCAATCCGCATGAAAGGGTAAGGAAAAACGCTACATATGAACATATGAGGAATAAATATTAGTGGGAGGGGACAGCGAGGGGAAAAGGTGATGATTGTGTGTGCAAAACACGATGTTGGATTGGTAGACACGCACACTAGTGCGGTGGGTGTTGAAGGCCTTTGGCAACTGTTTGGGACTGCTGGTGAGACGATCGATGGACTTCAAGTTCCTGCAAAGAATGAAGAGTACTCACCAACGAGTCGCCGTTGTTGGGACCATCATACCAGGCCCCGAGTACTCCGAAAATTGGTGGATAGACCACGCTAGGGGCAGAAGCGGGCATGGGGATGCCCTTGGGACTATCGGTGAGTGAATCTGGACTCGGGCGTACAAGAACGAGAAGATAGTAACTCACCTTAAAGTATTTGGGCCACTGTAGAGCAATGGCGAGGACATAAGAAAAGGATGTCTGCTCCCCGAAGAGTCGTGACCCAGTGCGCGAAATGAGCGGTGACCCGATGCAGGAGAGGCCAGCGAAGCGCTGTGACCTAGCGCAAGGAAGGTTTGGTGACCCCGAGGCCAAACGCGTGCGGTGACCGAGTCACCGGTCACGGGAATCCGGCTGGGAACAGCTGGTTGCAGAGTCGGGTCTCCTGTCAACAATCTCACTTGTAGTTGTTTTTGTCCTCGTCATTGTAAGCAACTATAGACAGATTTTTCAATCACCTGTCCCAACCCGTCACGGTGACCGGATCGTTTTCGAATCCGGTCGCAACCTCACTTCTACTGGTAGAGAAATATCATACGTGAGCGGCGGCGAAGGTCTGGTAGGCGGTTGATACGAACACCGATGGATGTCTTCCTGGCAAGTTATCACAAAGTCTCTGCTTTAATTACCACCATCGATGCCATATGCAGCTCTCATTGTTTGTCTCGGAATTTCTCTTGTCCCTTGGAACGATCTTCAGCATGAAATGGATTCATGATGGGAAGGTTCAAATAGGGAGGTTCTGCGAGGCACAAGGTCGCACACTTCTTGTAAATACGTTCTGGCTAGAATTAACAGAGCTTCTCTTCTCAGGGGTACTTGTGAACTTGGGGCCGGCGATTGTGGGTTGGAACATACTTGTATGATTGCAATCACCTCGTTGTCTATTGCTTCGACTCCAGTATGGTTCTCTCTAGGCAATCGCGATATATACATTCATCCGAGTCTGGTGGCAGAGGGACAGGGGGGCCATTGTCATGGCTGTAGGGTTGATTTGGACTTGCGAGATCCTCTTTATCTCATTATCCGCCTCGCACTTCGGGATTGAAAACTACTTCCACCCCACACCGGTATGCATGCATCCCAGGGTATCATGATTTATTCTCACGCTTTGTGTAAGCAGTATTGGTGCTGGGTCGGTCAATATTACGTCGCGCAAAGATTGACTGGGGAGTATGTCTGGCTATGGTCGGCAATGATTGTCTCCGTGGTGCTGTACACCCCGCTCTTCTTCTGGAGCCGGGGGAATGTCTCGCCTGACCCCAAGGTCTGGTGGAAGTTCCACATTCACCGTCGTTCAGAGAGTGTTGTGCATCTAGAAGGTGAGAGGCGTCGTTCTCTGAGCATGATTGCGTGCGTACTTTCATGCCGGTCATGAATTTGTATTTACACCGGCACCTCGCTCCAGCTACCCCCTCTTATACGCCATTACCGTTGTGCCGAATACTGTTGTCCGTTGGATTGGATTTTCACAGGAAAACTCAGGTGACCATATCAATCATGTTCCTGCTGTCGTCAGCTTGGTCGTAAGGGCCATCTTTGGGCTGAGCGGGGTATCCAATATTGTCCTTTTCCTCACTACTCGCCCGAATCTGCTACTTTTCGGGCAGTCGAGACACGAAGAGGCCGAAAGGCCAATGCATAATGGCGGACAAACTTGGGAAAAGGACCAGCCTGGGTGGCATCCGCCAGATGTCGCGGATGACGGTCGTCTAAACGACCGCGAGAGTGGTAGCCTGGCTGAGGGATCCAAGGAGGAGCAGACGGACGATGGGAGCGACGTAGGTAGTAATGAGTTCGGACGGCTAGCCTCGATCTTTGGCTGGGTTCTGCAGTTTTCTAATAGCCAGCAGTCGAGGCCAGGGTGATCGCCGTATATCCATCATCCGATCCGAGCTTCATGTGGTGCTTTCCATAAGGATTCTTAGTACCAAGCGATTGGTTCATTTGATTTACGCCAGTGAATGTTAGCAATGTTGAAAATCAAAATTTTCACCGTCCCAGAACATGAGACGCAAGATTCTGCCTGTACAGAAAATGAGGCGCCCAGGTCCGTGGAATGGTGAAAAGAGACATCAAGGAAAGCCGGTACCCCAAGGTATACCTCATATAGGAATCTGGAAACCCCACTCGTTTGGGTTGCTTGATTGCGCATGTGAATATATAGTAGGTGGTGGACCGGAGAGCTGGATCAGCTGGTGCACTTTCAAGTTCATTCTTGCCTTCGCGGTTGAGATAGACATAGACGCCCGGCCATCGGTAGTTAATTTCGTCCCTGCCGCCTTTGCGGCCTCCAGCTTGATCCTAAAGTGTTGCCAAATTGAGCTAGTACACGCACGTCCTCATACTCATAGAAATACATAACACATCATCATGGCCAGCTCCAACACAAACGTCGGGTCCGGTTGAGAGCTCCTGCTGTCATAAAACTCCCGCAGGAGTGTGATTGGTTAGAGGTGGCTTAACACAGGAGATTTGAATAACTCGGTGAAGCTGGACGTATTTAAACTTGGCTGGTTGAGTTAGTGTCGTGCTAGGCTTGAGAATTGTTGGTAGTAGTTTGTCTGTTGTTTTTGAGTGATGGCTCCATGACGGTGGGCAGGGCATTAATAAAGCAATGTTGACATTGTCGTGGACACAAAGAGATCATGTTGTCAACAAAGTACGAGATGAGCAGATAGTGATAGAATGTGAAGCAGAAGGAATCAGGAATGAATGCAACCAAGAGGCAGGAGAAGGAAGAGAAGAGGTCTCGTTAACATTGCCTGGTAAAGGCAGAAATGCAACAGCAGTAAGCTCACCAGGATCCTGAAGTTTCACAAAGACATGGAGCTTATTATTGGCAGGTTGAGTCGTCGAATATTCACAGACGGATCACCATTCATTCAAGCTTTGAACACTTTTGTTTGGGTCCTTTGAGACCAAGTCGTCGATCTCCGAGGCATGAAACCATAACTCTGAAAGTGGTATATCTTCCCTCTAACAGACACCGAAGCGTCAAACCCGCACTTCTAGGAACGATGGACGAGGTTGCTTGCCTTTGAGAAGTAGTGTCCGTCGAACCGGAGGTGCGATTTTGGCTGGGAATTTTGCGATCCGCCACTCTCCTTTCGAGCCATGAGTAAATCAACGAGACAGATGATGTAGTTGAGGATGCCTTTCCACTTACAAACACGAAGAATTTATCAAATTGATGGCGACTTGACGTTGCTAGAGTTTGCGATGACTCGGACAGCTAAAGCCCTTCAAGGGCTTTGTAAGCTCGTTACGCGAGGATGCTCCGTTGCCCTGATGTAAGTCTTCACCGGGCACAGAGTGTGCTTCGCGAAAATCCTGGATTTGCATTAGATCGAACGTACAGTACACTGCCCTGTCCACAACACAAAGAGATCCGACTGGCCTCAATGACAAGAGATCATTCTAGTCCACGGCAAAACCAACGTCCTCGAGGTCTCTAACTCGTGATTCGTGAATTTGTCTCTCTCTGATTTCCAGACGGCGACTTAGTGATTCCAGCTCCTCGTCAGCCATATCATTAACCTCGATCTGTGCGAACTGTGACAAATAAGTCAGTCGATCCTGCTCGTGGAATTCAGCCATATTCGGGGCTGTCAATTTGATCATTGCCCGTATCTTTTCTGCCAAGGAAATGCATCCCAGGATATTGATCCCGGAGGGACATTCGTCACCGGGCTTGGGAAAGCAGCGGAGAATCGTTTTTAGATCACGAAGATGAATGTCTGAGGGGTTGCTTCTGTTGGTCATTCAACGCGGCCAATGAAGAACATACTCACCTAAACGTGGCACACAAGGATCTTGAGATGAACTGAGGACGTCACGATATGCCGCTTCCGACTTGACAAAGTTGCTTAGCTTGGCCAACAACTTCCGGTCCCTATGTTCAAGCGTTCTGAGTGTCCCGTGGAGGCGTTGGATGAGCTCCGAATCTAGTGCTCTCACAATGGCAGCTGCGGATGAGAAATTGCGCTTCTGATAGCAATCCTAGGCTTAAGGGTTCAGTATCGTGCCGAGTTCGGATGATAGGCAATGAATGCTTTTCAACCTGTCTTATTCCGCTAGATGTTCTGTAGTCAAGCCGTTGAGAAGAAACTGATACGCGACTGGATCGTTGATGAGCATTCCCTGCTCCTGTTTATCAAATGGTCTGCAGAACGTCCGAAGCAGAACCGCCAAGGTCATGACATACCTGGCACATTCATTGGAGCGGTAAGGTTCCAAATCTGTGGTTGCTCTGCTCGTTTTGCTAATCCATCCTTAGTCGCAGATCAAAAAGATGTTCTTCGGTGTCCTTCGCATCTGCAAGGTACAGCATGCCCGAGACGCGACTTTGGCTGTCAAGCGCCCAGCCACAACTGTCTATGTGTACGATGAAGTGAAAACGCGAATGGATGAGGCACTCCAACGTGCTCGAAGGTACTTTCATATGTAATACTGTAGCTTTGGCATCCCTGATGTGCTATTTCTTAACCAGTGGACTCATTGATGGAGAGGATGCTCCCGACATTGTCGCTAACACATTTCTGGACCAAGTCTCTAACGAACAGCTGCAAGAAATTGGCTATAGCTTCCTGGATCACCGTGAAGGTGCAGTCTGTCTGTTCTTCAAGTACAACATTCTCATGTGTGATATAGTTCGTATGGTCATTAATGGCCACCTTGCATGGACTTGCCAGAATGCCAGTGGCAATCGGGGTGATGACTTTCGGGCACTGAAGCTTTGTGAACTCCAGCCCTACACATTTCTCCACCCAAACAAGGAGACGTTGGTTTATAGTGTGCTTGGAATGCAAGGCGAAGAGAAGGCCGGTAAACAGGGTTTGAAGACAGTAAGTGTGCCTTAAACAGCAATAGCTATACTCAAACGGCGGTCAGGTTGTCAACCCAGTCTATTCAACATTTGTTGCGCACCTTGATGCCAAGAAGTGTCCGTTGGGAGCCATGGCTTTCTATCACCATTGGCTTCATGATGTCTACGGACTGACGGAAAAGATGTCAATTGACTGGTCTGTCAACAAATCATGGCGGCAGGTATGCCCAAGTCAAATTTGACATCATCTACATAACTAAAAGGTCCCAATTGTGAAGGTTCGTGTTTTGTTTGGATCGTCCCCCATCAGACCGTACAATGAATCAAACCTATACAATCTCTATTGTCAAGCATACAAAAGAGCTGGTTTCGAGTCAAACATTAAGGTTCACTTTCCACGGCACATCCTTGGATATCTGCAAGAACGGCTTGGGTATGTTGCTCACCCAGTTGATGATGACATACTTGCTCACGGCATTCCAGTGTTGATAAAAATGAGACTGCGAAACTGGGGTGGAGTCGGGGCACATATATGGACACTTATGCTCCCGCACTCCCAAAAGCAGTGAGTACAAATACACGTAGCTTCTGAATGTGCTATACTTACTGCTGTGTTAACCAAAGGCCATTCTTGCCACCCATGGCTTCAAGCTGCACGAGAATTATGACCCACTGTGGCGTCACATCACAGTCCCAGATCAATTCCTTCAACGTGTTTATCCCGTGGCTGAAGGAATCCTGGAAGAAATTGACGGTATGTCAACCTCTGACAGCCAAGGCCATGCTGATACCATAGTTGGTCAGGCAAGAAGAACCTCTCTGGCGCATCAAATTACTGGCAGATGCTGATTGATCTCCGTCCCTATCTGTTCCAGGCCAGTATTCGCATTTGTTCTGATGCGGATTCAACTAATATGTCTTGTTACATGTAAAGTGTGCCGCTGCACTGTATCAGGTCAGACCAAGCTCAGCCCTGTTCAGGCTGCCAGCACTTTCTCCGCCAGATGTCCAAGAGTGGATGAAAACAACATTTCCTTCGGAGCTATCAGTGTTGCAAACAAATGCTGGCAGTCCCATAGACCTTGCTCGCATCCAGAATGAGGCCCTCCGTCTTTCATTGGAAGAGGTTCGATGTCTGCTGGCAGCACAAAATGCTCAGTTAAAGGAGCTGACTGGTATTCTCCAACGGCGTACCGCTGTCTTATCTCCTACAAAAGGCTATCGTAATGAGACATATGCTTACCGAAGTAAGCTGTTTCTTGACGTTGTCACCCACAGATTATTCACGGTTTGCTAATAGCAAATAATATAACATCAGCTGTGCCTGATCACAACGAAAATCCCTTTCTTACCAGTAACGCAGCACCTTCAGTCCCTTTGTTGTTCGAAAACACATCTGCTGAGCCCACTGTTTATGACTCAGACAATGCTGGTATATACTCTGCTGAGGATCACTCACTCCGTGCATTTGTCTGTCCCTCATCACCTCAATTGGATGTACCTCGGACACGAACCCCAGTGGATCTTGTTCTCCCCCCTCTTGAAGCCTTCCATACTGAAGGTTGGGGAAGCCTATTATGTTTCATTTGGTCCTTTGACGAATCTCTTGCAGGTGCAGCAAACATGCTCTGGCCACCCATTTTGGGTCAAAATGCCATCCGATGGTCTGATGTCTTTGCACTTATAAAACAACCAAAATATATGTATAACGTATACAAACCGTCACACGACAGCTTCGATCAGATGAATCTGGACACGATATGGGAGTGCTGGAATACAGGTGAAGGTGTTTATAATAATAGCAACAGTCTTTCAGGTATGAAACCACCCCTGCGTGAAGTTGAGCAGCAGTTTGGTTCTGAGTGGCGAAAGGGAACCAAGGTGTGTCTATCCTTAATTTACTTTCATTTGGGTTGAAAGACTGCTCACCATTCTTAAAGGCAAGAAAGTGGTTTGAACGGTTTCGTGAGATCCCTGAATGGATTGATGCCGAGATGAAACTACAGGTGGTGCCTCCTCAAACTATCATACAACAACTGGACGTGATGCGGAGTGTCCCGGGAAAGCCCCGGATGGGTATGAACGCATTATCAAAGCATCTCAAGTCACTGCGAAAGTCAAGAGTGCTTCAGTCTTCTCTGGATGTACCGGTAGGTCTGGGATGATCTACTTTTCACTGCCAGACATCTGACGGTAAAGGAAGTTGACAGAGGCTTCTTCTAGTATTCAGATCCTAGCACTGACACCGGATCAGTCAATGTCATCAGCCTCCAAAAAAAAGCGCAGACCAACTGTTGCAGGGAGAAAGAAGCCTCAGCGGGAAAAACATGCGTAGTTATACGTTACAAACATGTGTACTATCTCTATGAAAGTGTTATAGCGTAACCTGTGACTTAAGCAAAAAAGTTGATCCTTCGCAATCATCATTCAAAGCTCCATCATGGGTGTTCCAGGTCTATGGAAGGTGAGGATCTGGTGACGACTTTCCTGGTTGACATTACTCAAACACAGTCCAGCTAGTGGAGCCAGCTGCACAGCAGCGGTCACTGCTTGAGTTCTCATCGAAAGAAGGCTTTGAAATAAACCGCCGCCATCGGCATTCCCTATTGCTTGGTGTAGATGCAAGGTAACAAATACCATGGATGTGATATGTATGATACATTTAAACCAATTCATAGCATCTGGTTCATGCAGTGTCAACAAACATTCCTTCGTCACCATGCTCAGTTTGGCCAAAATCCGGAGCTCCGCACACTATTCTTTCGCTTGTGCAGCCTTCTTCATTTTTGCATTGAGGTTGTCTTTGTCTTTGATGGCCCGGTCGTGCCAAAATGAAACGGGGAAAGCAAGTTCGACCTGTTCCACATTGGCTAACTACGGGCATGCAAGAGATGCTTACAGCATTTGGATTTCCATGGTATACGGTGAGCTCATTTATCTTCTAGATGCTCTAATATATCAGGTTCACACATGATGTGAAGGCTCCAGGTGACGCAGAGGCAGAGCTTGCTTGTCTGAACCGGCATGCTGTTATCTCAGAAGACAGTGACACGCTCATTTTTAATGCACCAGCTATCATCCGATTGTAAGCAACTGCCAATATGCTCTATCCATATCCTTCTCAATTCCACAAAGCCCCAAGGGATCACACAAGATGGAGTTTATCGCCATATACACTTCACAGGCAATACATGCACAATCAGGATTGGCTTACGAAGATCTTTTGTTGGTTGCATTGCTTCTAGGTGGTGATCTCGACCAGGTGAGCTTCCTATTTGCAAAGCACTCAGCCAATGCGTTAGAGCCGATCACCAACCCCTTTCTGTAGGCTGGCCTTAAGGGATGCGGAGAGAAAACAGCGCATCAACTTGTGAAAGCTGGCCTCGGAAAACATCTAATTGATGCCATCAGCCTTCCTAGTGAACAGCGAGTCGCATTTTTCAATAACTGGCGCAACGAACTTCGTCAAATTTTGCTAACAGACCCGTCTGGCATCATGGGAAAGCGGCATCCAGAGCTCTCTGCAAGGGTATCAGATGATTTCCCGAACTTCAATATCTTATTCTCATACGTCAAACCACTCACATCATGGTCTGAAGGCTGCACTCCAAATGTCCCCATTCTGACACAATGCTCACCGGATATTAGCCAGATTGCATCCCTTTGCCATCGTTGGTTTTCGTGGGGTAGCAGCTACAACATCATCTCGAAGCTGTCCAAAGTCCTGTGGCCCGGCGTTTGTTTCCAAATGCTGTACAAGGTGGTGCATTTTATACAATCGAGTCAGGCATTGTAATTAGCTGAGTAACCGTTGCTCTTCCCTGGTGTTTTAGCATGCAGGAGGCTTGGATACATCGAATGTGTCGGGGGTGCGGGATTCCTCGTTCACACCAGCTTCAATCCAAAAAATCACAACAAATTGTATCCTTGCGAAATTGATGAACGCATACCGTGTTGAATGTACAATTACACCATTAAACCTTCTCGCAATGAATGCACTACACGAAAACATCCCACACCCCATCAATTCTATTCATGTAGGGATTCCAGTAGTCATTGCTGAGCACGCTATCCCAGAAAAAGTCGAAGAATACTCGAATCATTCAAAAGTCAGGGTCAAGCTGAAAACGAGTGCCTACGTTGGTCAGGTCTGTGGTTTCGCTATTCAATCCCTACATATACTGGATCACTACCTTGAACAGATTTTGCTGCCGCCGAGTATCATCAACAAAGGCATCTCCACACCTCGAGAGAAGCCAGAGAACATCATTATTGACCTGACAGAAATGGATTCAGCTAGCATGAACGAGGCAGATTCTAGTGCTTTGCCACCTGATATCACCAACGGCGGCTCTGCACCTCGAGAGAAGCCAGAGGACAGTGTTATAGACTTGACGGACACTGATTCAGAACCTCGAGAGCGGTCAGCAGATAACATTGCCATCATCGATCTGACAGAATCCAACCAGTACTAGCTGTTTTTTTTTCCCTCAATCTTTCTGAGTATCCGTGCATGTATTTTATTTTGTCCAGCTACCAAAATAATGATATTTTGTGTGTGTCGTATAATGAGTATGTTCACATTCCAAAACCTTCTATGTACTCTTCCTGCAAGGCTAAACTGACAGATCATAGAGACGTAGCAGTAAGTACATCAACTAGCACGCAAGCAATCCGCATGAAAGGGTAAGGAAAAACGCTACATATGAACATATGAGGAATAAATATTAGTGGGAGGGGACAGCGAGGGGAAAAGGTGATGATTGTGTGTGCAAAACACGATGTTGGATTGGTAGACACGCACACTAGTGCGGTGGGTGTTGAAGGCCTTTGGCAACTGTTTGGGACTGCTGGTGAGACGATCGATGGACTTCAAGTTCCTGCAAAGAATGAAGAGTACTCACCAACGAGTCGCCGTTGTTGGGACCATCATACCAGGCCCCGAGTACTCCGAAAATTGGTGGATAGACCACGCTAGGGGCAGAAGCGGGCATGGGGATGCCCTTGGGACTATCGGTGAGTGAATCTGGACTCGGGCGTACAAGAACGAGAAGATAGTAACTCACCTTAAAGTATTTGGGCCACTGTAGAGCAATGGCGAGGACATAAGAAAAGGATGTCTGCTCCCCGAAGAGTCGTGACCCAGTGCGCGAAATGAGCGGTGACCCGATGCAGGAGAGGCCAGCGAAGCGCTGTGACCTAGCGCAAGGAAGGTTTGGTGACCCCGAGGCCAAACGCGTGCGGTGACCGAGTCACCGGTCACGGGAATCCGGCTGGGAACAGCTGGTTGCAGAGTCGGGTCTCCTGTCAACAATCTCACTTGTAGTTGTTTTTGTCCTCGTCATTGTAAGCAACTATAGACAGATTTTTCAATCACCTGTCCCAACCCGTCACGGTGACCGGATCGTTTTCGAATCCGGTCGCAACCTCACTTCTACTGGTAGAGAAATATCATACGTGAGCGGCGGCGAAGGTCTGGTAGGCGGTTGATACGAACACCGATGGATGTCTTCCTGGCAAGTTATCACAAAGTCTCTGCTTTAATTACCACCATCGATGCCATATGCAGCTCTCATTGTTTGTCTCGGAATTTCTCTTGTCCCTTGGAACGATCTTCAGCATGAAATGGATTCATGATGGGAAGGTTCAAATAGGGAGGTTCTGCGAGGCACAAGGTCGCACACTTCTTGTAAATACGTTCTGGCTAGAATTAACAGAGCTTCTCTTCTCAGGGGTACTTGTGAACTTGGGGCCGGCGATTGTGGGTTGGAACATACTTGTATGATTGCAATCACCTCGTTGTCTATTGCTTCGACTCCAGTATGGTTCTCTCTAGGCAATCGCGATATATACATTCATCCGAGTCTGGTGGCAGAGGGACAGGGGGGCCATTGTCATGGCTGTAGGGTTGATTTGGACTTGCGAGATCCTCTTTATCTCATTATCCGCCTCGCACTTCGGGATTGAAAACTACTTCCACCCCACACCGGTATGCATGCATCCCAGGGTATCATGATTTATTCTCACGCTTTGTGTAAGCAGTATTGGTGCTGGGTCGGTCAATATTACGTCGCGCAAAGATTGACTGGGGAGTATGTCTGGCTATGGTCGGCAATGATTGTCTCCGTGGTGCTGTACACCCCGCTCTTCTTCTGGAGCCGGGGGAATGTCTCGCCTGACCCCAAGGTCTGGTGGAAGTTCCACATTCACCGTCGTTCAGAGAGTGTTGTGCATCTAGAAGGTGAGAGGCGTCGTTCTCTGAGCATGATTGCGTGCGTACTTTCATGCCGGTCATGAATTTGTATTTACACCGGCACCTCGCTCCAGCTACCCCCTCTTATACGCCATTACCGTTGTGCCGAATACTGTTGTCCGTTGGATTGGATTTTCACAGGAAAACTCAGGTGACCATATCAATCATGTTCCTGCTGTCGTCAGCTTGGTCGTAAGGGCCATCTTTGGGCTGAGCGGGGTATCCAATATTGTCCTTTTCCTCACTACTCGCCCGAATCTGCTACTTTTCGGGCAGTCGAGACACGAAGAGGCCGAAAGGCCAATGCATAATGGCGGACAAACTTGGGAAAAGGACCAGCCTGGGTGGCATCCGCCAGATGTCGCGGATGACGGTCGTCTAAACGACCGCGAGAGTGGTAGCCTGGCTGAGGGATCCAAGGAGGAGCAGACGGACGATGGGAGCGACGTAGGTAGTAATGAGTTCGGACGGCTAGCCTCGATCTTTGGCTGGGTTCTGCAGTTTTCTAATAGCCAGCAGTCGAGGCCAGGGTGATCGCCGTATATCCATCATCCGATCCGAGCTTCATGTGGTGCTTTCCATAAGGATTCTTAGTACCAAGCGATTGGTTCATTTGATTTACGCCAGTGAATGTTAGCAATGTTGAAAATCAAAATTTTCACCGTCCCAGAACATGAGACGCAAGATTCTGCCTGTACAGAAAATGAGGCGCCCAGGTCCGTGGAATGGTGAAAAGAGACATCAAGGAAAGCCGGTACCCCAAGGTATACCTCATATAGGAATCTGGAAACCCCACTCGTTTGGGTTGCTTGATTGCGCATGTGAATATATAGTAGGTGGTGGACCGGAGAGCTGGATCAGCTGGTGCACTTTCAAGTTCATTCTTGCCTTCGCGGTTGAGATAGACATAGACGCCCGGCCATCGGTAGTTAATTTCGTCCCTGCCGCCTTTGCGGCCTCCAGCTTGATCCTAAAGTGTTGCCAAATTGAGCTAGTACACGCACGTCCTCATACTCATAGAAATACATAACACATCATCATGGCCAGCTCCAACACAAACGTCGGGTCCGGTTGAGAGCTCCTGCTGTCATAAAACTCCCGCAGGA
Organism: Hygrocybe punicea; assembly: GCA_963556145.1. Lineage (NCBI taxonomy): Eukaryota > Fungi > Basidiomycota > Agaricomycetes > Agaricales > Hygrophoraceae > Hygrocybe > Hygrocybe punicea. The sequence continues at coordinate 3,628,252 of OY744466.1, read as the reverse complement.
GTGTGATTGGTTAGAGGTGGCTTAACACAGGAGATTTGAATAACTCGGTGAAGCTGGACGTATTTAAACTTGGCTGGTTGAGTTAGTGTCGTGCTAGGCTTGAGAATTGTTGGTAGTAGTTTGTCTGTTGTTTTTGAGTGATGGCTCCATGACGGTGGGCAGGGCATTAATAAAGCAATGTTGACATTGTCGTGGACACAAAGAGATCATGTTGTCAACAAAGTACGAGATGAGCAGATAGTGATAGAATGTGAAGCAGAAGGAATCAGGAATGAATGCAACCAAGAGGCAGGAGAAGGAAGAGAAGAGGTCTCGTTAACATTGCCTGGTAAAGGCAGAAATGCAACAGCAGTAAGCTCACCAGGATCCTGAAGTTTCACAAAGACATGGAGCTTATTATTGGCAGGTTGAGTCGTCGAATATTCACAGACGGATCACCATTCATTCAAGCTTTGAACACTTTTGTTTGGGTCCTTTGAGACCAAGTCATCGATCTCCGAGGCATGAAACCATAACTCTGAAAGTGGTATATCTTCCCTCTAACAGACACCGAAGCGTCAAACCCGCACTTCTAGGAACGATGGACGAGGTTGCTTGCCTTTGAGAAGTAGTGTCCGTCGAACCGGAGGTGCGATTTTGGCTGGGAATTTTGCGATCCGCCACTCTCCTTTCGAGCCATGAGTAAATCAACGAGACAGATGATGTAGTTGAGGATGCCTTTCCACTTACAAACACGAAGAATTTATCAAATTGATGGCGACTTGACGTTGCTAGAGTTTGCGATGACTCGGACAGCTAAAGCCCTTCAAGGGCTTTGTAAGCTCGTTACGCGAGGATGCTCCGTTGCCCTGATGTAAGTCTTCACCGGGCACAGAGTGTGCTTCGCGAAAATCCTGGATTTGCATTAGATCGAACGTACAGTACACTGCCCTGTCCACAACACAAAGAGATCCGACTGGCCTCAATGACAAGAGATCATTCTAGTCCACGGCAAAACCAACGTCCTCGAGGTCTCTAACTCGTGATTCGTGAATTTGTCTCTCTCTGATTTCCAGACGGCGACTTAGTGATTCCAGCTCCTCGTCAGCCGTATCATTAACCTCGATCTGTGCGAACTGTGACAAATAAGTCAGTCGATCCTGCTCGTGGAATTCAGCCATATTCGGGGCTGTCAATTTGATCATTGCCCGTATCTTTTCTGCCAAGGAAATGCATCCCAGGATATTGATCCCGGAGGGACATTCGTCACCGGGCTTGGGAAAGCAGCGGAGAATCGTTTTTAGATCACGAAGATGAATGTCTGAGGGGTTGCTTCTGTTGGTCATTCAACGCGGCCAATGAAGAACATACTCACCTAAACGTGGCACACAAGGATCTTGAGATGAACTGAGGACGTCACGATATGCCGCTTCCGACTTGACAAAGTTGCTTAGCTTGGCCAACAACTTCCGGTCCCTATGTTCAAGCGTTCTGAGTGTCCCGTGGAGGCGTTGGATGAGCTCCGAATCTAGTGCTCTCACAATGGCAGCTGCGGATGAGAAATTGCGCTTCTGATAGCAATCCTAGGCTTAAGGGTTCAGTATCGTGCCGAGTTCGGATGATAGGCAATGATGGCAACTCACATTCGCTACCATGAGGAAAATTTTCAAAACATCGCCTCTGTGCTGTTCCGGTTTGGATTGAAGAACTGCCCGCTTCACCCAGTATGTGACCCTACTGGTCATAGCGCATGCCTCTGCTACACGATTGGAGCCTGGAAGTTGTCGAAGGTGGGTAATGTAATCTGCTGGGCGGATGCAGCAGTACATTATTCCTTCGATGGCGGTAAGGATGGCAGCAATTTTCCCGGGAGTATTATCCAACAATGTTACGACACTGGTGACCGGACTGGAGGCAGGCAGCAGTATGCTGGGCCGTTGCTTGTCCTGGAGTTCAATTAGAATTATGAATAAACTACCAATTCGGAAGGAAGCCGACCTTCTGTTCAATGAGGCCAATTATGATTTTTGCCTTACTTTGCATGAACCCGGAGCTATCGACATTGCTCGCCAACACTTTCATTTGCACAAGGACTTGAGGGTCGACGGGCATAAAGGGACTCTCGACCCAATACGCCATTGCAGAAAGGATACTAATGTCAAAACAGACATTAGCCGGCAAGTCCAGAAGGTGTCGCAAAAAGTCAACCTTTGATGTCTGGTAACCCGAACCTGCGGTTCCCCGTATCCTTCTGCAGCGTCGAAGCGTCTGCTGAGGCCTTTAAACAAATCCGAACAAGTCGAGAAGGCTGTATATGTTGCCAAGAATACATTTTGGAACTTAAGATCTTTGGATTCTTCTATATAGCAAACACTGTTGCGATTGACTGAAGGATGGGATACAATCCACTCACCAAAAGAGCGAGTGATCCAGCGCTCAATGAGATCTTCTAATGTCCACTCCTCGTTTGCGAGATTTCCGCAAGCGTCTAAAGGATTCTCAGGGAGGTCGATTCTGAAGCCAGACGCCTCATGGATGGGGTTTGCAGTTCGTGCTTGTGCATTCGGCCTTTTCCACCAACCTAGGACATGTCTCCCAAGACTAGTGCTAGCCTCGCTACTCCTATGGGGGTGGGGAAAGGGCAAACTTGCTCGGGGACCGGAAATTTCGTTTGCTCCTTCTGGTCCCGTTGAGCCAACGCGATGACCGAGTAATCGATCTGGAGTTCCTGATGAAGGTCCAGCAATATGACACGTTTCATTTATCGTAGAATGAGATATGTTTGATAAGAGTGGAGTAGTATGAACGGCGGCGTTCAGTGATGAGGTTCCAGGATCGTGAGGAGCGTTGCCCATTGAGGTTCGGCGAATCTGAATAGTAGGGAGACTGCTGTGGCTCGTCTGGGATCGAACTATGTCCCTCAGTGATGGGGATCCAGGATTTCCACGATGGTTGCTTGCTGGACGACCTCGAAGGTCATTACTTGATGATGATCGTGTAGAACGAGAGATATAGCTCGTGAATGGTCGTGCAGTATGAGCGGAGTCGGTTGGTGAAGGAAATCCACGTCTCCTATAAGCGTTGCTTGTTGAAGGACCAGCGCCCTGAGGCGTATCCATGGGTGATGATTGAGAAGCGGGGCTTTTGAATAGTCTATCAGCATCAACACTGTTGTTTTGACATAAAGAGGCGAGAGAAGAGTTGCTTCCTAGAGGTGTAGCTCTGTAATTTGTTGGCAGTTGTGTGGAATGAAAGCTATAGCCCGCGAAAGGTTGTTCAGTATGAACGGATTCAGTGGGTGAAGGAAATCCACGCTCGCCGTAAGTGTTGCTTGTTGAAGTACTAGCAACCTGAGGCGTGTTCATCGGTGATGATTGGGAAGAGGGGCCTTGGAACAGACTATCGTCAAAAACGATGTCGTTCGGAGATGAAGATGCGAGAGAAGAGGGGCCTTGGAACAGACTATCGTCAAAAACGATGTCGTTTGGAGATGAAGATGCGAGAGAAGAGTTACTTCGTAAACGTCCAGCTCTGCCGTTCGTTGGCAATTGTGTAGAATAAAAGCTATGGCCCGTCAAGGGTCGAGGAATGTCAGGGCGGTTGCTCGGCGATTTTGGGGAAGCAGTTCTCGGTTCATCTGGCATCATTAACGGGGGAAGCGATGACAGGCGGAGTGCCAGAGCGGGTCTTGCACCGGAGAAAGAGGCCCAAACCTGAGGTGCGATCGAAGGTCTCGTCATGAGTTTCTCTAACATATCACAAACACCTCCTGCAGTCGGCCGTTGACTGGGATCCTTCAACCAACACGCCTCCGCAAGATACCAGAGGCCATCAGACACATTGTCATCCTCAGGACGTTCGGGACGAACATTCCTATGAACCACTAGCTCAATAAAGTCCATGTACGCAATGTGACCAAGAGGAACTTCTCCGGTCAAAACCTTACAAACATAGGTTGTAGTCAAAATAAATAGTTGCGAGGCAAGAAACCACTTACCTCGAACATGGTCATTCCAAATGCATAAATGTCAACAGGCATTCGCAAGGACCCTATATCCAGATGAAGGACTGTTAAGATTGCGTGTCATACCACAGATTTCAGCTTACCTCCATTGAGCCTTTCTGGGGACATCCAATTCCGGCTTCCCGGGGGCGAGCTAAATCCTTCTGTGATCGAGCGGGTCGTGGCATCAGATTTGATGCGAGAGAGACCGAAATCACAGAGTACAGCATGCTCAGCGCCGTCAATCAGCACATTGAGCTAGGAAAAGACTTGTCAGACTACGACAGTCCAGGCAAACAACAGAGGTAACAGTACAGCTTTAAGATCACCGTGAATAACATTCTGCGTGTGTAAGTAAGCCAGGCCAACGCTGATGTCATAAAGCTGAAAATGGTTACTAATAATGAACATTCCGGTCAGTATATTGTGGTAGAGATGTGACTTACAATATCAAGACGATTACAGTCTGGATGCGCAATAACGAAGTCTCGTGCATTCCCATTCTTTAGATATGGCATTACAAGAAACGGCCGGTCATCAAGTACATTCGCACCGAGAAACTCTGTTGGAAAGACGATACATATGAGCGCCATATGAATAATGTCAATGTAGGTATCGGTGAGAACTCACGGAGGATATTGGGATGTCGAAGAGTCAACCAAGTCTGAATAGGTGGGTCAGCAGAGAAAAAAAGGTCGTGAGAGTAACACCTCACCTGAACTTCTCGAGACATCAACTGAGCATGATGAATTAGTTTGGTTGAGAGGTAAGTATCCAAGACCGACCTTTAAGCTTGGTGTGGCACCCGAATCTGTCTTCAGGACTTTGAGTGCGACTGCCGTCCTCTTCCAAGTTCCCTTAAAAACTTTACCGCTAGCATTGTGAACATGAGAGTTTCGCAAATGTTATGCGTGAAGGTGGTACGCACAACCCGCCTGATCCAATTTCTGGTCCGAACTCGACCTCGAAAGCCGTGACCATCCAATCCTCAAATTTAACTTGCTTTCCGCTAATTGTTGATAAATAGTTCAGTGTGTGCGAAAAGAATCGACGTTCTCGCTCCCCGGAGAGCTGCTTTACTATGAACTTTTGCAATGTGGTCATCATGGCAGCCATGTTTTCATGATGCACGTCTGTTGTTGTCATGAGGGTCACCGACGCGTGAAATGGAAAGAAATAAAATGTACCCAACATCTCCCCAAGTTTGATTTGATTTGCCTCAAGAGCTGTGAGACGACGGTTGAGGAGGTCCTGATCTGCGGCTCGGCCCTGATCATTCCATTCCTGCCACTCCGTGATGTTGATAAGCCTAGATACCTTTGGGAGAGTTGAGGTCGGTGGTATCACCGGGTCATCGGGACTTGAAACGCACCTGGAAAGCATCAACACAGGCGGTTATCTGGCGATGATAAACACCAATGGTTATGACCCTATCATCATTGGTGAAGAGAAGATTAAAGAAACTGCGACGGCTCTCTGTGACCACAAAAGAATTGATCTCTGCAATGATCCTGTTTCACAACAAATCAGCGAGCCCCAATTAGACGTTGCGCAGAAGCTTTCTCCACCTTTGAATATTTGCAATCTCTGGTGAGACATTATTTTCTACGATACGGCCAGCGTGAATCTCGCGATTAATAGTTTGCAGGAGCTGGTCAATAGAAAACGCAAGGGCTTCCAATTGTTTTTTTCCCCACTGAACGTTTTCGATGGCTGACCAAAGACTTCGTAAGGCCGAGAACGCAACACTCAAGCCAGGAATAGGAGCTATGGATAAGCAAGCGGTGACGGCGTCCATGGCGGGGCCGACGAGAGGACTTGAGCAATTACATGCAGTCTCAAGTCAGATTTATGTTCCACGATCCTGCTCGTAGATCAGGCAACCTACCTAGTACCATTTTGAGCGAACACCCGGACCCGGACCACAGCCTCTCAGGATGACAATGTGTTCGGTGAAAGACTCCACGCGGTAAGTCAGCGCGACATTGGCCCCCTCAACATATTGAGATCGAGTTAGCTGTGTGTCAAGGGGGTTGTTCCTGGTTATGAGATCAGGCTGCTAGTCGTTTGACAGGAATAGCAAGTTCAAGCACGCAACGTCCACGAGTGATACCCGCGCTACCCGAGAGGAAGTAGGGAGGTTTACTTCCGAGTCAAATCTGTGTCTTGAAGCCTGGCAGCGACTGCCAATGCTGACGTGTTTCAAGCGGGAGAGGGAGCCCTACGAGTTTGACTTACCGCGACCGCGACCTTGTTCTTTTGCTGCAGCACATGCAATGAAAGTTATGACTTCTGGGAACAGTCACGGGATGCGTGGGAAGACCGGCAGCTAGTAACTATTGAACACGGTGATCGAACACCGTCACGGTAGTGGGCCATCAGACACCTTCGTTACTCTCGTTCAGGTACTAAATATCTGTCATTGTTGCATTACTGAGCTTGCGTACAGGTTATCGTCATGCCAACCTCCTTGAGTCCTCCACGTCTTGCAGCACAAGTCTGCAACCCAAACTCTAGTAGCCAAGCCTTGAACATCGTAACAAGTTCGCTTCGCCGGAATCCAACGTGCTAAAACGGTCCTGGTGTTGTCACGCTGAAGCGATGAACGGCATCAGTGCATGCGAAGCCGCATGAATGCACAGCTTTTATCGTATCCGAAAGGGCAATCGCCCCTTCAGAGCTGGAGGCTGCAACGTATTTCTCTCAACTGCGACAATTCCTGAAAAACGAAGTCTTAGTCGCGTACGGTAAGATCTTCCTCACTGAAGAAGCCAGCAGCCAACGCCATTCCGACGATTCCGATAATGATTCCAGTGCGATGCTTGACGCTGCTAGATCCATGTATTGGGCTCCGGGAGCAGTTAAGCCTTGACAAAACGTCAGAGAGAAGCCTTTCACGTTGCGTCGGAGGTTGACACCGATCAGGGCGTCGACGGCGGCTTATGGCAACACCTGTTCCTTCGACGAGGGACTCTTTTCATGGTATTTTAGACTTCCTTAATTGCATTTTATAGTGCGTTAAACTTGGTTAGAATCTGGTGACAGACAGCACAGAATTCTCTTGACTAAATTTTTTTTCATATAAGCTTCATAACTTTATTATGGTCTTAGGCTAACTTAATTTGGTCATGATGGCCCGCTATGCTGTTATTACCTGCGGTTTGGCATCTAAGTTGTGGGGGGGACTAAACGAAGAGTATGAGTGATGGAAACGTCTCCGGTCCTTCCAGTACCGTCAGCAGTGGCAGTGGAGAGCTGAGTACTGAAGGTGACGGTGAGGTTGGCCGCGTTGTTTAGGAGTGTGAGAGCACATCACAGTAGCTCGGACCCTATCCAGTGAATACGAGCGTCAAAACAGGCAAGGTCTCCGTGAAACATACGAGTTGAACGCTGGTTACGACGCAATGCTGTAGCTACGAAAGCGTGATGAAACCGACAATGGACAGCAGCCACTGGCAGCGGCTGGAAAACTCTAACTCTTCTATATCAGACTCGTGTTGTTATTCTATGATCTGCTAAGTAGCCCAAGATAGCTCTCACAACATATATCGAAATCCCTTCCCCCTGCCCTCCTTCACTTCCCGTTCCTGCTCTCTCAGATTTTCCCCCTTCAGATTCTCTCTCAAAATCCCATAACATGCAATCGCCAGCGCACTCGTCAATATACATATCAAACACGACGGCACGTAGCTCGGGCCCCAGGATCTCGGCCAGACGTACCTACGGAAGCGGTGAGACGAAGTGGATAGCGGTAGGCGACCTAAGGGCTCACGCTCCAGCTACATTTCCCATCTGCGACAACGCATTGATAAATGCGAATGCGACAGCACGCTTTGAGGATGGACGGCTTATGGTGCTGCTTATCCACGCAAAGGAAGTAGAGAGGCCCGCAAGGGAGACAGTCATTAAAAACCTGAAACAAGAGAAGAGTGTCGACTGGCATTCCCTCGACAAGAAAAGCAGGATACAGCGTACAGGGAAAAGTAACGCATGGCGGTATTCATTGTCCATGCGGCTGTCACGAAACCGACAAGGCCAACAGCGATGGGCCCAGTGATGTGGTAGAACCTCTCGCCAGTAATGTCTGAATGCCTATGTACGATATACAACTTCATTAATCTTCCGAACAGTGTTGATTACATACCTTGTGACAATGAACGAGATCCCAGCCGCGAATACCCAAGGTGGCGCACACAATAATAGCGTGATAGTGGTTCCGTATCCCAGCGTTGCGGTAAGTGTCGGAAAGAACACACCGAGGCTCAAGTTCACGGCGAGGTTTGTTTGCGCCAATGCGAGGCACCAAACCTTCCAGTCCCGTAGAGCAGCGACGAATCCAGAGCGGACAGACTGAGAGTCGGTTTCCTCGCTGTCCGTAGAGCCGGCGTCTTCCTCCATACGCTTCAGGGCTAATTGGCGCTCGAGAGGGGTGAGGAAACTTGATGTCACCGGAAAGTCAGGAACAATATAGAAAGCAACGAGGGCAACTAAAATCGTTAGTCCGCCTTCGATAAAGAAAAGCCACCTGACAGGGGCGTTAATGGTTGTTAGGTCCAAAGCCAGAACCGTACCTCCACGCAGCCTGACCTCGCGTTCCCTCCATGATGTCCAGGATGACAGATGCCAACAAGGCGCCAAAGGCGTTACTAATCGGGCTCCCACAAAAGAGCACCGCCATTCGAAATCCAATTTCGCCGCGTTTGTACCATTTCGAGATGAGGAAGACGGCACCAGGTAGAAACGCAGCTTCCACCACTCCAAGAGAGAAGCTAAGGAAGGCGGCACCAGAAAAACTGGGTGGCGGGTCAGCCGGCGTGAGGGGAGAGACGCTTGAGATACGCACTTTGTGACGGTGCCTATGCGCAGAATTCAGTAAACCTGTCAGTTATGGAAAGATGCGATTGTACCTGACAGGACTGAGACAAGTCCCCAGATCACCATACAAGATGGCAGGTATATGGAGGGTTTCCCATGGTAGTTGAGGAACATGTTTCTATGGTGGGTATAAATATGGAGGTAACGGACAAAACAGAAAGACATACGAAGGAACTTGCATCATAGCGTAACCAAGCTGAAATACGGAAATAATAGTGTTGAACTGCGTCCCCTTGAGATGAAGATCTTCCTCAAACCCTCGCAATCTTGCAGCGCTGGGGTCACAGTGGTGGGGCGCATCGGTTCACTCATTACGGACGACACTCACGCAACGCTGTTGCGGTCAATCTACAAGACGAGGATGTAGAAGTTAGAACAAAGATGATACGATGCGGGTCCCATACATAATTGAGGATGTAGATTACGATCAACATCAACATTCTTGCATCTAGCTTTCTCAACAACCGCCTTTCAAGGTCTATTCTCGCCTGATGCCCACCAAACTCCGCGTCGTCGTCATCACCAGATGGGTCAGGATAGTTATTGACCTCGATATCATCCTGCGCTGTGTATTGGAGAGGAATGGAATACAAGCGGATAAGTTCTGGAGGAGGTTCGCACCTATGGGAGTATAATCCCGTCCATTCCCTAGTAGTCCGAGCAGTGAGGTCAACATGGTCCAAGATACTAATAACTCTGCATGACGGCTGTTTCCGGCTCGACTCGGTTCCTAGGTTAAATCTGTGCCTCGAAGTCAATCTTGGCGCGCTGGCTCTGCCTTTCATGTCACCGTTATCAAGCCACAACCATCCAGTCTCTGCCTGTCAACAAAGAGTTTCCCATCGCTATCTTGTAGAGATGGGTTCTGCATTTAAAGGTGCGACGGTTCACGACTTACCACAGCCTATTTGCCTGATCATGCATAAGAGTTGGGGGAACTTCTGCACACCACAAGAGGATGCGCTATCTGATGGCAGCTATCCTCCTATTCATTGTTTGACCGTTGGAGAAATAATCGGTCTACTGGTGCGTACTGTGTCTTTTCATGGTTCAACTGCATCCTGAACATGGGGCAGCTTGTCACGGAGACGGGTCTCCTGTCGACAATTTCACTCTTAGCTGTCTTTGTCCTCATCATTGTAAGCAACTATAGATGGATTTTTCAATCACTTATCGCAGCAACTTCTACTGGTAGAGAAATGTCATACGCGAGCGGCGGCGAAGGTCCGGCAGGCGGTTGATACGATCGCCTATGGATGTCTTCCTGGCAAGTCATCACAAAGTCTGTGCTTTAATTATAACCATTCATGTGGCATGCAGCTCTCATTGTTTGTCTCGGAATTTCTCATGTCCGTCGGAACGATTCTCAGCATGAAATGGATCCATGATGGGAAGGTTCGAATAGGCAGGTTCTGCGAGGCACAAGGTCACACTTCTTCTGAACACGTTCAGGCTAGAATTGGAGCTTCTCTTTTCAGGCATACTTGTGGACTTGGGGCCGGCGGTTATGGCTTGGAATATACTTGTATGAATGCAATCACCTAATTGTCTATTGCTTCAACTCAAGTATGGTCCTCTTTAGGCAATTGCAATATATACATTCATCCGAGTCTGGTGGCAGAGGGGCAGGGGGGCCATTGTCATGGCTTGGATTACTGTAGGGCTGATATGGACTTACGAGATCCTCTTCATTTCATTATCCGCCTCGCACTTCGGGGTTGAAAACTACTTTCACCCCACACCGGTATGCACGTTGTTCTCCATCCCAGGGTATCGTGATTTATTCTCATGCTTTGTGCGATCAGTATTGGTGCTGGATCGGTCAATATTACGTCGCGCAAAGATTGACTGGGGAGTATTTCTGGCTCTGGTCGGCAATGATTGTCTCCGTGGTGCTGTACACCCCGCTCTTCTTCTGGAGCCGGGGGTATGTCACGCCTGACCCCAAGGTCTGGTGGAAGTTCCACATTCACCCTCGTTCAGCGAGTCAGATGCATCTAGAAGGCGAGAGGCGTCGTTCTATGAGCATGATTGCGTGCGTACGTTCATGCCGGTCATTCTGAATATGTGTTTACACCCACATCTCGCTCCAGCTATCCCCTTTTATATGCCATCACCGTTGTGCCAAATTCTGTCGTCCGCTGGATCGGATTTTCACAGGAAGACTCAGGTGACCACCTCAATCATGTTCCTGACATCGCCACCTTTGTCGCACGGGCCATCTTTGGGCTTAGCGGGGTATCCAATGCTGTCCTCTTCCTCACTACTCGCCCGAATTTGCTACTTTTCGGGCAGTCGACACACGAAGATCCCGAAAGCCCAATGCGTAACGACAGAGACAATGACCAGTTCGGACTGCATCCGCCAGATGCCGCGGATGAGGGTCATCCGAACGACAGCGAACGTGGTAGCCTGGCACAGGCGACGAGCACGTGTAGCATAGGTGATGAGGCGATCAGACGGCTAGCTCTTATCTTTGGCTGGAATCTGCAGTCCACTAACAGCCACAGGTCAAGGCCTGGGTAATCCTCCATCGAGCTCCATGCCTGAAGATTATGAGTATCAAAGCTGATTGATGCATCCCAATCCGTAATGTAAATAACAAAGTTTCCAGCTTTCTTGTCAGACTCGGACATCGTCCCTTATTTAATATTCAATATCCTCTGGAGGATGTCTTAAACCTCGATTGCTGTGATTCCGATCAGACTTTCTCGGCAGGCCTGCACTGGTGTCGTTAAGCGAACCACAATCGCTTTGCACCCACACACTTTGCATTAACAACTACGGTTTCCTGATGTCAAGGAGGGCCGTTTCCCTCATTCAATGTGATAATTATCATGTTTAAAATTACGCCAGTACAACGTATTAGGCAAGTGTGATCTGGAAGTAAAGCCTAACAGGGACAATAACACGTTTTGCTTTCCGCGTATAGCAACCTGGTTTCCGCTTGTCCCAGCAGGCTGCTCAGTCCTTCCCATGACCAAGAACTGAACCGGCGTGTAGGACCTGGTATACACATTGCACAATCAGGGGCGGAGGGATCATGGTGCGGAGATCATCCGCACTGAATGGTCGGTTCGCTGCCATGTGAGTCACGGTTACATTGGTTGTGGACGCTTGAAAACAATTGACCTTAAGCCTGACGGTCAACAAATAGCAGCAGAGTCGGGGGATATTGCTATCCTTGATCGTTCAGACAAAAATCTTCAGTAGAAGCCAAGTACCCCCACGCACCGAAATCATTCAAGTATTCCTTCTGACCCAGATGCGCGACTGCGCCTTCGACGACGCCATATTACCGAAACTTCGTTCCGTAATCATGCTCGCATCTCTCTGATTTAGAGACTCGAAATCATGATGTCACGAAAGCCTTGATTGTGTATTTCTTGACAGCTATGCATCTGAAGTAGACGAAGCCTATGTTGCGTGGCTTGACGATCGTCAACACGGGCTGTGTCGGGACAGTGATTTGGCACAGCACCACAAATGGAAGAGACACTGTAGGTCCACTGTGGCGGAACAATTTGGGGGTCAAGGGAATTAGTCGTTTTGGCTGCCGATCGATAGGTATGACGTAGGGGCTTGCCGAGGACCCGAGCCACATGCGCATGCTTTGGGAGGCACTACACAAAAAAAAATCAGAATGTAGCCTTCCAGACCGGTTGTAAGGGAGTAATACCATCCAGCGGTGGCGTCAGCTGGTGGCCATGTATCTACAATGGCAAAGCAAAAATATTGCACGAATGCGTGCAAATGAGGGTCGTTCGGTACAGGGGGTTACGGTTCAAGCTGTGTAAAATATCTAGATCAAGTATCGGGTGGCTATGGATTCGTGGCAGGTCGGAGCACTGCAAGGATTGTGGGACCGATATCTGGTGGGTTGCCGCAGCTGCCACCGTGTAGGTTAATAGTGGTATCGGTTTGACTCCTTACCTCGAGAACTTCACTGGGCCTAGCAAGAAAATAGAGCCGCTTGCCTTCTTACATCTCGAAGGTTAAGATATATTCAGCAACGGTGCGCTGCAGCAGAATTAGCGCACACGTTTACTATCAGATGAATATGACATACGCAGAGACCCCGACAAGGAGTCCGCAAGTCGGCCGCAGGTAGATAGTTGGAATACAGCAAAATGTGGAAGTGGACCTTCCAAGAGACCGTCTATGTGTGTGTGGATCTTCCGATGGAGGCAAAACGCGAAGCTGCAGTTCCCAAGGAACCATTTCGGCATCGAGGTCTGCGTCATGCTCCCATTCACAAAAATCACCACTTCTTCGGCTTCGCGTAACGGTAATACGATTCGGCTGACATTCGGCGTTTCTTGGTACTCGTGTATTCGTGGAAATCAGCCAGATTGGCAGGTAAATTTAATGCCCACAGCCTACTCGCAGCAGATTCGTAGTATCCGCCTCTCCAGAAGGTTTCTCAGCTTGATAAAAATAATTTCCGTAGATGGGACCACGAGAGTATTGCGAGAAAGAAAAGGATTCCAGCTTACACACCAGAACGAGGCCTAAGTGATAAATATCAGTCTAGTTCAGTCTGGGAACTGAGTGTCCCATACAGGCGGAGAATTCAACTTGCGGGAGGATAAATTATTCTTGTTCCTGCATTGCGGCCAAATAAGCACAACGTGACGATGAGATGGCGACAACAGGATCGAAACGGAGAGGATGGATTTTTTTGCCAGACAGTGACGGAGCGTACATGAGGGTCGATATATCAGGGTCGTCATAAAAAGGAGCGGTGGCGGGGGGTGGAAACACATAAACCGAATGATACATAAGGTAGAATATAGTTGCTGGTACCTAGGGCGCAAGCTCGCTTTCACTGCAAAATGACTGTTAGGACGATAACGGCAGGGGTAAGAGGGACATTCCACCTTGAGTGAGAGGGAGAACCGTCAGCATCAGGCGGAAGTAACAACATCGTGTGATGGGTCCTCTGAGGATAAGGATCATACCGTGAGTGCCTCGTCCGTTCAGGTACGAGAGAAAGAATGTCTTGAACACGAAAAGGTGGATCTTCAAGACATTGCTGTTGTTCGCCGTCAGGACAACAGTCAACTGGAGCCATGGTGCGAATGGTGGAGCCAAGTCGTTTGGACTTGTTCTTTCCACGAGACTTGGAAGATTGCTTTGGTTGCCCCAACTTTCCAAAAGTATCGAGGAAAGGGATTAAATTGTATATCTCGAGCCGGATCATCAGGTCCCGAGTGCCTAAGAGCGGTAGCTCGGGTGAAGGGAGCCCAGGAATGAGAATGGCATGTTGGCCGAGAATACGATAATCCACCCAACACATGCGAGTTGTCTCCAAGGTTTCAAAAAGCTCTTCCAACGCCTCCCAATGTTGATACTTGGCCATCGCTTCCACGTCTTCTTTGTTGAATTGAACGATGTATGAAGTGTACCTAAACCGAACCTTTCCGTGTGATATCATGATGTTGGCGTTGCTATAAGTGCAATCGTCACGGAAAATGAGGCCATGGCTTTGTAGTTTAGCCACAGCCTCAAACACGATGGCACGATCACTTTGCCGTAACGGTCGTCCAATTTGTAGTTCGAATATGAGACCTACGACCTCGCCATTACGAACCACATGTCCGAGAACCTCGAAAGATAAATCCAATCCCAGCAGCAATTCACGCGCCTTCATCTCTTCTTCAACCCATTCTGCCGTGTCGTCGTCGTAGGCAACGAAAAGCTGGACCTCGCGATTGCGCCAGATTCCAAGTTGCACATCCATGGTAATCCAATGAGTTATCTCTAACTCGGATTCGTCAACCAAAGGGGCCCAAGTACGACATGAGATACGACGGATTGTACGATTGCGATAAATGATGCGATAGCTGCCGTCCGCCAAAGTGATGAGATAACCCCAGTTCGACAAACCGAATTTGCCATGATCAAGAAGAGATTGAATAATCTCGAGTCTGTAATTGGTCTCCTCCTGATCTTTCACTGCTCTGAGGTTACGGGCATCCAAGTCGTCTGGCCAGGGATCCCACACGTTTGCGACTTGGATGACAATCGTCTGCGAATCCTTCCACAGCAAATAATTTCTGCCATGGGACTGATAATCATAGGTAACGGAGGCTGTTATGTGAGGAGGTATGAGACGGCAGAGGGACATGGTGTCGGGCGCCAACTGGGTGGTTGTAATTTGAAATCCCAAAAGTGGAAATAAAAATCCCTGCACTATCCGGGTGCCACTCTGCTTTGACCTTAAGCTTGGGCCAGTGCTTGCCAGACGGCCAAATATCAACGTCAGCGTCCCGCTGGTCTATCTCCTGAACGTGCCGACGTTTTCACTGTGGCCGACTGCAAGTACTCGTGGCAACTCTTTGTTTTTGAATTTTTCGGCATGTATGTCTCAGGTATTTACCATGTCTCAGGTTCATGGCCCCTCCAAGAGCACAGCTCTTCCGCTGGATAAAAGTGCGGGTAAGCTCTTCAAACACTCCCCAACGAATATTCTGTGCTTACGATGTGTCGTATCCAACGGGTACGATGTCGCCTTCACGGACGCGAATTTCTTCAAGTAACGTCATATTGCGATCTTCAAGGTGGGGCTAATTGTCCCCGAGCAACATTCACAACAATTACACCGTCAATTTGTCCATGTCAAGGCCCACGGCACAGATATTTCGGTGCTGGAATCTACCCGCCGTGACTGCAGCTTTCGTTTGCGTCCTCGTTCATCACGCTTCCTCTCTGGTTCTGGTCATCAAAAAACAAATTTACTGTCGTTACAAATTACTTTTCGCCGCAAAACATTTCCCTCAAGTCCGACACGCACCAAGGTGTCCTCCATCAGCGTTTTCAACTCAACGTTATTTTTCTTCAACTTTACAACCTCATTGTGGTCCACGCCAAGATTTTTGGCCAATGGATTTTTTCTCCTCTTCCCTTGAAAGAGCGGATAGGCCTGCCTTACTTCCGTCCGCCAATCTAAATTATATCGCTTCTTGCAACAAGATTTTTCAACGCGTGGCCCGCCCGGTCAAATAATATACCCAGTCAAAATATACCCGGTCCAAATATACCCATGAATATACCCCAGTCATCCAATATACCCCAGACCCAAATTCACATATTTATCTTGACAATGTACGTCGCTGTTTTCTGAAGAGGACATGTCAGGCAATAATCAATTTGCATTACGAAAACAGTGCACCCGAGTCGCATAACTAGCACTGACCAATGTTACTACTGGTACCGGTGTTTCTTTTCATCGTTGGGGATTGCCCTTTGTGGATGTCTCCCAGATATTTCGCCATTTATTAAAGTCCTGTATAAATTTTTTTTGAATGGATTATTTTATTGTAGCCCTAAGGCCCGCTTTACAAGCGGGTAAACAGAAGTTCGATGTCTAGCTCTTACAACCATAGTGGATATTTACTAACTTAGTACCTACTAGTACACGTCCAACCCAAACAAATATTCACAATGACTCGATAAACCTTTCAGTTTCACTGTTTGACGCCACACGCCCACTCCCGACGAAGTTGTCTCCCGGTCTTTATTTTATACCGCGATCAAGTTGTTGGGTGTGGTGATTACATGGTACGGTGACGGGCCGAATAGTAGTACATTTCATCATTTGTGAGAACTGCCAGTGGGAAGGAAGGTGGTGTGACATAGGAAGCCTGCAAGATGGAAATCAGTACGCAGCAGTAGACGACATGACGATGTACCACACTCACCTACGTGTAAGCTATGCTTGCCGCAAGCCCCTGCGCAGCCCTTCAAAACCGATCGGTGGTACGTCGACTCTTGGTCTCGTTCACATAAATCTTAAGTTGGGTTCATTTCGATAGGCCCCCTAGTGTCATTTGCCCCGAGTCTTCGCAAAACGTACGAGGGGGCGTCCGAATTGTCCTCATCCACGAGCCGGGCCACCACGTTTGTGCGTGTGTGTCGGTTACGGAAAAGTTCAAAAACGGAGTAGCCTTGTACTACCAACCCCTCCATGCATGGCATCGGTATGTCCATACTGTCCATGCAACCCGCTGACGAGTGATCGGTGGAATTATCGTAATACGATGCTTGCGACACTAGCGGGTAAAAAACGGAACGTCAACCTGGAATAACGATATCCGAACCGTTGCCAGAAATTTAGTATTCGTGGAATTTTGTTCTGACACGGCTATCGTTCTGCAGGTAGAAAGAGGCTCGAAAACGACTAGCATTTCGGAGCCTTTTAGTACGGACAATGTTCGTTCCTTGAAGGCACAGAGTAGCAGCGTCGCAGTACCAAAACCACAACCGTATACTATTCAGCATGCCAAAGACCAACCCGGTGCGCCGCAGGCGGATTTCACACAAAACACTAAAACCTTGCCACCTCCCATGTTTTGTATTGATAACGACCACTGGAAGAGTGAGCTTGAGGGCGAGGCCCTGCCCTTGGTCACGGTGCGACTCTTGAAGCTTAAAGAATGAATGGACGAATGCCAGAACAGCCACGAAACGAAATCGCCATTAAAAAACCCGCCAAAGTGAAAAAGCTGCCAGAGGACTCGGAGATGAGAAAGCCGTTGCCCACACGGGTGAGGAATCTCAGATGGTCGTGAAGAAGGTAACTTGGAGAGGAGAGGTTGAGAAATATGACAGAACACTCGTGGGAAAAAAAATTCATCCAGCGTTCAGCATAACTACTGACTCGGATATCATAGTCCCATCACCGCCGTCTGCTCATCATGAAACACCCCTCATACCCAGCATCCTCTGGCAGACTCAACGTCTCCCGCCACCGACCAGCCAATTGCCCATTAACATTCCCAACCAGGTAGCCTCGATACAACCACACTCCACGATCACCATCCGACTTTTGGAACGAGAAAAAAGACAACAACAACAACAACAAAATCAGCCTGCTGTTACAGACGTGGTGGAGAGGGGGGGCCGAGGGGGGGCAACAATAAACCATACTCACGTATGCTTTCGACAGACTGATGAACCCGTCACACGGCCTCACACGTCCCTTGAGGCTAAACTGGCCCCACGCCGAATGGCCCTACCACCAGAGCAACATTAAAACATCAACTCTTAACACGGGAAGAAGCAGTAGGAAGTTTTTTGTGCGGGGGGCGGGCAACTACCACTCACCTCTCCCGTAATAATGATATCCCGAACACCCACACCATCACCTCTGCTCTCCTCACACGTTCGATGCCGCGACTGCATCCGCTCCCGGGCCGCTACGACTTCAGCCGGCCGCCTATAATACATCGTCTCCACCCTCCCCGGCTCGTACACCTCCAGACCTGCCGCATCCTCGCGCAGGACCGTATCAACCGGGAAATACGACCGGAGTGGCGGGCCAGGCGCCAAAGGAACAGGTCCTACCACACGCATCACACCCTCACCGTGATCATATCCGCCACCCGAGCCCGCGTTCAAACCCGCATCTAAATTCAAATCTGCGGCGTACCCCGAATAGGTGTGGGACCCACCACTATCATCGTTTTCATCGAGCGCAACAAGGTGATGTTCGCGAAGTTTCCACGTCTGGCGATGTTGTCCCACGAGCCAATCCTGGACCGTCGCTGAGGGCTCCCCGGCCAGCAGTGCCGCATACGCAGTGAACTCGGTGTACTAGAAGAAGAGGGGGGGACAGGAGTCTAGCTTGAGTGTTGGCTCTTGGAGGTTTTTTTTTTTGAAAAAAGTCGTAGAGGGGGAAAGGTTGGAAGGTGTGGGGGTTAGGGAGAGTTATTTACCGTGAAGATGCCCTCCCACATGCCTTCGATGCTTCCTGGGCGGAACGCAGGGGTGAGATTGGAGTCGAGGTGCGTCCGGCCGAGACTCCGGCATCGCTGCCACTCACACTCCCATTCGCGGCTGTCCTGCACTATTGGGGGGACATGCGCATCAGTGTGAGCCCTGGTGCCACTAATGCCAAAGCGGACACCGACACCGACGCGCACGCCCACCCCAAGGTGCACATCACGTGCCAAGGAATTGAGTGTGAGGAAGGAGAGTATGGCTGGCGTAGCGAGAGGGATGATCCTTAGTTTGCGTGGTTCGGAATAATGCATCACCGTCGTCTCCTGCTCCTGGCTGTCGTTGCCGTCACCGCTAGAGGTCGGCGTGAATTCGATCCACGAGGGTGTTGCGAGGTGGTACTATGTGGGTGAGCATGCGCTCGATTACCGGAATATTCGAGAGGGGGGGGGTGGGGGAAACTCGGACGACGCACCTGGTGTGCTGCCAATGCCAGTATCTTGAGGACTCCCGTCGCATCGCAGAACGCTTGTCCATTCCTCGCATAATCGTCTATAATAAATGAGCATGAGTAACATCATCTCCCTTCGATCCAAACCAAAAACAAAATAATAATAATAATAATAATAATAATAAAGAAACGACCTATCCTCAATAACAACCAAAACAACCACATCGCCAATACACACCCCTCATCCTCCCTCGGCCACAACCCCATACCTACCGCCCTCCTCGCCCCGGACGCCCCATCCTCATCGAACCAAAACACCCGCAGCCACTCGTCCATACCTGCGTACCCCCGTAGCTGCGCCTCGTTCTTCCCGTCGTTCTCTAGCATCATGAGGTAGGCCGTCCAGAGCACGGTGTGGAGCGTGGAGCTGGAGGTGGAGTCTGATGGCGGAGGAGCTGTGGATCCTGCAGGGGGGATGGGGATGGAGACGGGACGGGAAGAGGGAGGCTGAATTCGGGTCCGCGCATCGAGTTGTCGGCGGATACGTCCCAGCACCACACACCTCCGCTGCAACTCACACGCCAACGCCCTCGCACCCACCTCCCCCTCCCCTTCTCCCTCTCCCTCCTTCCCCTTCCCCTTCCCCTTCCCCTTCCCCTTCCCCTTCCCCTTCCCCTTCCCCTTCCCCTTCCCCTTCCCCTTCCCCTTCCTTCCCTCCCCACCATACCATCCCTCCCCCCTCCCCCTCCCCCTCCTCCCCACCGCACCCACATCAAACTTGCACGCAAACACCCTCGCATACAACTGCGGGTTCGCGCCATACCCTCCCGCCTGGACACCTCCCAGTGCGACGGCGATAGCGCGGCACGTCGTGCGGAGGGCTGCGATGGCTGTTGGGGGCCCGAGGAAGGGGTCGGAGGCTGTGAATACTGCGATGTGTTGGATGATTTCGGTGGGGATTGTTGATAGCGTTGTTGGTTGGCTTGACATTATAGGAATAGGTTTTTTTTTCCTTTCTTTTTCGTAATTGTCCTTAGTCCTTTTCCGATCGATGGTATCGGTGTTGGGTGTTGGGCGTTTGGCGTTGGATTTGGTTACTTCGTTGCTTGTTTGCTTCGCCAATGTTATTGATGAGTCTTCGTGGCGTTACTAATAGCGCTGGTATGTCTGTTTGTCGTGTTCAGTGTCAGTTGTCAGTTGTCGGTGTCAGTGTTCAGTAGTCTCGTTCGAGTATATCACATACCCTTCAAGCTTCAAAAATAAAGCTCCTAATCGTCAACCTTCAGAGTGGCCTTGAGTAACTTGAGTAGTATACTCGTGGAGCTTCACTTATACTAAGAGTCAACATCCATACTAGTACAAGTACTTACTGACGCCCGAACTGTTATCGACGATTATTGATTATTGATTATTGATTATCGGTGGTTGGATTAATCCTGTCTTCGAGCTCGAGCTAGTGTCCCGTTATCGTTGGTTGGTTTGGTTTCTGGTTTCTGTGTGAAGCGGTTGAAGTCGTCAATTACGTCAATCCCGTTATCTTATCTTCTTATCTCGGAACTTCGTCGGGGGCGTGGGAACAAATCCCCAATCAACAATCTTATCTCTTTATTGGTACTACTAACTGCGGCTCTCGGCACATTTCTTTTACTAGGCCACCACCACTATACTATTACTAGTACTGGCACCAACTCCACGCCCGAATCCCAAAAGCAACGCAACGCAACACAACGCAACCAAACCACAACCGACCAGGAAAAGGAAGAAAAACATAAAGACTACCGTGAATAATACAACAATCCCAAAGTCAACCTTTTCACCCGTCCCCGCCCTGCTTCCCCTTCCCCCTTCCCCTTCCCCCCGCTCGCCCACTTCAAGGTTCCTCCCGCTTACACACCAAAAACACCGTCTCCAGATCAGCCACCACATCACCCTTTGCCACACCCCTCCACCTCCCAACGAAATTAAGCGAGCTCGTCACTGCAGTATGTTTTGTCATTTCCATCATCATCATTAGTTTTTGTGTTAAAAATAAATTTCATTGGTTCATTGGTTCATTTCATTTCATTTGATCGGGTACGATGATGATGTATCGATGATGGGTTAAGGTGAAAAAAGGAAGCACCCCCACCAGGCGGTTGGTTGAAAATGCGATTTGATCGGATCGGTGGTGGCCCAAGGATGAAAAAAGACAAAACGGTTAGAAAAAAACAAGACTCGAAAGGTAACAGCTCATACAACAACTGAAAGTGAGGTGGGAAGAAGAACAACAAAGACTCACCGAATCCTCTCAACAAGACGTTCCAGCCAACGACCTCGGGGTTCACCTACCCACCCACCCAGCGGCCCCAAAGCCCAATCAAGAGGGAGGGACAGAGAGGAGAGAGCGGCCGTCAGCAATCAGCGCCATAAATGACGACAACCAAAACAAACAGGAAGAAAAGAGACGCACCGGTTCCCTGAGCAACACCGCCAATCCATCCGAAAGCCGCACCCGACCGGTATACTTGTACGTCCCCCACGCCTCACCGCGAAGTTCGTCCGTCTTACTCCACCCCAAAAAAAAAGATATTTCAAATGACAAAGAAAAAAGAGGACACAGACACAGACCTGTCCGGTGACGATGACATCAATGACACCCCGATACCTTGCAAAGGGATCTCCGTCTTCGTCACCGTCTTCATCATTCCCGTTGCCGTTACCATTACTATTGATATCGCCACGACCGCCACCGTCACTGTCACCTAGCTGATACGTTTCATAAAACGAACGAAATGTTCCCCGATCGTCGTAAATCTCGAGTCCCTTCTAGAGGTATTTATTGGTATTATTATTATTTTAAATTTAATCTCTTAAATGTCTTGTTACAAACCTCGTGTTGGATCATCCTGCAACCAGGGGGCAACCAAGCGTTGATGATACCATTATCGTCGTCGTCGAGGGGCACCGCAGAGGAGGGACTGTAGCAAAAGTGTTCCTGGAGGGTAAAGTAGAGCGGACGGATACCGAAATTGTCGAATTCCGACGGTGCATCGATGTTCGTAAGCCAATTCTGGTATACCGAGACGTCTGGGGTCTGAGGGACGTGAGAGGATGAGAGTGAGTGAGTGTGGAAAGGGGGAGATTACCGAAGAAGCGCCCTGCCAATGTCCAGAGAGGACACCGGGGACGTATAGCTGCGAGTAGTGGAGTGAGAGACCGGATATCGGGTCGAACGGGGATACCATCCAGGCCCAAAAGTAATCGCTCGCGCTGCTTTTCTTGCGGTCAAACAAGCGAGTCGAGGCGGGTCCAAGAAGGTGAATACGTGGCTGTGAATTGAAATGGGCGATGTCCTCCTGGGTTAGGCCGTGACGACCAGCCGAGATGGCCTCGACGCGGGTTGCAGGCAGCTGGGCAGGGAGACACAGTTTTACGGGGTCGAGGCGGGCAAAGTAGGAGAGTATGGCGACGAGGGCGGTTGGGGATAGTCGGACTGTGATGGGTTGGCCAAAGTAGATGAATGGTTTTGTTTTTATGAACGGGGGCGGGTAGGGGCCGTGTACGGAGGAGTTTGTTGGGGGAATGTGGGAGTCGAGGAGGTTGAAGCGGTTGTCTGGGCCAATTGTGCTTGGGTACTAAGGGGGGGGACATCAACACACAACACACACAAGGGGTGGGGACGTACGCGAAATGCAGCGTAGACGAAAGGACGGAGTGCGCACATTGTGAGGTTGCGGTCGTGTTCTGATTCGGATGCCAATGAATCTGAGGAGGGGTTAGTAGAGAGGATGTCGGGGAGAGAGAAATAATTACTGCGAGAGGTGAGGTACCAGGCTATGTTTATTGCGAGTGAGTTTATATCGTGTTCCAAAGGCCAGCCGTGGTTAGAGTGAGCGCCGTCAAAGATGTTGTTTCTGAGAAAAGAGTTTACGAATTGATGGAGACGAGCCCAGCGGAGTTGTTCCGCGTTGCGACCGTCGTCTTCGGTGAGCATGAAGAGGGCAACGAAGAGAGCTTCAGCGAGGAGAGGGTCGGAAGTGCTGTCGATTTTGTTGTTGCGGAGGAATTTGAGAGCGACGAATCTGCGACGGAGTTCGAAGAAGGTGTTGTTTGGGAGGAAACAGAGACGACGAGCCGGTGCATGTGAGTCGAATAGAACAGCGAACAAGCGGGTGTAGAGTACGGGAGAAGTGTTGTAGGAGAGAGCTCTGGAGAGGTGTCGAGAGGTGCGGAGGAGGGCGAGGAGGGTTGTTGGTGGACCGAGGGGAGACAGGAGAGCAGCAGCGAGTGCGATTTGGTGGAGGACCTCTGTTGGGGCTGAGACGAGCATTGGCAAAAAGAATTACAAAAATATAAAAATATATAGCAGCGACGGTGAACTGGGAAGACACCGTTGCATTCATTGTGCAGGGCAACGGAATTACGTCATGGCTTCTACCTTTAATCCTTTCTCGGTGCCGTATATATCCACCTTCCGCAGCAAGTCTATTTTCGTATTCTTATCCCTTTACTCACCTGCGGATCTTAACCTCTCCCTACAACGTAACTAAACCTTGCCTCAGTACCCGAAACTGAATGCCATTCATCCCAGGCAGCGGCGGCGGCGGCGGCGGTGCAATCTCGCGCACGGCGGCGATCGTTGTGTGGGAAACCCGTTGGTCTGGTCTGAACGGAAACGAAAAAAAAGAACTGAATGGCAAACGATCAGATGACATCTTGAAAATGCTCTGTCCTTGGCAGGTCTCCAGGCTGGTCAGTAACGAACGAGCGCTCGTCCATCATAGATCATCGATCATCTCTAGAGCTGGGAACAGTTTGTCATAGCGAACCGAATTACAAAAAAAAAACCACACACACCCACACATACACGCGGGCGCGCGAGTAGTAGACACCGCTCCGATCAGACACGGAATTGAACGTTTTCTTGTCGTTGTTGTCACGGTGTTCGCTTTAGCTTTCGCCACTTCCATGGCAAGTACTACATCAGAGCGGTCAAAAACGCTCGTAAAAAAAAACCTTCCGTATCCGAGACAACAAGAAACTGGACTCGGCGGAAGCTATCCATAGCCGCGACCAAGGATCTAGGCCACCTCAACCGGACGGCGGTCCTAGGCCTGCACTCCTGCCTTTACGACCAAAGTCTGGGTCCACTTTGATCAATTCTGATCGCGTATTATTATAGTCCGTGTTGTAGACCTGATCATGAAGTTACTTATATGTATCAGCAATTGTTCGTGGACCACAAATCTTCATATCTGTCACCTGTCGTTACGTTGGTTTCCCCGCGTTTTCACAGTCGACCTTTCGAGACCCAGACCTCTCACAACCCGTCCGTCCGTAGAGAATAATCATGGCCGTAATAGCGATCTGGTTCCACGGTCGACAAACGTGAGGGAGAAAACGAGAGAGCTTTATTGGACTTGACGAAGCTTTATTTGGACAGCTTTATGTTAGCGTCTAGGCTGCACGTGCCCCTTCCAGCCTGCCCTAGACCACGGCTAATATCCACTTTTTTTTTTCTGTTTCTTACCACGTACTCACCAACCCCAGGCCCTACTGTAAGTTCGCTTCCTGAAATCATGTCCGCAGTAGACCTCGCCAAGCTCGACCAGCATCTCTCCACACGCTCCTACGTCGAAGGGTAAGTCCAATATTTATTCTGATCCGCACCCCCCACCATCTCCCACGCAATGATGAAGTCCTATATCTGGTCCGTGTTTCCAAGAAGCGACTAGACACCGCTGTCAAAAAGCATGCCGATATCGTCCAGACCTTCTGAATCTGCCATTCTCTTTTTATTATTTGACATCCCCGCGTCGAGAACAGAATTCTGACCACCCCCTGATGTGTCCAGATACACTCCTTCCCAGGCAGACGTCCACGTATTCAACTCCATCCATGGCCCAGACCTGGACCCTACGCCGTCCTTCCCCAACGTAGCGCGGTGGTACACCCATATCAAGTCGTACGCTTCAGAGCACGCGGATCTACCTGGCTCTAGCACCGCCGGTCAGAATTTTATTTCGTCTGCTGGCGCTGGTGCTGGCGCTAAAGCTGCCGCCGAGGAAGAGGAGGAAGAGGTAGATCTTTTCGGCGATGACGACGAGGAAGACGCTGAAGCCGAGAGGGTAAAAGCCGAGCGTGTAGCCGCCTACAACCAGAAAAAGGCCAACAAACCCAAATCTGCAGCCAAGGTCAGTACTGCCAAAACTTATTCTTACAATCATGATTATTATGGCTTTCTATTTGATTTTACGTACTCGTAATGATTATTATCTTGGGTGTTTGTTGGTCCTTCTGATTCTATTTACGCGTCGTCCGTCTACAACCACCACTAACTTGTTTTTTTTATATCGCACCTAAACAAAATAGTCCGTGGTGACGCTGGAAGTGAAACCGTGGGACGACGAGACGGATTTGGCCGCAATGGAAGCAGCGGTGCGTGCTATTGAGCAGGATGGCCTCGTCTGGGGCGCCAGCAAGCTCGTCCCGATCGGTTATGGAATCAAGAAGTTGCAGATTACACTCGTTATCGGTACGTCGATTTTATTCTTTAGTCTCCCGGATTGACTGTTTTTGATATATTATATTTAGAGGACGAGAAGGTGTCTCTGGATGAGCTACAGGAGAAGATTGCAGAGGCAGAGGAGTATGTGCAGAGCACTGATGTAGCTGCTATGCAGAGTAAGTCCCCCCCCCCCTCCCCCCGAACTCTCATAACCCTTGATCATCCATTCTCCTACGACAGAACTCTGACCTGGTTTTACGGTTACGGTTACGGTTACGATTACATGCTTTTGTTTGTTGGTCTTGTTTAACCAATGTTTTTTTCTCTCTTTCTGTAGTTGGCCAATTGTAGGATGAAAAACTCGTTTTTTTACTTCCTTCTCCGAGTGGCGTTTCACGGCTTTGGATCGCGTCAAGGCAAACTCCTTTTTCTTCTTTTTTGACAACGGCGTTCATTCGTCAGACCGGTTGAGTTGATGCCTTGGGGATCATATCGCGGGACCTGTCGTCGTCGTCATCACCGTCGTCGTTCGCCGCAGGTACCCGGACCGACCGACTCGAATCACTAGAAACAGAAATCAAATTCGCGAGCAGTGCTTGTTGGTTTCGGGGTTTTTTTATTTTTTTTTATTTTTTTTTGGTTGTTATCTTTTCAATGTCCTCGTCGTGCTGTGCGACTCTCATTCTGCCGATCCAATGATCGAATGTATTGATTTGGTTGGTGCACTTGCAGGTATGCTTGACGTGCTTTTTTTCCCGGTTTTGTTTTACATGGTAACTTGTATGCACCCAGGAAAGTTACATTGTCTCAGCGGGGACGCCCCTCCTTCAAACACCCCCAATCTGAGTCGTTTTGATTTTGATTTTTAATTTGGGTTTTGAGTTACAACAACGTAATGGGTCGATGGGGGCCGTCGATCAGTCTGTTACCCGGTCCACCCGAAAACGAATGCCATGTCAAGTTTCAACAGTTATTACTTGGCTACGCAGCTATATTCGGTTTCGGGGAGGGTCGGGAGGCTATTTCGACGTGTCAGTGTCAATGCTAGCGCAAGGTTGCCATGCCTCCCTCCCCCCCTTTCTTACCCTTTCATCATATCAAACACTTGCCTCTGCTGCGACTGGGAAACGATCGCACTACTCCACGATGGTGAGTGACGTGTATTACCAAGAAGACAAAATGCTAATCCGAATCCGAACACGGCTCCGCGCTAGAGCGCACATTTGATGCTTCATTCATTTTCATGATTAGGCATGTCAGCCCGCGAAGGCTACTTGTTTATATGAAACCGCCACCATCGCCGCCACTACCAACACCACCAGCACCACCGCCACATCAATATTGTCAGCGCGGTGACTTGACTTTGACCTACCTGCACGCAAAGGCATGTTTTTACGACATGGAAAGTTACTGATTACACCTCAGAAGCGTTCGGCCCATCTTGTTGGGGATCTAAGGGGGACGTCCAAAGGCCGTCTTTGCCCGTCTCGATCATAAACGAAAAGGACATTCGATTCCCCCTCACCGAACTTCCCCCTCTCGGTTTAGAGTTTTATTTGCTTTGTTTGTTTTGATTTTTCGTCTTCCGCGAGTGTGGCTGCTCGGCATTTTCGGTGATAAACAGGTAGCACGGCGACCTTATTTTGGGAACACGGAACACGGCGACAAATCCGCAGAGAGCGACTAAATTTTATTCCAAAAAGAAAAAGGAAAACAAAAAAGGACTTTGCCCCGATTGGGGTTTTGCTTGGTGAAGATCTGCCCAAATCGGAAAGAGGCGTTGTATGGAAAACGGGCTTCCATTTGTTCGAGCAACTTGGACGGGCTGACGGACTTTCACTACACTCACCCTGGAAAAGGAATGGCCCTCGTCCGAAAAGAGAACTACGCTGCGGTGATCACGCCAAGGTTGACAGAAAGAAAATCACACACACTCACACACGCGCACACGTTTTGTTATATGACGGTGTTGTTTGCTCCGTTCCCGGCGCTTACTAGCTCCTCCGAGTTCTTCCCCGCCTCTCTTTTTAAATCGGGCTGTTCTGACGATGTTTGTCGTATCCCCAACACAAACACAAAGATGGCTTCACTTCTCGAAATCGTTCCGCAAGATATCTTGCGTCACATCGCCTACTTGTCCGCTGCTTCGTTGGTCTTTGAACCGCCCGGCGACATCCTACGGCTCTTGTTGACCAGTCGCACGCTCTATCGCACACTTTCTGTCTCTGCTTGTCCCCAGCTCTACGCGGATATATTCCGCGTCAAATTCGACATCGCCTCCGCCACGCGCAGATGTCGCTCCCCAGACGTGTTGACCACCTCGTCCCTCTCCGCCGAACTGGTGCAACGACACCAAATGTTGCGCCGCGTCCACCGTCGGCGCATGACGAGTGACGATATCATGGCGCAGGATTTGTTTACCGCATATATGATGATTCTCGAAAGCGATGGCCTGAATGAAAGGCAACTCGCGGTTGCCGGCTTCCCTGAATTCATAGCGACGGTCGTCCGGACCCGCCTCTCGCGAGGCGTTTTTGCGGAGAATGAGGCCGATTCCCTCGCGGTGTGGTCGTTGTGGCTCACGTTATCTCGACGTGAGCTTGGTTTTTTTTCTTTTTTTGACTTTATTTCGTGTGTGTGTCGATTCTTACATATGAACTGGTTGCTGCTACAGAAATAATTGCGAACGAGTATGCTGCAAAGCGAGAGGAAATGCTGGATCTGCTGCGGCCCTTTGCCGTTGCCGCCTCAAAGGTGATTGATTCCCCTTCACCCCCTTTTTTTTGTCTTGGTTTTCTTGCTTCTCACACTCAAGGGTATTTACAGCGTGCCCCATTTGGCGTTCTCCGCTCGTCCCCTCACAGCTCTCCGGGTGGAAGCAATCTGGGAAACGATAGGTCCTGGCAAGCCGACGTTAACGGACTCATCGTATCGGGATCTCCTAACAATCCGAGGCTAGCCTACTATACTCGATCGCTGAACCCCGCGTGGCCGAATCTGCTGTCAGCCTCGATCATTCTCACCTTTGCTTTGAAAGAAGCCCAACCCTTCCAAATTCCCCCGCATCTCCCACCCACCCGGGCCATTGCGAACGCGACACTAAGGGCCGGACCGACGATGGAGGATTATTCCGCCATGGCAAGCTACCGGACCTTGTTAGTAGGTGATACTTGTCCAAGCGATAGCGCCACCTTTGTTAAAGGTCGGGGTCGGGGCCGGGGCTTTCCCCCGCGGAGCATGCTGCACGATCAAGATTTCTCGCGTTTGGTGCAATATCTTGATCCCCTTCATGAAGTCTTCCGCTCTGGGATTCCCTCGTACATCCCTGGTACGCTTAGTGGACTCTGGGAAGGGACTTGGATGGTCAGTAGATTATTGCTCCCGTCTGTTGTATGCGCGGTTGACGGGTTTTTTTCTTTTTTTTTGCCCTTACAGGTCTCCCCCGGCTTCACATCACCGTTGTCGGCGTCGGCGGGGTCGTCTGATTTTCTTTGCCGACAACCGATGCAATGCTGCCTGCGCGAACACATGTGTTTCAGTCCAAGCGTCCCCTTGCCGAGTGACACATCCTCCGCAAGCGACGGAGGAATTTGGAACATAGATCCACATCAGCTAGCCGAAACCCATGTAAGTCAAAGACACAACCTCTCCCCCCCTCGTTTCGAGATCGCTCAAACTCATACGCGGGGATAGGAGGGTTTTGATCTTGAACTTGGCGAGCCAATGTCTCCACGTGGATTCTGCTATCAAACGATTTCAAGTGATAAATCAGGTAGAAATGTTGGCGAGGCCTTGGACGTCGTCGTCACTGGAGAAGTGAGTGGATCGTGTGACTTTGCCCCCCCCCCACTATTCACTGAACTTGCCGATAAGACGCTTCAGGAACATAGCATAGCGTGGGGGGCATACAGCTTTGCGGGCAGGGTTCGTCTTCAAGATGGCCTGATTGTCCTAAAGAGAGAACCGGTCAGTACATAAGCATCTGCCGAGTCCAGGCCATGGCTAACCTTCGATTTACCGAATAATTCCCAAGACCGAGGGTAGCGATGGCATGGGAACATGGTTCTTTGAAGGTTATCTCCATTCCGGAGGTGCCTTTGTTGGAAGATGGTATTCCAGCAACGCTGTCGACCAGTGCGGGATTGGAGGCATTTTCAGTATGGGGAAGAAGATTGACTATAAGGGAGGAAACTGATACGAAAGTAAATTTTGTATGTAAATGACCTGATAATCAACATTCACGAACTGTCCTGGACATCATGAATCTGACACGATCAACAAAATCATTGAGTTACCTCAAGGTGACCCCAGACCATTCGTAATTGCCTGCGCCGGCTCACCATGGGCCCAGACAACTGGAAGAACCAGCCATGTGGAGATATATAGTTGGATTGAATAAACGGATCGACAGAACAACCTTTTGTTTTATTAGCGCCGAATCCAGGGGCAAAGCCGGCAAAGTGTCAACTCACACAAAAGGACTAGTCTCACCAAGCGATCGGCGAGCATTGTCAGAGGTGAAATACTTGAATGCCGTCTCAACCGCGATTCCCCGACGGGGCTTGCAACCAAGAGGCGAGTAAAAAACCATCACACGGGTTTCTTTCTTTTCCGCTAGAAAACGGGAACATTCATGTCAGAGTCCTTGTCCAGTAACCTTTTCAACGGAACACGAGCCCCATCAATACCTCAAAAGATCCCTTAGATCGTCCCTCGCTATCCCGCAATGGTATTCGACAGATGGACAGTATATAGCTCCCTTTACTATTACCATAGGAGTCCAGAGGCTCGGCGGAGGTCAATCGACAGGTTTCAGGCGTCACGTCACCCCACATTTTGTAAATGCGCAGTCCGCAAGAGCTTCAGATCAATTCGAACAGCAGGATGATAGGTCCCAATGACGTAAAACATCGGAGGCAGATGCCCCGAGGTTGGGCGAAAGCTCAGTCGGAACTCTTTGCTTTCTGTGGGCTTTCTGCCCCCCCCCCCCCCTGGAGCGCACCACCGAGGAAACGAGATCGTGACAGACACATCATCAAAAGTGTATCGAGCGTTGGATGCCTAATTGCTTGTGAAGAGACGAACGGAGCACACAGATACGGTGGGAAGGATCACACGCTGTTGCTCTCGATGGGCCAAAGAAGCATCGTACGAATTCTTATGAGAAGACTGCCATTCGACGGCGAGGTTAAATCATGAACGGTTACTTGCCTGAGTAGGAGACGCCGCGATAAGGACCGAAAGCGATCTCCGCTACCCCTATCGTTTCACAACAGCATGCACTGAAGTTCCATTGGTGAAATGAACATCTTTTAGGAAGAGGAACTAACCAAGAGGTTTACTGTACGTACTCCCCATCGTGATTCGGTCCAAAACAGTCAGTGTTCGACCTGACAGATCAAAAACGAACCCACCGTCAGCAGCGGGGCGACAGTCATCTGATCCTCAGTTTCGGGGAAACCATCATACTTGTTCCAGTCCGTGATGAATACAATATCATGACAAGGAATAATTCAGTTCTCACGTTTGGGGGCGAGCAGATCTGTGAAAGCATCTACATTCAAGTTCATCAATCGGACGACGCAAGGAGTTGTGCTCAACTAGGATCTGCCGGTCCACCGTGGTGCCGTGTACCGTTGAATTCCTGTCATCAAGAGAGAGGTAGGAGATTCATAAGGTAAATTTTCTCATACTAACCGTTTCGAAATATATGGGAATCTCATGATGACCCAGCAGAGACAGTCCGCATTTTGATGTTAAAGACTGTCAATGTGATCGTATGGCCGTATAACAATGTTGGCAGTCCAAAATCAGCTAGCCAAGAAACCGCTGCGGATGACAGGAATATAAAATCAGGCAAGACAAAGGGCGCTGTATGAACGAACGTGATGAGACTCGTGACGAACCGTATGTGAGCGCTCACTTGCAAGGTTTGTGGTGTCTCACGCCGGTGAGTATTTTGCTCCGGGAAGCACTTCGCTTGAGAAGTTCCTGCGAGCGTTATTCCTGCGTCGGTTTTATCAGAGAACCTGCTTAATATTTCCAGGACGTAGCCTCGAGAAGTGCGCTTCTCACACGGAGCCGCAAGAACCGGCTTGAAACCTGTAAGAACAAATGTTGCCTCGAGGATATTCCGATAAGCATCCATATTTTCGAGTTTCTGAGTGGTTGACGGTGCACTTGGCATCCCGTCAAGTCTTGGAAAGGGCATGGGGGAACAATGTACTTGCTGAGATCCATTCTGAATATAGATTTACGCCAAGCAATATTTACGGCAGCGGTTTGTTTGATGTTTTTGGCCCAACCTGGGTCTCGGTGCGCATACAGTAAATGGTGCGCACTTGGATAAGACGAAGGACCGTGATGTTACCTGGAAACAAAAACTGACAGTGAAGAGCTTGGTTTAGTAGAAGAACTGGTCAGCCACCCCAAGGTTTAGGTTTGTTTACACGGAAAATCAATCAAAATAATAATAAAATTTCCCAGGGCATTCCTTCCCTTGACCACGCCCCTTTGCAACCCGTCACCAGCCTGTCGTCGCCGACGACCCGTCCACTCTTTCAAGCGTCTGCTCACTCATCGCACCGTGATGCTAAAACATTTTACCATCGTTTCTCTACTCACAGCGACTGCCTTGGCTGCTGTATGTTCAAATTCATTTTCTGACTGACCCGATTTTCACCCTCGTCGCAATTTCAGTCGCCCGCTGCAACAAATCCTCTAATCCCTACAGGCATCAGTTCACCCTGTACCGCCTTCCTCCAGACTCTTGATACCGACAGCAGTCTATCCTGCTTGTCGTTATTGGTTTCGGCCTTGCCCGGGCATGGGGCCACTGTCAATGCGGCCTCTTTGTCCACCGCACTCGATTCAGTCTGTTCTTCCACGTCTTGCAGTGCAAGCTCCATCCGTAGCACACTTGCCGACTTCCAGTCAGCATGTCAAGCTGACATGTCGAACAAGATTGTTTTGGGATACTACGACAACCTTTATATCCTGACGCCGCTTAAGGATGCGGTCTGCTCAAAGGATGAAGGCGGGAAATACTGCGTCACCGAGCCAACAACTCACTCGGTAGATGGGAACATCGACCAAACTACTAACCTCCCTTCTGATTCGAACTCAACTCAGACCTACTACTCCCCGAACCCTACTGCCTGGACCAGCAACAATCTCCCATTCCTACTCCTCCAATCATCCTTACCCGCCTCCGCCCTGTGCACCACCTGCCCTCGTAATATTCTCAGTTCGTGGATCACATTCGAGTCCGATTGCCCATATGGTCCCGGTCTCGGGCAGAGCTCATTTTTGAGCAACCAGCCGGCGTTGTACGACGCTGTTCAGAGCAAGTGTGGGAAAGACTTCCTCAGCGGCGCCGTTCAGGCTGCTGGTGGCCTGTCCAACGGTGGACCTCTTGGAGGCTCGAGTAGCTCAGCCCGTTCCATATCGGCAGACTTTTTGAGTACTGCTGTCGGGATTATGGCTTCAGTTGCCATTGCGTCAGTCCCCTTGCTTTAAGTAGAGGTTTGGCCGTTTCATTGGAACTGCACTCTTAAGAGTTACTTACTGCATAATTTTCTGCTATCCTAGCCCGTTATACCCGCCAATAAACCTCTTTATTAGCAATGGAGCTGGTTTCCTTTGATCAATATACCAACATAGTCTCATAATTCACATCGCCCGTTGGTTTTCATTGCATAAAACACGCACAAGGGACCTTGTGCAAATACAAAGCATTGTTTTGCATCTTTCTGCTTGTTTGCCTTGCGAGAAAATAGTGTTGAAGTTCATAACATCTCCATCGTGGCAGAAAACCGAAGACAGGAACTTTGCTTTTTTCTTAATTGTCACAATCGTTGCTGCCTTGACTGTAAATGTAAATTGCCAACACAGGACGCTTAAAGCTCAAGAATGAGCACAAGAAGACTGATCTCCACAGTGGCCACAACACCGGAAACACCCACAACAATCCAGCCAGCCGTGGTGAAGGGTCGTCCGAAGATACGTGTGCCTTCCTGACCGATTGTAGCCATGGCGGGTTTATCTTCCTTGTCCCGGTCTGCGAAGTCGTGTCGCGAATGCTGTGAGCGGATGAAAGCCAAGACGAACAAAAGCCCAGCAAGCACGGCGAATAGAATACCGACTAAACGAAGCATGATAATCATTTAATTGATCAGTTGGAAGACCAATGATGGGAAACGTTAAAAATTCACTTTGATAGAATCGTCTGTCGAAGAGTCGGAGAATCGTCAACGCATACCCCAGGTTCCCGAGCGCTGTGCGGTTATATGCGCCGTGGAAAGTGCGTTGGCGTGCCCGAAGCTCTACTAGTTCATTGACATCGACTGGCTGGAACGAATGAGCCCTGTGTCCTCTGAGAATTGTTCAGGACAGACTGTCAATCATTGCTAAGGGCTTGCATTCAATGGATTGAGCGCACCTGTACCGACGGGGGGTCATCAGATTGAGTGTAGGGAAGGAAAGAAGGACATCCGCACTGGGCCGACTTGCAGCCATGGCTCCCAGGCTGTAGCGAGCTCAGGGCTCAGTTACAACCATAGGCCCCACGTTACGATCCTCGCCTGCTCTCTGTCGCTGCGGGTCCTCTGGGACGATAACAATGCCACCCGTTGCTCCGCGCGATCCCGCGTTACATTCGTGCATCAATTACAGCGTAATTGCGTAGCTGCAGGCCTGAGCGTGTCCCAGATATTCAATCGCTCCTGGGAACGAGACAACTTCCGTAAATCCTGAAGTGGCTCACGGATAAAAGGTCAGTAAGTTTGCGCACGGCCGCACAGCTTTGAAGGCGCTCCGACTCGCTGACCATCCAACAACTAGACCGGTAACCATCGCTTCTATGTGAGAGGCAAAACCTCATTGCCTCTCACAAGGAAGGCTGGTCACCAGTCTAGGCCAACACAGTCGATGCATGTAACAGCACCAATAACACCGATGTTCAACGGCGGGAATCAAATCAATTTTAACCAAGCCATCACCCCTTTCGTTCAACGACGCTTCCATCGGTCATCTATTTCTCGTCGGGATCCACATAAGTTAACGAAGATCTCGGACGTTACTATGGCGACTTCCCAACTCGTTGCGCTCTTCACGGGATCCCCAGGTCTAGGGCAGTTCACGTTTGACGTTATAGCTGGCGAAATTGTTGTTCAATCGGGTGCATCTTGATTTCGGCTAACCACCATCGAAAAGCTGAACCAAGGCTTCGCAAGAATGCTCCAACTTGTAGGTCACACTGATCATCGCCACCCGGTGCAGAGTGCAAGGCTTATAGCGGCACGGCGCTGGCTGGAAAAGACCGACTTGGGTCATTGGCCTCCCGTGGTTGGTAACGTCAACCCGAGGTGCTTGGCTTTCTTGAGGAGTGTCTATCTCGCAAAAACCGATGAGGAAATATTCTGTTCACAACACGGGTGCGAAAGCTGTGGCTAATGCAGCAGGACGACAGCACGAGGTTTTCGAGAGGAGGGCACTGATGCAAGTGACGCGTCACAGGCAAAGCCGAGAACTTAGTGTCTGAGTCTTGCTGTTGCCCAATCAGCATCGTTCATGAAAGAGTTGGGATGATTTACTGTGTTGGCATCAAAGTCAAAAGTGGGTTTGGACGTCTTGTGTCTTGTCAATCCTCATGGATTTTTTCCACCGTAGATAATCGGCTGAGAAAATGCTCTGTCTAGCTACGAGGAGAAATCTGTTGCATCTACATTTTACTCGCAACTCGCAGACTTGGAGCGTCAATTCCCAGTTACAAGTAATCTCTTACGATCCTCTCGTTTTTCGATCCGGAAGGCATACCACTCAATATGATTGTTGAAGGCGCTAAAGCATTGCTCCATCGATATCTCCCGTGTCATCAGAGAGCATCGCAACCTTTTGGCAACCGAAGTTATCCATGTTGCACCAGATCAAGGGATTTGGCTAACACTCTGGTTGAAAGGCGATCTTTAGTGCATTATCAACTACTGTAAAGTATGTAATTGTCGGCAATTTTGAATGAAATGATACTGTATCCTCCTTAGAGTAAGCAAGTATCTGGCATTACCACCAGTAGCTATGACCTTCCGGCATATGACACTCTGTCCCCATTGCAGATCTCATCACAATACTTCGTGGTAGTTCCCTCCACAGTGCTCACCCTTCTCAGTCTTTGCTCTTCAAGACTATAATAGTCCCCAAATGATAGTTCTGGGGGGGAATTATCATTGGAACATAAGGGATGATTTACACCTGTACACATGGAAGGAAAAAATAAAGCCATGATCTCTCATTCAATGTCCACCACCACACACAGCGTGTCCACCGCCACACCCACTGTGCCCAGCATCACCGCCATGTCCAGCATCACCGCCATGTCCAGCATCACCATGTCCAGCATCACCACCACACCCGCTGTGCCCACCATCACCATGCCCGCCGCCGGCGCCACCATACCCATCGTGCCCACCACCATGCCCTCCCCCACATGCACTTATAACTCCCATTCCACTGCTAGATTCTGCTCCACACGCAGCACCCTCGCTACAAGGCCCTGCGCCACAAACAGCATACTACCAATGATAGGCATTCAGCCAGGGTACCCGGGTTGTTGCTTCTGCAAGGCGCTTACCGATACACAGCCGCCCCCCTTGTTGCCGTCAATAAAATTCCCAGAGTACGAAACACAGTCACCGTTGATTTGGGTCGAGTAGTACATCGGAATGGGTAGCAGAAATGCTGGACCGTGAGGCTCGACCACCGGGCCGTCAAGTTTGCTGCTTCTGCTGGGTCGGAACGGGTCTTGCTGGCTTCGCTTCCTCACCTCAGCCTCGCGCCGCCTGCGGGCCTGCTCGCTCTCACGCTGGTAATGAAATGCATAAACTGCGTTGTGGTCACTTGGGTGAGTGGCCGCAAGGAGGGCCTGGCGATCGGGTGGTTGAGGGAACTCTTGTTTGTTGAAGTTCACAACCCGGGAGAATCTCTGCGCTAGTCTTTGACCAAGGGGTGCTCCAGGGGGCGGACAGCCGCAGTAAGCATACTGGACGCGAAACCGTTTCTGTACGATGCCACGTTAATGGGACGAGACATATGTTCAAGGGGCAGGAATTACCTGCCAGGCACGGCAAGTGAGATCGAAAGCTGTTGAGAGATGATCTTCCTCCACTTTGTCGTCACTAATGGAGTAGAGTTAGCTTGGATGGGGCTTGACAGGTAAATGAACTGACTGATCCACAAAGCGTCCTACATAGAAGTCGCATTCTGACCTGTATTTGTCTGCCATGAGTTGGTGCGTGTGCCACACGAGATCGATGTCAAGGGTGGGTACGAAGAACGAGCCTGGGGACGAAGCCAACAAATCGAGGAATCTGTTGTTCAGAAACGGGAAGTTAAGAGATAATGTGGCAAATAAGGTTGAGATGGACGAACGCATGATATCTTGCAATAGCATACTGCAGTGCGACTTCATCTTCCTTGCTCTCCAAAAACGACGGTTCAGTCCACCCAAGGTCATGCATCTTTTTCACAAACGAACTCTGGCGGAGTACCTTGGGTAACCGATCAGAATGGTGCTGATGAAATTTGACAAGTAATTGGTATTCACTGCGCCTACCAAGTCAATCGAGAAGACTCTTCCGTCGGTATATGCATTCATTATCCTAGAGTTCCTGATGCCAGGGATATATATTGAAGGGACTATAAAGATGACGCATTTGCACTCACAGGCGCGCCCCGGCACGCATCGTCGTGAGTCCAACATTTCTGATCGCCTGATTGAAATCATATTTCATGTGATCGCGGATGCGACGTTCCCAATCTTGGTCCGAGACTTTCGTCGACCGAACAAAGCCAGGACGCTTGAGTATGAAAATTTTCACCGACTTGGCCCGTTCGGTGTCGACCGAGGATAAAGCGGTAAAAAGTGTCCCGCTGCATAGGAATTCAGCGATCCGGTATAACATCAGGGATTGTCCGGCACTGACGCGAGATAGGATTGGGAGGTCCCGTCATCCCTGACTTAGTCCTTTGCAAATTTGGCGATGCCAAGTGACTCTTTGGTGATTGTGGATGTGCAAGACGAATTAGTGCAGGTAAATTTTAAATGTTGAGAATAACCAGTCCCGTCTGGATTAATGAAAGCTAGGGGCATGATTCCTACATCACACAACGGCTGAATCCATAGACTCGACAAGAGAACACACGAGTGGATAATTCCGCATTGCATTGGGGGCAGGTGAGTTCCTTCTGCAGTTTGAAGTTAGGGTCCAATGGATCAAAAGGAGTATGGGTTTTGGTCGTCCAGGACTGGGTTCGAGACAAGGACGGTTCGGCGGTTGCTATTTCGCCTATGTTGCTCTGGAGTAACTGCGCTCATGGAAGAACTACACGTAGTACCGGTCTAGGCACTCACCATTGACACTGCAAAGAACGTGTTCAATTTTCCGAGGGTTTGGAGTATTGGAATACGAGCAATGTCTTCTGTGTACCAGCTACACGGACTCGGACCGATGAGCGCGTTCGTTGATAGGGGTGATGGGTGAGATTTAGGAAGCAAAATGACTGACCCAGGATTGAGAAGATACGCATGCCAAACCATGAGAATATCCAGAGGAGGCAGATCATTCTCCAAAAACAGTTGAAGATCGGTATTTTGAACGGCTTTGCACCACCGTTCGAAGCTAAAGGCTCAAGTAAATATGCAACAAGTATGCTCTCGCTGATCGTAACCTCACCGTTCCACGGCCAACGCAACGAACCGTGCCCATCTCCGCTCTCCCGACGTTTCGCTGGCAACGATCGGCAAAGGATCATTGTCAAAAGCTTCGACCCGTATCCTCAAGGCAGCAAATGCATGCAGGAGTGTGAGGTGTCCTTTGAGATAATCGGTGGTGACTAAAGGACCAATGATGGTTTTCGCGCCAACGACGAAGGAAGTAGGAAAGGAGTGAAGAGGCAGAGGGGTATTATCACTCATAGCTCAAACTGAGGAGGAAGTCCACTGTCGGCCTCGTCGTTTTATATACCGCGCGGTCCGTGCTGCTGGTCACAACCTGCCTTGGGGAGATAGATGAACACGCCGGTGTGCACACTAGCCTCGGGCGCTCTCTTGAGTTTCTCACAACTGCCCCACATCAGACCACAGGGGTATTACAACGAAATCGAGATCGAGGACATGGCGAGGGCGTCTAATACCACAGCTTGGGACACCGCCTGACCATCGCAAGCAATATGGGTTGGCTAGCGCTGCATAGCTGGATTTGAAGAGCCTTGGGAGCGAGCAAAATGGCAGTGTTTTCAGTGGTCAACGCAATTATGTAGTAATTACATAACAGCCCATAATTTTTTTCGTCAACACAAACTTCAAGTTCAAGCTGCATCATGGCTCTCGCATTTCATGCGGGCAAGCTCAACTGCCTTACGCCCGCAGTGACCAAGTAAATTTGTTGTCAGTTTTACGGGTATCTACTCAACATGTTTGATTTGCCAGATTCGCTCCAAGAGTTCCGTATTTCCGCAACGCTGCGGCACGGTTTTTACCTCTGGCAATCCATGTAGGATTTGTACATTCATGCTGGTTAACCACTGAGTTTACTCTGCAGTGCAGCACATTAGACCTACGCAAAGACAATACGCGTTTCGAGCACTACCAGTTTCACGAAACTATTGGTGGTCATCATCAAAATCCACCTCTGCTGTTCCATCTGATTCGCTTCTCGATACTTCTGCTGAAACTCTTGACCTCCCGGCCAAGATCGACATTCCTCCATTGCAGTTCGGAGATCTCAGCGAGCTGGGACTCATCAGCTGGACTCCCGCTGGATTGATCCGCTGGTCGCTAGAAGTCATGCAGGTCACCACCGGCATGCCATGGTTCCACACCATCGTGGCAACCACTTTGCTCTTCCGAGTTCTTCTCTTACCACTCAGTATCAATGCGCTACGCAACAGCGCCCGTCTTCTTCCCATGACACCACGTCTCCTGGCAATGCAAAAGGAATTGGCGGCTGCTCGTGAATCAAAAGACTTGCTCACAATGCAACGCGTCGCATTAAAACAAAAGAAAATTTATTCAGATGCGGGTGTAGCCATGGGCCCTATGATGTTGAACCCATTCATTCAGCTACCAGTGACACTAGGGCTGTTTTTTGGCGTCAAAAAGATGTGCACGCTCCCCGTCGAGCAACTGAAGCAGAGTGGGATCGACATCTTACCAGATTTGACTGTGCCAGATCCCTATTTTCTGTTGCCAATCGTGGCAACAGCGTTGATAAATTTCCAGATCTCGGTGAGATCTACTCGAAGGAGGTTTCCACTCACATTTCTGAAACTAGTTTCTAGGTAGGAGCTCGAGAGATGAACTTAGTTGGACGACCTGAAGTCGGACATTTGATGAATGCTCTGCGAGCTTTCTCGGTCCTCGGCATCTATTTTATGGGTACTCTTCCGTCGGCAAGTTGTCCGACCCCGATTTCCACCACCATTGACTGACTTCTCTCAAACAAACTAGGGTCTCATGGTATCGCTAATAACGGGGGTAGCTGCTATATCCCTGCAGACCATTTTGCTGCAGGTCAAGCCCCTCCGCCGAATGCTCAACATTCCTACTGTGCCTCCCAACATGCAAGGGCGGCTTCCAACGTTCCAGGAGTCCATTCAGTTTACGAGGAACTGGTTTCAGGAGAAAAAACTTGAGGCCAATAGTCCCAAATTAAGGAACAAGTAATATAAGATTTACATGGAATGATTACGTAATATAAAATCTTTGGCTGCTGCGCGGTTGAGAGTTTGTGAATCCATTGCTCCTAGCGACTATGTCCCTCGAACTTGGATCTTTGACGACCGCGGCTGCAGGTCCTTTGCCCTCAGGAACGCCCGTCCCCGAGGAAGAAGAATACTATTCATCATGGTCGCTCTTCCTCGTCTGTATGCTGCTCATCCTCTCCCTGTGGACATCGTATTACCTACAAATAAAACGCATTCGAGCCGTGCACGAGACCCTAGTATCCATTTTCGCGGGTATGTTTGTTGGGTTAGTTGTCAGGCTTGCGCCAGGTACAATGATCAGGGAAATGTTGGTGAGTGTCGTGTAATGAGGTATTTTGTTATGGGATTGTGTGTTCGAATTGTGATCTCCTGGTACTTCGAAGGAGACCACGCTGAGGCGTCCAATCTTGCTGCTCGTTACTGCAGTTTGGAAGACTGACACGCTCTCCCGCCGGTGTTCGGACGATTTCGGCTCAGCCGTTTCGTATTTACTGGAGCATACGATATCAGGGTGATTTATATTTGCTGAAATTCCAACCTTCTGTAGACTTTTAAGCACACACTCTTCTTCAACCTCTTACTACCACCAATTATTTTGAATTCGGGATATGAATTAAAACAAGTAAGCCTTGTTTGCCAGTTTTTGGCCAATGGGGAGCTATGAATGTTTTCCACAGGAAAACTTTTTCCGAAATTTCGGCTCCATTATCATTTTCGCCTTCCTTGGAACATTCATATCTGCGGTTGGAGTGGGGTACGCATTGAGTCCTCCAATGCTTAATGCAGTACTTATCACGTACGGAACAGGGTCCTCGTATACGTTTATTCATTCCTTGGTCTTGAATCACTTGATGTTACCTTGCTAGAGTGTCTAATCTTTGGATCAACGTTATCCGCAACGGATCCTGTCACCATACTGGCCATTTTTAACCAATATAAGGTCGACCCCAAATTGTACTCCATCATATTCGGCGAGAGTCTTCTTAACGATGCCGTGAGTATCGTTATGTACGAGTAAGTCCTGATACACTCTATCTGACGCTGATGAGGAAATATTGACCGTCCTAATTCAGGACATTGACACAGTTCCACGGCACTGAGATTTACGTGTCATCGATCTTTCATGGTATCGGAATATTTTTACTGTCGTTCAGTGTCTCGATGGCCCTGGGAGTAGCTTTCGGGCTGGCCATGTCATTGATTCTCAAGCATTCCTCCCTAAACCTATATCCCTCCATTGAATCGTGCCTGGTCGCTCTCTCCGCCTATACATGTTATTTTTTCTCCAACGGCCTTTCCATGTCTGGCATTGTCTCCCTCCTCTTTTGCGGCATTACACTGAAACACTACGCATACCACACGATGTCCCGACGTACGCAACATACCTCCAAATACATATTTGCGACCCTTGCTCAGCTATCGGAGAATTTTATCTTCATTTACCTCGGCATGTCACTTTTCACCAGCGCCCCAACCTCGGATAGTGTCTTCAGCTATGTCAAACCAGTATTTATCGTCATTACCACCGTGGCTGTCATTTTTACCCGCTATGCTTCCGTGTTCCCCTTGTCGGAGGGGATCAATCTCTTCCATAAACATATCCGCGGCCAACGCGCAGAAGAACTTCCCCATTCTTATCAAATGATGCTCTTTTGGGCTGGATTACGCGGAGCCGTCGGCGTTGCACTCGCAGCGGGCTTCAAGGGCGACAATGCCCAAACACTACGCACAACAGTCCTCGTCGTTGTGGTTCTCACTGTTGTCCTATTTGGAGGCACGACTGCGAGGATGTTAGAGGTGCTGGGTATCCGCACTGGTGTTGAGGATGACGGGGGGAGCAGTGACGAAGAGGACTCACCGACTAGCCGAAATACATGGTTTCGACGGAATCTCGTAGGACGGTGGGGCGGGTATACTGACGATGAATCTACTTATCAGCCGCATGG
This sequence comes from Hygrocybe punicea, assembly GCA_963556145.1. Classification (NCBI taxonomy): domain Eukaryota; kingdom Fungi; phylum Basidiomycota; class Agaricomycetes; order Agaricales; family Hygrophoraceae; genus Hygrocybe; species Hygrocybe punicea. The sequence goes on along the minus strand of OY744466.1, from coordinate 3,586,028 downwards.
ACTTGGTGCTGGCCAGATTGGCACTCATTATGCGCCAAGAAGCTATAATCATCAGGCGCAAGCTCCACTGCCTACACAACATGGTGTATTCTCCGCAGCGTCGTCCGAATCGTTCGAATCAGACCCTGGGGAAATCCTACCTTTGGCAGCAACGTCAGCACCACAACCTCTCCCTCCCGGAGGGCAGCAGTCACAAGAAACAGCTTCCGGAGGAGCCGTCGCCGCAGGTGGTAGTGACGGGGAGGAAGGGAAGTGGTTCCAAGCACTGGATGAGCGGTATCTTTTGCCGTTGTTCTCGAATGCGACTGCAAGTCGGACGTTCCATGCGCGGAAAGCGCGTCGAAGTTCAGGTCTGGTGGGAGGCTTGAGTGTCGCGACTGCTGGGGTTGGGACCCCTGGGGACAGTGATGATGAGGGCGGGCAGGAGCTAGAGCTCGGCCCCGCTGGAGACTTTCCGTCGTCATCATCATCAGCTGCTGTCGACTCGAGCAGAGTGGCTCGTGGATTGCCTAGTCCAGTACTCAGGAGTTTCAGCTCCGCAGAAAACCGTGTGTCGTGAAAAATGTTCCTCGTTGCTCTCCGTTATCGTAGACACTGTATATTGTAGAGTTTCAAATGACCTCAGTAATAAGTACTCAAATGTCATTCTTGAGCACTCGCAATGTATTGATACAGATAGAGACATTCTCGTAGGTCACGATATACAAAAGTGTGGTACATGGGTGCTTTGGCATTGGTTTCCCTACTTCTTAGACTTTAGGCGTCAGCTTTATGGCTAGGTCTTGCGCAAACCCACACATGGTCAATGTGGGGTTCCTGCGGATGTATTGAGATGATAGTGCGAGAGAGAGTCCGGCGAAAACTCACCATGAACCAGACGTAGGGAAAAGCGCCGCTCCCGTGACGTACTGCAGAATGATACAGCATTATTAATGCAACCTGCGCCATCCCCAGTTGTCGAGGTGAATGTTTAACCACTCACCACGTTCGATACTCCCTTGAGTTTGTAGTCGCTGTCGACACAGCAATGTTTGCCATTGCCAAGTGGTAATAGAGACGCCTCATGCACGATTCCCTCCATCCTGATTGTCTCCTTGGTTGGAATATCATTTTTCCAGGTGCCAGGCTTGTCCCAAGGTTTGGGTTGATGCCACCACTCGATCTCGTCCTTCTGCGTGCCGGCCATCACCTGGATAGCTTTGAAAGTGGCTGCGTCCATTTGGTCCCATAGTTGCAGGTCCTTGTGATTGAGCAAGACTTGCAGGACGCAGTTTGACGTGGGGTCACTGCTCAGCTGTGGGTTCAAGTGGAAGAACGAATTCTCGTTATGCTCGCTGAGTTCACCTAGGGTCGCACACACTATATAGCCAAATGGTCAATAAATGATAGCTCACATGATTGCTTCCACAATCAAGTGCTTACCGAATATGACGTAGTCTTCAGATCCACGCAGTTGTTCCTCGCTTGCCGAAGCAGCATAATCCTGTTATAACACAACGGAGGGAGAAGAGTTGTATGCGTATAAATGGAACAAACTAGGACGTACTGGACAGAAACGTGCGGCATCTTCAGCATCCTGATTGGGATCCGGCGAAGCGACAGCGGTAACCTGGATGTGATACTGGAGGTGGCTCTCCGGGTGCTTGCCCGCTAAATACTCTGCCCCAATTTCAATGCTCTCCTTGTTTAGCCCCTCGAACGCAGTCCTCTTCACGCGACCAACAACGTGGGACAAAAAGTGGCCAGTCACAATACGGCCCGCAGATGATTTAACGCTGGCATGGTTCGGGAAGCTGTTGAGGATGAGGGTCGCATTTGGGAATGCACCGGCGCACAGGATGATCTTGGTTCTGTTAGGCTTGACGGGGAGATCTGTCTGACGCGACGAGCGGACGAATTTCACGGATACATCGCCGCCCATGACCCTCATGGGAGGGGGGAATCCGACTTCCGTGATCAGGTACTGTACGGCAGTCTCCGTCGCAAAAAGAAGTGGCGACCCGGTGCCAGATGCCACACGCTGCTGCTGCTCCTTGTATAGTGACAGCAGTGGGCCGGGCGTGGAGAATTTAGTGAAATGGATTGTGGTGGTTTTGGCCATGGAAGAAACCGCCATAGGAGCAGGATATGCCTCTTGCGCCGTAGGTATTGCCTTGTCCTTGATGGCTTTCTTCATGCGTTCATCAATTTCGACCTGAAGCTTCGCGTATGGAGCTCCGATGTCTGTTGCCTTGGTGACCCGGAGAAGCTTACGCGCGCGTTCGAAGAATTCTGGCTTCTTAGATGTGTCGATAAGCGATTGAGGCCAGTCACGCATGAGAGAAGGTGAAGGGCTCGGCGACCAGGCAGACCAGAAGGTCGAGCGACCCCCGAAGAAAGGGCAAGAGCCATGAACAAATTTCACTTGACTCTGGTAGGTTTCCTTGGACAAGGTAAACGGGAATGTTTCACTTGGGCCACCGAGTGTGTACTTGAATGGGAGTGGAAGGTTTTGGAAGTGGTCAGGAAGCCAAAAGTCTACGGGAACAAAAGGTGGTGTCAGAGACACAGGTTGTATGATATAATTGAGTGGGCCGCCTACCTCCTCTCTCTAGACAAATGATCTTCTTGGTTGGATCCTGCTTCAATGTTTGGTCGATGAAGGCGAGAGCAGTGAACTGGTGTAAAAACACGGAAATCAATACAGATGATAACCGGTCAGTGAAATATCGACGGCCAAACACTTACCCCAGATCCAATGACAATAAAATCGAGATCAGCCTTATCGCAGACGTCCTCCCAGGTTTCGTCTGAGATAAGGAAGTCCTCTGCTATGACTTGGCGGGTAGTCGGAGACTGATCGAGGAAGAGTTGGCCTTTCAACAACGACCGCCAAAAGAGAGAAATGAGTAGCATACCTGTATGCCCGGCTCAGGGAATCCGTAATTATTCAACGGCTGGGTCTTGACTGCTGCAAAGCGTGGCTGGAATGAAAGCGGTCTTTCGCGCTGAGAGTAGTTACTATCTAATGTGGGCGGAGTCGCCTTGGGTAAGGGACTTGTGTGAGTTGTGTTCAAGTTGGTATTCATTGGTTGCAGAGACGCTGGTACGATGTGCAGGAGGGAGAGTCGGCACCTTTATACCGTTCATGTATGAGGGCCCTGTGACCCAGATCAATGGGAAAATCGATGGATTCGAAGAATACTTACGAAGGACTCGGAGATATACCATCAACCACGTTTTCACCGATAGACGAAACCAAGTCCAGATACAATATTTCCACATCGTGCAGCACGGTTGGAATGACTTGAGCCCATGGATCTCTGTTGCTATTGTCGAGGGATCCTTGGTTGCTTGTGTGAATGTCGTTCTATTCCGAGGAGTGGAATATACGGTACTGTGACATGTTATGCAGAAAGCTTGAATGTTCCCATTGCACTCGGATGGACTTTACCTCCGAGCTCAATTCCATTTCCATTTCCAGTTGCCCCAAGTCCGACTTGTTCGGAGAACCCTAGACTTTGCAACCTCGTTTTGCTTGAACCTGTGAACACAGAACACTCACTAGGCGTGAACCATCGCGAGTATAGAGAGACTACCCCATTCTGCACCGCGGAACCGGCACAAAATCATAACGCCATGACTCTACTAGGGGCCTGGGCTCCTCTTGGACTCTGTCTGGATGAGACCTAGTTACCTGTCATGTTACTTCGCCTTATGGACGAATCCCATCTACTAAGTTAATGTATGGCCTTGCAGTTCTCACTCTTTTTTACTTGGCTGCGAGACTAGCAACGGCGAGCCCACCAACTGTACAACATTTGTGCCGCGCAATTCACGAAATTACATCATTTACCAGCTGGCCAACTATTGGACAGTTCTGACCTCGGTGAGTGTCATTTGTCGGACAAGCAACAAGCTTTTCATAGTCCTTCCGTTATGTGAGATTCATTCCAACGCGACTACCAACACGCAATTCGCGATCGATGTAGTGGCAATTGCAACGTGATCGTTGATCCTGTATCTGTATCGAATATGGCGTCTGTCCACACGTCCGTGGTGCGGAGAAGCTCCCAAACTTTCTTCCTTTACGAAGTCGAGCCAATCGTGAAAGAAATCGCCGATGCTCAAGCGCTCAAGCGCTCAAGGTTGACGGCTTCCTCAGGGGGTCGCCAGGGTTGGATGGGCTCGGGAGCGGCTCTTATGGCTCTCTGTCGAAAACTTTTTCGGGTGTAGTATTATATTGTTTATTTGTATGTGTATCTCGATGAGCAATCCCGAACCGAACGGTTCGGTTTCCACGTTTGAGTCGTAGCGATTCCACTTTCAAGTTACATCGGAAATTTGAATATACGATGAAAAGCTCCCCGAACTCACAAGAAAAAGTTCAAGCCATTGTTGTACCTGCCAGCAACCCAGGGCTATGCGAGGTAATCGCAGTACACGGAAGCAAAATCGGGTCGATCTTCGGACTTGATCACGTTTGATTCCGCTGATTCCGTAGTCGTACTCCAGTCCAGCTTAGAACGTCAAAAAACCTATGCTGGTCCCGTCTCGTCGGTCCTTCTCTTCCTCCTCCCTTTCAGTCCAATCCCTGGACACATCATGAATATTTTCAACAACTCCACTCGAACTCGACCTCGTCGTCAGAGGTCGCTACAAACACCCACCGGCACGTCTGAGTCGTCCTCCGGCTTGCCGCCGCCACCGCCTCCGCGTCCCCTCCCGGGTCCCCAGCTTTTCTCTGCCAATTCGACGCCTGCGGTCCCAGACAGTGCTTGGTGCTCCACGGACTTCATGTTGGGCGCAGGGATGGTCGTCATTCAGCCTGCCACTGAAAAGATTGTCGTCTTGTACGAAAATGCCTTGCAATACTGGTTCTTGCCGAAAGGGAGGAAAGACGTCGGCGAGAGTCTGGAACAGACGGCCCTTAGGGAAGCATACGAAGAGGTGCGGACCCTTTTGTCTTGACGTCTCCAACGCTGTGGCCTGACTTTCGTTTCGTTTTCGTTTGCGTTTTCAAAAGTCTGGATTCAGAGTCGAGTTCCTGCCTCTGCATACACTCTCAAACGCACCCATTCCACCCAACTCCCCACCAGACGCCCGTTCGCGCACCAATACCGAGCCCATCTTTATCACTACTTGTACATGGAAACCTCGCAGAAAGCGATCATGGTACGACAACGGAGGAGAATACATCACTTCATATTATGTTGGCCAGATACCTGAAAATGCGGTGGGGCGGCGGCGGCGGTCGCGGCCGCACGTTTTTATTGATTTATTGTACTACAACTCTAACCACACGTTCTTCAGGTTCACGAGGAATGCACCGGAATGCCTAATGAACAGAACTACTCGTCGCATTTGCTGTCCATCGAGGAAGCGCTAGAGAGGTTAGATGTACCGGAGAGTTCGGTGGTGAGATACGCATGGGCCATATGGAAGTATACCATCAGATTAGAGGAAAAAAGCAAGGAGCTACTCGAAGAACGGGCTTCACAGGTAGGCGATGTATCACCACAACAATGACAGCACGCAACACGATCCACCATATGCATGTAACAACCAGTCACCAACGTAACCAACCAGTTTAATTCTTTGTACGCCTTGTACGTTTTCTTTGCCACGTTACCCCGATGTCTCGGTAGCTGTAGTTGTATTTTACTTGTTTATCTGTAATACAGCCGAAGACAACTGCAGCCCTACTCCTCTTCTACCTCTTGCCAGTTGAAGTATGCTTCTGGGTTACGAAGCTTAACTTCCACCACTGTCACTTCTTCACCTTCCTTGATCAATTCAAGAATTTTCGTCTTACGACTGTCCTGGTTCCAATGTTGCAGACGTCGCAATTTGGGGCATCTCAATGAGATGTCCAATGCAGTATCCCGGTTCTCGTTTGGCTTTTCCGGGTCAGTGAAAAAGGAGACGCCAAGAAAGACTTCGAGCTGGTGAAATCTCATCAATGCAGTCTTCCATTGGGCCTAGATGACGATGATAATAAACATTTCATAATTTAATTTGTGCAGCACGAACCAGACGTATGGGATGAACTATTTTTGAGCCGAAGCTGTATCTGGAAAAGGTAGAAGGAACGCTCAGCCAGATCAAGTTGGGTAACATCTTCCCGAGGCGGCCGAAGTACACCAGCGATTGCAAGAAAGTTAAATCGAGTCTGCGGAGTCGTCCGCAGTCAACGTTCGCTAACATTCGTCGATAATCTGCAGTCAAGCGTAATGACCAGAGACTTTCAATGGGTCGGGGCGTCGTTCCGCCACAAGATAAAAGATTCGCAATCTCATGGCGGTAGTCTGTGGCATGTAGGCGTCGAAGGGAGGGGAGGCTCCCCCAATGTAGGAGATCGGGGCCAACGGAAGCCCATTCGAGGTCTTCTAGGGTTGGATGTCGTTCCAAGAACCGAGCAAAACTCTTCGACGAATACACGAATGCTGCCTTGACGACAAGCTTCCGGAGTCGAGGCCATCTTCCGGTAGGAGGAAATGCTGGCTCTGAAAAGGCGCCCAAATGAACCCAAATTGAAAGGCTCTAGGCGCCAAATGTGCAACCGACGGTTTAGATGGTGCGTTATGAAATGATGATAATATGAGAAACAGACCTCCAAATTCGGAAAACTTGTCATAAAATCATGAAAAATTTGACAAACTCGCAAATGATTAACGTGAGTGAACGAGACCGATGTCAAATTGGAGGCCATCCAAGGCTGGCATGGTTGGTAAATCCCCAGCGCAAAAGCCAAATTGTACTATGTGAGCACATACCGTGTCACAGGGACGTAGATCAGACAAGGTGAGGTTCTTCACCGAGTATAGCTCCTGCTGGGCGAGATAGACATGTTCATGATCATGGCTCAACCATGTTTGCTCAGGTGTAGACCATCGGAAAGTCTGCAATCTCTTCATCGCACACAATGCTGCAGCTAGCCTAGGGAGGGCGCTGTAAAACCCTGAGCGACGAATCAAAGCGCTCCCGGAAGGGGAAGCTACAACGGAAGGTAATCGGGGGCGAGGTTGGTAGTGGTTGTAATCAGAGAGAATGTGTACAACCCTAACATTGAGCGCAAGGTCTGGGCGCGCCGTCAGGTGTGTCCATACGGTGGAGTTGATATTGCAACGGATGACCCGATATTCGAAGTGGCGGGGGAAGATGACTCGATGGGATGGATGATAAGCGAGTGCGAGCGCTAGGAGGTCAGTGCGTATGTCAAGGTATGATATGATTTCGTCCAATAGCTCCCATGGCAGTGTTTGAAAAACCGAGTGCGTAGATTTCATGCAGTGAATCTGAAGTGAGGCCTAGCTGAGTCGAAGCAGGAGAGAACGAGATGATACCGCTGAAAATAGGTATTTTGGAAACTCTTTACTGGCCCGGGTAAGGCTTGAGCGCTTGAGCGCTTGAGCATGGGAACGTGAACGTCAACATGCATTCTCGTAATCCATACCGAGATCCCCCAGACTTCAGGGCTCTCGCAGACGCATACTCACCCCTCAAACCTCAGTGAGTCTTATGTTATTTCCCCATCTATTATGTTTCCTTCGTTGATAACGGAAGGTAGCATCGTAGTGAAATCCAACGAATCCAGCACCATCGACTTTCAAAACGATGCATCTCAAAGGTTTGCCAAAACTCATCTGGGGCCCATATATATATATATTCACCTGCGCGAATCTGGAGCAGATGTCTAACTGAAGCGCTCCTTCACCGCGACTTTGGTCTCTCGATACGCCTCCCAAGCAATCGCATTTGTCCACCGGTATGTTGAACAAAAAAAAGAGTGCCCTTAAAATTTTATACTTGTCTCTTTTTCATCTGCAGGTTCCAAATCGGTTAAACTATGTGTTGTGGATTCAAGACATCGTTCGTATAACAGGTGGTAGCCAGGACGGAGTGCACGTCAGAGGGATCGACATGTATGCCAAGCTGACTTTTTGAGTTTTGTTCTCTTGTCTCACGTACGCTGATGAGAGGAACCGGAGCATCTGCCATATATCCGCTCTTGGCCTGCATGATGGAGCCAGGCTGGACCTTCACTGCCACGGGTACTGCGTTCTTTCAATGCATGTTAGACGTGCCTAACGAACTGCTTTCCGCCCAGATATCGACGAGGCTTCAATTCAAAATGCTCAAATGAATATCCAATCCAACAATCTTCAAAACCGAATCACGATTATGGCGGCAACGTCAGGCGGTCCCATTTTGCTACCACTATCCTTGGATTCAAGTTCCACGTTTGTGCGGGTGACTCGTCAATTTTTGCATTGTTCTTACACCTCTCTAACTAGATTTGATTTTACGATGTGCAATCCTCCATTTTATAGCAGTGCGGAGGATGTGGCAAAATCGGCGGAAGCGAAAGAATTGGGGCCGAGCGCGGTGAGTATCGCCTCTCTCGGATCACAATTTCTTGTGATATTTACTTCGTCCCCCCCCCTGGTCAGATTTGTACGGGAGCAGATGTGGAGATGATCACTCCAGGTGGCGAAAGCGCTTTTGTGTGTCGGATGGTTCGCGAGAGTCTCAGTCATGGAACGAGATGCCAGTGCGATCTTAATTTCTCTTTTTTCCTTTTCAATTTATTAACGTGAGACTGACTTTGTTCCCTCGCCGTTGGGGGCAGATGGTACACGTCTATGATTGGCAAAATGTTGTCCCTGTACGATGTTGTAGCCCTTTTGCGCCAACACTCAGTGCGTCAGTTCCTGTTGTCAAGAAGGTGATAATTATAATATTCCCTCAGGTGCAGAATTACGCCATCACGGAATTTATTCAAGGACAAACGCGACGTTGGGCGATTGCGTGGTCGTTCACCGATATTCATCTACCCGATGTATGCACATATTCAATGAATTGTTTCCCCCCCCCCTTACATCTCTGAACAATCCTGAAGGCCATTGCACGCACGTCTAGCCACTCTTTGCGTGATATCATGCCCCCTCATAATACCCTGCGGCAGCCGGTCCCCCAAACAGCTTCATCAGGACGACTCAGTAGCGCACTGGAGGTCGTACTCGAATCCATCGAAGGTGTATCATACGAGGTCATCGGAAACCAATCGCCCGATCGGTCATGGGTGGCGCGGGCAACGACTAACACATGGTCTCGCGCGGCTCGTCGCCAGAAAATCCATTCCTCAGCGCCGACGTCGTCTTCGATACTTGCCGCTGACGTGTTGATGAAATGTAGCATCACGATGAAGGAGGAAATAGAAGTCGGTCGTCAGCTCCAGTTTGACTGGATTCAAGGCCGGGACAGGGCCATGTATGAAAGCTTTTGCAGCCATGTCAATCGAAAGGTGGTGTCTGGACTCGCACATGGCAGGATCTGAAGCGCATTCTAATGGCAAAAAATATGCCTAACTGGTGGTTCGCGTTGTGTGGGGGCACCACGTGGGGGAGCAGATGTCCGCAATGGCACGAGTCGGGCATCCATGCTTGATGTCTGCCTCCATTGGCAAGAAAAGTGAAACTTTGAATAATGCGATAATACTGCTCAAATTGTGGTTGCAATTTCCGACATACCATAGTCAAAATGTCCTATGTATGCATAACTGCAATGTTCCTTCAGAAAAAAATCGAGCCAGAGTATTACATACTACAGATTCACGATTACCTTGCGTTGGATATCGTACACAGCCTACCTCGTCCCCAGGCCACTCAGTCTCCATGCCATCGCCCTCTTAAAAGCCGGAATGCGTCCCAGACACCATAGGGCCAAAAACATGATTTTCCGGAGAATTCTCGACTGAAATCTGGCAGGGACAATCGTGAGGCGTTTTGTCAAGCGTATAATGCTCATAGCGCGCTCGTGTCTGGCTGCGGCATAATCCCGGAGGACCTTGTCGTTGTCATGCGAATCGGCTAGTTTGAGATGCTGTGCCAAGACAGCAGCGAGGCCGATAGCGTCGCGGATACCCAGGTTCATGCCTTGTCCGCCAGCAGGTGAATGAATGTGTGCGGCATCTCCAACGAGAAATACGACGCCGCCGCCGCCGCCGCCACCACTTTGAGCGTCAGCCGAACCAGTATCACCTCTGAACCGAACGAAGAAGCGTTCGGCGATGGCGGCGTGGGATTTGTACCGCGTGGACCAAATAGTCTGCGATACTTGAATCGGATTTGGATTTACGGAAGGATCAGAAGATAGATGGTTTGGGCCGTATTTATTCATTGCAGATTGGACGTAGGATGTTGGTGGAGCGTGGGGAGGGATGCCATCCTTGATGGGAACATTGCAGATAAAACGATACACCGGTGTGTCTGGAGATCGTTCGAGTGCCTCAGGGGAAGGACCGGACACTGCTTCCGAAGGCAATGGGATGAGAAGGCTGAAGCCCTGTGGGCCGGGGAAGCCTGAAAGCTCTTTCGTCGGGAGAGGCGGGTTTGGAGAAGATGAGAATGTAATATCCGCGAGAAGAAGTTGAGTGAAATCGTTGTCAATGCTCTCGCCATCTGGATCCGCGAAGCCGATGCCCGAAATTTGGCGGATCTATATGTAATAGTAGAAATTGACAGCGAAATGCAAAGATAGGTGTTCTCACTATAGATCTCGCTCCGTCCGCACCTATAACATAACGACACTGCATGGTTTCGCCAGTCTCAAAGGTGACGTCGATAACGTTCTCCGAATTGTTTGTAGCCATTCCAACGACCTTGTATGGCCTGAAAACCCGCACTCCAGCCCCAACATTCTGCAGCTGCTCATACAAAACACGTTCTGTCATATTCTGGGGTAGAATGAGCACGAACGGGAAGCGGGTATCCTTTGCGATGGTAGAAAAATCTGCCAGTACGATTTTATTATTGGTGCCCACGCGCATTCCCATTTCGCTCCCTTTCACGCCTTCTTGAACTAATGGATCAGCACAACCCATGGTATCGAGATCCTAAAGATTCGTGAATTATCCATGCTATGGAAATAAAATAAAGGGAGTCACCTCCAGGGTCGCGGCATGGATGGCGAAGGCACGAGAACAATTGTTTCCTTCCACGACAGCATCAACGAGTACGATGTCTTGACAACCTTGTTTAGCGAGAGCGATGGCACAAGTCAAACCAGTGGGACCGCCTCCGACGATGAGAAAGGTTGCGCGTTGAGGTAGCACTGGCCCGGGCATGAGCCTAAGACTGATGACGATAATAACCTCATATGATGGCACTTTTATAGAGAGATCCAAGTTGGCTGATCCGAAATCTTACGTTGATAGATTACATGTAAGGTACGGAGTGCGATGGCTGTAGTCGTTGTGGGTTTCAAATTAGCCGTCTTAGCCGTCTATCCGTGACGTATATGTCTAGACCCTAGCTGACATGTCTCGTGTAAGTTAGTAGACGGCAGAATCGCACACCCAGCGTCCTCCCGTGGCCGCCCCCTTCCAGATCAAGTGGCCCTCGCACCCTTGGATAGCGTTTCTGTCATATCAAGTCGGCCTTCTGCGGGCAAAGTGGTGCAGGATTTCCTAGATGAAAATGACGAAGGATGCCTCATCACAAATGTACACCGGCATACTGATAAAATGGCACATTGGATCAACGCACAGCGATGCGATGAAGACCAGAAGCGGGATGTAGTGAGTTCAACTTTCGACCCCTAATCAGGGATTGATGACAGCCAATAAAAGGTACAACTGCTTATTGAACTTGGTATCACTTTTCCGACCTTCGAATTGGACCATCCAACAAATCTTTCTTGGCGTATGTTTGACGGTAATATGCCGCATTACACGCTGACGTGTTCTTGGTCATAGTTGATGCTTCGCTCCATATCGCACTTGACAAATATGAATTCATTGCAGTTACGGTATCGCTTAAAACTGGTCAACGGCTCCTAAAAATACTCGAGGACGATCTTGATAGACGTCAAAAACTAATCATGTCTGGTAATATATATAATATTGCGACTCGGAGAGTAGTTCTGGTAAGCATCAGTGACATTCTTTCCACTTCCTAAGCTGAAACTGCCCATGCTCCTTCAGTTTGAAGACGCAATTACAAGACCAGAGCTTCAGCTAGTAGTTCTCCACCCCCACCAACTACTCCCGAATGGTCTTGCATTACAGCGACGAGCTTTTGATGAAGATGGAGAATGCATCGGTTACAAGTTTTACGTTGCATGCCAAGACCAAATTCTTCGAGAAACTCTCGACCCCAACGATCTCACGTCGCCCCCCTTCCCTCCATTTATTCAACAGACGTATCGAAACGACGACGTCCTAAATGTCTGGTTTGTTTTAATTAATGCGGATATCAAATTCCGTCGCTTCCAGAAGAACTTTGGATTAAACCAACTCCACCCATCTATGCAACCAATTGCCCAATTAACCATGCAGATCGTGACACTCATCTATTCCCAACCAACGACCCCTGAGCCAGCTCTTGCTACTACCGGTGCCCGGCCAGGTGGAAGGACATTACCCACGCGGACCCAGCCGCCTGGAATGACAAGGTACGTATACACAGAAGAGGATGAAATTATTCCTGAGTTGGGAGATGTCATGGAGTACGAAGGGGAAAGGCATTTGAGTGGTAGGAACGTGCGGAGTGAACTCGACGGGGTACCTGTTACGCGAAGTACGTTGATTCGTGACAACAAAGGAGAGCATATACTGACTACCTTCTGCAGAACGCTACACCTTTGATGGCCTATCGCTCGAGGAAAGGATGGCTCTCGGGAGAGATTTGTTTTCTCGAGGAAGTGGTCTGTATTACTATAACACTGTTTGTCGCGTCCATGTCTGACCATTAGCTTAGCATTCCGTCATCGGGAAGAGGAGGAGGCGGAGGAGGAGGAGGAGGAAGGACCCGTTCCTGAGATCAAGATGAACCTGGGGCAAGGTGCTGTTAATCGCGAGTTTCATACTTGTTCCCGTGCTTATCAGATGGCCTTAGAATCACCGACTTTCCTTGAGGCTAGGGTTCAAAACTGGGTCTCTGGAGTTCATTGAACAACCTGTATGACGACATCTGTATTTTTTTGGACTTTTGTACCATATTTTATTCATATATCTATCGATCGGTGATTCGGCATAATCCGTCCCTTCAAGCAATATATGCCAGAGTCGAGATGGCACTCATTTTTGGCCTCAGCGAGAAACATGAGTATGCTGTGTCACCCACAGCGGCCAGCCAAGATCACACATGTTGACACTGCCGATCCAGAGGCAGAGCATTGAATCTGTACTGCCAATGCCGCCAGTGGTCGACTGTGAATTGGAGCCCATAGTCTTGCACCTCAAGACAACCTTTCTGTACGTGAACACAAATAAGCATCCCATGGTTGAATTTGAAGAGAGAACCCAGAGTTCGATGTGCTATTCTGAATGACAAAAGTTAATATCTACAGTCGACTTCAAACATTCAATAGCTCGTTAAGACGTTGTGTGATCGGGTGTGCGTCCATATAGACCCGTAATTCTGTAGCAACCAATCCTTCGACACCGCCGTCCATGGGCTCCAACTCGATGATATTGAACTCGAATACCTCAACACCTTTCCTTTCAGGGTCCCGCTTCAAGGTTGACACGCTCACCGACTCATACATGATCGTTCTCCTTCCATCGCACTTCTCGATATCCCAAACCCTTTTCACCTCGTGGTGAAAGTACTCCAGATTTTGGGCTCTCTTTATCAACATTGTCGTGACCGTTTCCGGAGTGCCAAAAAATGTGCCGTTGTTGATGAACTGTGCAGTAGGCTTGAGGAATTGGCCGATAGGATGGTCAACTGGTGAGAGCGAGTCCAGTGCCGGGAGCAGGGCCTTGAGAAAACGGCACCCTCGGGATGAATCGGCGGGAATGGACTCATACGGACCATTATGAATGAAGACCGTTGCAGCTATGTAATTTAGAGCCAGGCGTCAAGGACAGGTAGGAGAAAGCTCACATTGAGAAATATCTCTCGTGCCCATCTGTTGATGATAGTGATTGGCAATTGTTCAAACGTTCAAGTGTTTGTGAACCAAACGATCACCGCTCTGGATGATCATTTTCATTTCACTTGTTATCCCAGCTCGAATGTAGCATCCAGCCCCAACATGCTGCAGCTGCTCATACAAAACACGTTCTGTTATATTCTGGGGTAGAATGAGCACGAACGGGAAGCGGGTATCCTTTGCGATGATAGAAAAATGCCATGATCTGCCAGTACGATTTTATTATTGGTGCCCACGCTCATTCCCATTTCGCTCACTTTCACGCCTTCTTGAACTAATGGATCAGCACAACCAATGGTATCGAGATCCTAAAGATTCGTGAATTATCCATGCTATGGAAATAAAATAAAGGGAGTCACCTCCAGGGTCGCGGCATGGATGGCGAAGGCACGAGAACAATTGTTTCCTTCCACGACAGCATCAACGAGCACGATGTCTTGACAACCTTGTTTAGCGAGAGCGATGGCACAAGTCAAACCAGTGGGACCGCCTCCGACGATGAGAAAGGTTGCGCGTTGAGGTAGCACTGGCATGAGCCTAAGACTGATGACGATAATAACCTCATGATGGCACTTTCATAGATCCAAGTTTGCAAGCTTTGGGTGGAATGATCCGAAATCTTACGTTGATAGATTCAATAAATTGCAAGTGGGCGCTAGTGAGCGACAGGGCAGCATACAGGAATGTATACATGATTGTCTAGTCTCCTAGTAAGATGGTGATTTTCTGTCGATTTGGAAGGGTGAGTGAGATACAAAATCTCCACGCAGAGGCCAAACCATCCAGGAGTAGTAGTTCGGCGGTTACTGTCCAGCCAATTCGCCTTCAAGTTCAAGGGCTGACGCACGTGTCTTATGGAAGTCTTGTAGTAGCGAGCAGTGAGAACACAACCAGAGGTCCGAGAGACGGCAAGGGCGACGCACGAATAATTTCAGCGCACATCACGACCTTCCACGTTTCGATAGGAAAAACAGCATCGGTAAGGTGCCAATCGAACCTCTCCGCCACAGGCTCGTCCGATAAGTCGTGGTATTTTGCGACATATTGATGTGTGAGGGAATCGACACAAGTGATCCGTTTTCGGGGGTCAAAGGCTAGCATTTTCTCCAAAAGATCAAGACCTAGGGCCAGGAAATCATTGATAAGTGGTAGGAAGCGGGGTGAAACGGAAGGAACTTGTTACCATCCAGATCTGCTGTGGAAATCTTCTGGCAGAAGGGAATTTGAGACCGTTTCGGCAGGCTTTGGAAAAAACGCAAAGTCTAGCCAGAAGCCACTCAACTTCACGCCATCATGATGAGGACAGTATACGGGGGGTTCTCACTTCCTTACTACAGACGGTCTCCATAACATTATCTTCTGGCGTCCCCAGCAACTCGATTATCAACGATAACTGGTGGACGTCTAATGAAAGAGTCAGCAGCTAGTTCCACGCTTTTTAGAGAAGAAAAGCACGGGTTTTCCCTGGGAACAAGGGTTTCCTATGCAACATTTCCGCAAAGATGCATCCTGCACTCCACACGTCGACGGCGACGCCGTACTTCTGCCAGGCCAGCATTACCTCAGGTGCGCGATAGTATCGGGTGGACACATATCCCGTCATCTGCTGAGCTACAGGTCGAGCGGATCCAAAGTCACAGATCTAGTTACATAACAGTGTGAACACCGAGTGCTTGCAGTGGAAGAAGGGAAGTCGCCGGGATTAAGATCCACAAATATCAATCACTACCTTTAAATCGCAATTCATATTGAGCAGAATATTGGCTGGCTTCTATTTTGGAGTTGGGGTGAAAGTCCATTGCCCAGACACAACAAGATCACGGACAAGATCGCGATGAACAACCCCTGCAGAGTGGATATACTTGAGACCACGCTGTATAATACTACGGAGTTAGATGAGTAAGATCGAAAGCTCGAGGTAGCTACCAGGATTTGATACAAGAAATATTGGATAAAATGATTTTCTAATGGTCGGGACTCAAGTAGTCTATGGAGGTCGATATCTAGCAACTCGGTCACCAAATACCTAGCGGAATGCGTAATGTAAGGAAATGACATGAGGGTGTGCGAGAGATCCACAAACAGATCCTCCATCGGAGAGAGGAAGGCGTCGCTCAGGTTGATAATCTGCGTAAAATTCAAGTAACCACCAATGCAGATAGTGAGTCAACGTTACATTTTCATGTTCAAAATGCTTCAATATCTTGAGTTCACGATAAGCTAGTCTGCTCAACACGGGTGTCCTGGATGGTTTCTTAATCTTTTTGACCGCCATTTTTAACCCGGTCAATTCATCCTTGGTGGAGCTGTGTTCGAATATTGATGCCGATGAAAGACGGTGCTCGGTGACGAGAAAACACACCACACAAGCCCAAATGACCCTGCAAGACGACCGTTAGGCTCCACTCTGACGTAGGATCAGCGTTAAACAACGGACGTACCTATCCCGACAGGTTCTAGGTCAACATAACGTGAGGTAACCTGCCAAATTGATCAAGATTAGCCTTTCTGCCAAATAAACAAGATAAAGTCTCGCCTCGAACGTTGTGCCGAAGACGATGGATTTGACAAACGACATCCAAAGTCCCGCTATTCGGAAAGAGGCGGCCAAAGGTGGTGCGAAGATGTGGGGAGGCAAGAGAAGGGCTTTGAAATTTCCCACTACATCCTGTCACAAGGTCCAACCCTTCGTCCGCAGAGGGAATGTGGCAAGGGAATGTGGCGGTTTCTGGGGCGTCTAGCCGCAGAACCTGTTTCCTGCGACGGCCATCGCATTCAGACCAGGAAAATGCAGCAAAAATCTTTGTCAAGCTTCTGTAAACGACACAATGTGTACGATTCCCGTAAGATAATTCCAAATTAAAGTGTTGTGTACACCACCTAACGCAATCTCCGCAATCGTGACCTCACTGCCTCTCCATAGTCAGCGTTATCGCCATTCCTTAGGAACCACCTTGCTCTCACCCACCTGCCCGCTGTGGTTCATTATGTGTCTGAAAGTGCTGATGTCGGCACAGCAACACGCCGAGTTGTCACGAATGCATGCTGGCATGCAGACCAAGTACTCTAGATCAACTTTATCAGCGTACGAGTTCATAAAAGGCCACGAAGCGCTCTACATCCGCTCGAGGCCTAGTCCAAGATATCACCTCAGACTTTCTTCGTTCACTTTGTAGGTGATATCAGCTATCCTTGCGAGTTCCATCCGGGCACCTTTGCGCCTTTGTAGTGGACGGAAGCAGCCTGGCGTCGAATGTTCACGCCGGTTTAGTCTCACGGTGGAGCCAAACGCCCTGTAGCCAGCGTTTGGCAGGCGCGATAAGGCCAGCTTTCTTTATCTCCGGAGTGTCTTTTCGGCACGGATAACACCGTTTCGTTGATATGATCAGTTTGCATCCGCACACGCTGATCCGCATATCTGTTCTCACATGAAGTATTCCAGTTTTACGCCGTCCATTGGTTGAACCGTCCGGTGGTTCACTTCACGTTGGTACGTGGTTGAGCCTGAATGGCTCGTCCTTTGTCCCATGATTCCAACTGATGAAATGCTCCATCTCGCTAATAGAGTTGCACCAGTGCCTCGGCGTACAAACCAGTCTTCAAACATTGACTCAAATGTTCTGTACAGGAACAGGGATGTTTCATCCACAGTATTCATCCACCATTCCTATTTTCCAGTTCGTGCCTTCGATTATTTCACTATAAGAGGAAAGAAATTAATATTGGCTATATTATTTGCCTCCGTTGCTTGCCCTTCGTTCGTCGGGCTAGCGAACCGTAATTCACTGCTCATGGAATATCTTTGGACAGGGAGCGATTGGACTAGCTGACCATGGTTTGAATGATTGTTTCCCAAATTTTCCAACGCTTGCTCACCTCAAAATCGTGGAACCCAGGAAGATCGTTATTGGCACCCTTTAGATGGACGCTTGATTGCCAGCACAATTGTGAACTTGTTTGGACTGTTCGAGAAAAGCCTACTGGTGTTCGAGCGACATACGAACCCCAACGATGACCAATCCAAACGCTTTGGGCTTTCTTTCCGATTTCTGGAAGACAGGCAGTCTGGAGGCCTGATAAAATGTTTTTCTGGACTGAACGGCGCTCTCTTCAAAGAGCCCTTGCGCTTCGAATATTTGAAATTTTAGCAAACAGGAAGGTGAACGACAGCGGCACAACAGGGTACAACATCCCTCCCAAGAGGCTGAGATGACGTAGAGCTCTGGAGTACTCTGGTCCTGTGGAACTAGTACTGGGCCAGTCCAAAGTTTTCCCAATCGAGTCTCTGTCCCATGGCTAAACTTGTTGCGTGAGAATACACTGAATTGTGCGATTCAATACGGACTCGAAACTGTACCAATACAAGTCAATCAGAGCTGCAGAAGTCAAGCCATCACGCCCAAATCCGGCAGGTCTCATGTCAAAATTAGATCATGAGCAAAGAGCCTGGTCACGAGGCTACCGATTTCAAGCCAAGATGATACACGATTTCAAGCCAAGATGCAGAATACAAAAGCAGGGGACAGGGCACTAGTACAGCGTATTAAGAAATCCACATCGAAGAAATCTACTCGCCTTCCCCTTCCAGGACGCGAGAAAGCTTTTTGAATTCGGCCCTTTGATCGACTTTAGAATCATTTTTCTGTGCTAGATCAAAGTCTATAATTGTTGCGTCTCCGTATTCATCAATCAAAAGGTTTGGGCTCCGAATATCACCATGAACAACTCCGGCAGCATGGATAGCCTTTAAAGTCGCCTGAAATGCTTCCCTGAAATCTGAAATTACGAAAGATGAGGTAAGGTAACTGTCGAACATACCGCTGAAAATATTCAACGCTCAAGGACCTGTTGTAGATTGATTGGCCTGCATGGGTTACAACAAGAGCAGATGGACCGGTTTCAGGTTCGACGAAAAGCCCTAAAGTAATCGGGATGCCTTTGACACCTCTGGAGTTCAAGTGGCGATAAATAAAGTATTCGTGTTGAAGTCGTTCCTGCTCCTCTTCTCCAAACGAAAGTTTGACCACAACATTCAAATCAACGTAGCCCTCCCCGGCGTTTAACGTAAAGGTACCGCCGTGCACTTTACCCGTCGATCCCGATCCAATTTCAGACGTGATGACAATCGTCGAGTAGGTCCCGGGGACGTAAGTTCTCTTGGGTTTGGGCGTTGGTGGAGGAGTGGGAGTTTGACCGGGGGGCATGATTGCCGGCGCTTTACGAAAAAAAGCTGCCGGATTCGGCGAATCATATATTCCATATTGAAGAAAGACCAAGACTATGTCTCGCTGATTGGCTACAACGACGGTTTCCTAAGATTCCATCAGACAAAAATCCTATATGTAACGGGAAAACGTACAGCTTGTTCTTCCTGCTTGAACTTTTGAGCAGCCCTGGTTCTTCGCCGGGACCTAGAAGTAGATCCTCGGGCGCCCCTCCCTCGCCCTGTGCCCCTGCCGCGCGGAGCACCATCGCCATCCTTCCTCCGCCGCTTGGTGCTAGGGTCATTGGAGGGATCTCTTGGGTTGCCGCCTCCACCTCCTCCATCTTTTTTGTCATCTGCTCCATCACCCTTTTGATCATCTCTATCCCTTTTGTTGAATTTGGCGAAATTGGATGGTATTTTAGACCGCTGGTCCACAGGAAGTTTTTCAGCATACTGCATCCGCTCAATGGCATCTTGCACGGCTGCAATATATATACCAACATGAAGTTTGCCATAAGCTGGAGCCTTGCACGTTGGTGGATGGATGATGTCGGAGACATAGAGCGTTTGAGATTGACGATGACGAACGCACACAAATTCATAGTTACCTGAGTGCAAAACGACTATTGTGGAATCAGTTCGCACAGCCTGGGCCCATGCCTGCGCAAAATATTAGTGCCAAATATTTCAAAAAGTCAGGTCATCGACATCCTTTACCTGTTGAATAAAAGTCTCCGCAGTGACTATAGCTTTACTTTTATGACCATCAGGTTTGCGCTTAGCAGGAGAGTTCCTGGGCGTGTTGGAAGGACCTGGATTATCCGCCCGACCTTTTCCTCTATCCTGCGGCCTCTCGGCCTCTACGTGAGACATGGAGAGGTCGGTGACGGTCGAACTGGAAAGCCCCGCTGTACTCGGCGGCAATTCCATGAGAGCGTTGGTATGATCGTCTCCTCCGTGATCGGCATCTTGGGATGCACCAGTATAACTGGTTTGGGTCAGCTCCACATAAACATCCGGAAGGGTCCACGGTGTGGTGGGAGCATCAGGACCTGCGCGAGTATTTTCCACCGCATCCGTCCTGTCCGTTTTGTGCACTTCGCCGTCACAAAGACATTTGACCCAGTCGAAGGGACGACCAGTCTGGGCAGCCTCTTTAAGGCCAACCATGACCTCCGAATCCCCCACCGTTAAGCTCTTCATCTCCCAGACTGCTAAATCAGGGTATACTGTCCTCAACTTGCGCACAGTTTCGACCATGTGAGGGTCCATGCTCGCTTTAATCCGGTTACGGGCTTTTGATGTTCGCTCGTCTCCGCGGTCAATGTCAACGATCTGGAGAGAGCCATCAGCTATCGCAAAGCCTCCTGCATTAGGGACCATGCTCCAGAGAAGCAGGCTCGACCATCTGCTGTGTTTAGGATGCAGGGCAAGAGTTGACGCGATTGGGATGCAAAGGTGAGCCGTCACTTTGTCGTAGAATGACGTTATCGGAAGCTCCCTTGACATGACATGGTTTAGGCCTGCGATGTGATCATCGCGCTCCTCCTCATCCATTAGTTTACTACCAGGTGGTGGCAACGTGCCTCCATCAGCGAGTGCGGCCTTGATAGCTGGGTCAACAGTACTAGCAATTTCTGCCGCTAGATCTGGATGATACTGAAGGTGACTCAATATAAGTTTTTCGGTAAGGTGTTGGTCATAGAAACTTGGGGGACGACTGTCTTTGGCGATTGAACCACCTTCCCCGTACTTCTGTGATTCAAGTTCAGGCGGATTCCAATCCAACAGGGACTGTAGTGCTACAGGTATCCATGGTTCAAGAGGAACTGGAGGCGATGTAGGAGGTTCATGGGTTAAGACAGATGATGACGACGAGGCAACAGGAGGCTCAGGTACCGACGGCCTCTTTCGCAGGTCCTTGGTAGGGGACGCCATGAATCGAATTGACGTCTGTTGCCCAGGTTCTGCGTGAATGGCTGGAACTTGCCACAACGTCTGACCGCCGACCACTTTGTGCACGGCATATGGACCTGAATGCACATTTCAAGCTCCGCGGAGATTACAGTATTCAATGAGGAGCCATTTTGAACACAAAAATTAACCTAAAATGCCACAGGTAGCCAGTTATCTTCAACAAAATATGAGTAGACCAAAAGTTGCTCATATATTTAAAGACCTCTCATACCAATTTTCAAAGAAATCTGTTAATATTTGAATGTTTTATGATCAAAACATTTCTCTCTGCTTTGTGAATATTCAGTTTCTAATTTTATTGGTGGTTCTGAAACATCAATATCCAGATAGGTTCAGATGATGCAAAAAAGGAATTAGAACACTTTATAGCAGTAGGAATCAGTACAGAATAGGGTTGTTCAAAAGACTGGTAGTGTGTACTGCAAACGGCAATAGCCGCGAATTACGTCAGACAGGTAACTGCCTTATTGAAACAGCCACTCTCCCCAACACTTTCAACTATGGACGACGCAGTGACGGTGATAAATGGAAAATCGCAACCTTCCGCAACGTCGGTGTCGGCAGAGTCAGCAGCTGGAACAAATATAACTTTTGCACAAGCACTCCAAGACGCTGGTGATGAAGAGGTAAGCTCTTGATTGAACAATC
Source organism: Hygrocybe punicea (assembly GCA_963556145.1). Classification (NCBI taxonomy): domain Eukaryota; kingdom Fungi; phylum Basidiomycota; class Agaricomycetes; order Agaricales; family Hygrophoraceae; genus Hygrocybe; species Hygrocybe punicea. The sequence goes on along the minus strand of OY744466.1, from coordinate 3,564,277 downwards.
CCCGGTCGTCAAACAAATTGATCATCCACCTTTGTAGCCTAACATATTTGTTGCTGCACAAAAAGGGGACGTTGCCCTCATTCGCGAGCTCATTGAGACAGGGAAGGCAACTGCAGTTGACCGAGATCACCAGGTATCGTGGTCCCCTCTCAAATTTCTTTCCTGCCACGAGTCGATGAATAAAACACCCAGAATATCACACCACTGCATTGGGCTGCGATAAACGCGCAAGTGGCTGCTTGCAGGTATCTTTTAGAGCAAGGCGCGGAGGTTGATGCTCTTGGTGGTGACCTGGTCGCCACCCCTATGCAATGGGCAGCACGCAATGGCTACCTCTACATCATACAACTTCTTGTCGCGCACAATGCGGACCCGACTATCTGTGACTCGCAGGGGTACAATACGCTTCATCTCGTTACACATTCATCTTCCATCATGCCGCTGCTTTACATCCTGCACCAACCAATTACTGTCGACTGCAGGGATTCACAGGGCCACACATCGTTGATGTGGGCTGCATACCAAGGCGATGCGCTTTCGGTGGACTTGCTTTTGAAGCATGGTGCTAGCCCTAACACGAAGGATGATGCAGGATTGACACCCCTTCACTGGGCCGTTGTTCGAGGAAATAAAGCATGTATACGCAGGCTGGTAGAGAAGGGTGCGGAAGTGAGTGCAAAGGACGGAGAGGGTAGGACGCCGAGAGATATGGCGATCGAACTAAAAAGCTTAGGCGCTTGGAAACGGGCCTTGGAGGAAGGCGGGATGAACGAGGATGGTATCAAAAAGGCAAAACCATTTAGTGATGTCAGCTCCGCCCCAAACCCTCATATCTTTATCTGACGAAAGTCCCCCAGCGCACTACCAAAATAGCCATTTTCATCCTTCCAACTATATTTTTCTATCTTATATTCACCACACTCGCTATTCTCCCCTGGTATACTGGCATTATTGTTGCTATGGCGGAATTCTTTGGCATGCACCATGTAAGTTCTCTCTCTCGGTCCTATGATTATGGATTGACCAGCATGCCAGATTGTGACTCGTGTTCTCCTCAATAATTCTACTTACACCGATAGCTTGGCTCAAAGTCCATATTTCGCTGGTATCATTACAGCATCTATGATCTGGACTGTCTACTGCTGGGCTACCCGGCTTGTTCAACGTACGCTTGCCACCACATATGTCATGACCAAACGTGCCGCTGATCAATTGTCTTTAGAGACACAATCACACGCTATCATGCACTTATCTTTTGCGTTGTCATTCGGTCTTTGTGCTTACAACTTCTTCCGGGCCGTTACCTTGGATCCGGGAACATGCCCTAAGCCTTCCAACGACGGGGAGCTCAAGACTGTGAGTGTTGTCATCCCAAGCTCTCCTCCGTCCATCAAACTTACGAGGTGAGATAGATCATTGAAGATTTGGCTTCGGAAGGTCGTTTAAATGGCCAAACATTCTGTATACAATGCATGGTAAGTCGACTGTGCTATATTTATTTGAGTTCGTGTGTTTTGAGAAGCGAATGTCATAGTCCCGGAAACCCCTCCGCTCAAAGCATTGTCGGGTGTGTGACCGATGCATCGCTCGGAATGATCAGTAGGTCTATTATATCCTCTTGTCGCGGTTACTGAGTATGTCATTCGCCAGTCACTGCCCGTGGGTTTGGAATTGTGGTACGTCCGTTACATCTTCATCTAGTGAATGTCATACCAATTTTCACTCAGTGGGAATGAACAATCATCGGCAATTCATCCTTTTCGTCTCAACCCTTGTCGGTGGGGTGGTTGTTTTCGATTATCTCACATATGCATGTATGTACCAATCAAACACTGATTACGCTGTCCTTTGTGTTCACCGAATTGCAGTCTTCTCTACGCTTTCAGTCTCAACCAAGCCTCAAGATATTTCATCTTCATGTCCACTTCCCAAAGAGCTATGTGCTCTAACGGCACACGACTCATTCTTGGTCTCTGTCGCAGTATGGGTGACGCTTCAGCTTTCTTGGACCATAGTCCTCCTCGCCAGCCAATTCTGGCAGATCGCTCGTCAAATGACTACCCTTGAGGTCTCCAACCTCGGGCGATATGGCTTCATGGGTGGACGAGGGGGCGCAAGCCTGAATGGTCAGATGGGCCACCGTCATCACCAACAACAACATCACGCACAACCCAACGCAGACGGCGAGGATGCAACTCTTGTGGAGGGCGCTCGTGGTCACAAACGTTCCGGTGGGTGTGGGTGTGGATTTATGATGAATTTGCTTGGCCTCGACCGGTTCACAAAAGGCAAGGCTGTCGACGGACTGGCGCGGGCCAGCAAGGCGAGTAATCCGTTTGATTTGGGGGTTGTTGCCAACTGCAGGGACTTTTGGACGGCTGGAAAAGAGCTCGGGGTAGAGTATGAGCGGTTATACGATGTACCGATGGAAGGATTTGCCGAGGCGAAGAGAAGGAGAGAGATTGATGAAGATGAGGACCATGGGGTCGGCAACAGTCGCAAAGGGATCAGGAAGACCATCTTCATGGGCCTTGGGCTTGGGAGGAGTAGCCGGAGTGGGTATGAGCCCGTTGCTCAGGTTTGATGTATTCCCTTTGTGTGACACTACAGCTATCTGGCGTTTTGAATTTATTATATAAATAAATTGATTGAATTGACAAGGCCAAGGCCATTGCTCAACATTACAGCTGTTTTCATCGAGGTGTGGAAACTCCAAAATTTGAAGGTGGCTGTGCATTTCCAAATATGTAGTCTGCCGAGATTCCGTGTACAATTTTGTAGCTCCGACTAAGTACTCTAAACGCTCGACATGGCGGCTTGTTCCCACTGCACCAGCACAATATGTCTATCAACAGGATCTGTAAGGTACTTGGTTTCAGGAAGTTTTAGTATACCCTGCAGATCACTGGAAATATGGCATCACTTCCAAGTTCCAATCCCTGTAAAGTACAGTTTGGGTGCAAATTCATCACATCTGATATCATTTTCATTATCTCCCTTCTTGAAAACTCCCCAACACTCTTTCTTGATGAACCAACTGTATGATCACTGAAAGATTGCCATCTCTGTATCTACACTTACTTGTGCATTGCACTGGACCAACAAGCAAGTATCCCGCTTAGTCGGAGCTACAAAATTGTACACGGAATCTCGGCAGACTACATATTTGGAAATGCACAGCCACCTTCAAATTTTGGAGTTTCCACACCTCGATGAAAACAGCTGTAAGTAGGCGATTTGGGTATTTATTTGTTGTCCAGCTGTCGTACGAAGGACAGAGTACAACGAGCAGAATCCACGCTCCGGCCCTACTGATTTCGTGGATCCAAAATGTCAACCACATCATCTCCTCAATGCCGGTAATTTGGTTTTCACAACCCAGGAACTTGAAACAGGCAACATTTTGGAGTACCGTCCAAGTTTGCGGCAACGGGGGAAATGGAGTTAGTGGAAGCAGAAAAGAAAGAGCCTCAATCACTGCAGCAGACCTTGGTGCCTGAAAATCGAGAATGACTCCTTCACGAAGTAATTTCACGGAAATCAACACCGAGCATTGGTCGTTGTTCTCTGTTGCATACGGACTGGAAGTGGTGCATCGATGGGTCCTAGTCAATGTCGTTATCGTGGTCGTGTGCTTGTGTTGCAGTGAAATTCAACGAAAGTTCATAATGGTCTCGAATACTCTAAACCTAATCACTTCGCTCTTAGCAAACTGTACGCCGTCGACGGCTGCCCGTGGGCGATGTGCGTCTACTGGCCAGCTGGCTGTGAATAAGCGGATCTGACATGTTTTTCTTATTATGTTTTTCGGATTACGTGTCTGAGAGCGAGTGCGTAGTCGACATGATGCCGCAGTAGCCTGGTCGCATGCTCCCACAATGTTCGCCTCCCTCTCCTCCTTTCTCCCTTCTGTCCTTCAGCCCGCCTTGAACCACCCAAAGTCCCTCGCCGTAAACGTCGTCCAAGATGACCGGGACAACAACGACACCGACGACGCAAAGTCTGACACAATGACCGCAGACGATCCCGCCGCAAGGAAAAAGGACAAACGAGACAAGAATCCAACAGAGGTCAGTCCCCTTCACCGTACTCTCCCAGACTCTTTGTCCTCCAACAAACAACCCAGACTTTCATATTCGTCCGTCCCCCTCCTTCCAAAACCAACCACCCCCTCAATATTCAAGTCCAATTGGTCCCTCCTCGCCCTTCAAACGCCCCACCAAACTCTGCAACCTCTCTCAATCCCCGCCAATCCCTGGACTACTCCTCAACCACAACAACTCCTACCCCCACATCCAACTTCCCAGATGCCCCTTTGTCCGCAAATACCATCACACATCGCCGCTCCACCTCTTTCTCCACCGACACATCCAACCTCAACCTAGGTCTCTCTCGCTCAAACTCAAATCGCTCAGAGACATCTACCTACTCCGGATCCACATCTGTCGCCTCATTCTCCTCCGTCTCCTCCGTCTCCTCTACTTCCTCAACCCGCCGAACCATCATACCCCTCTACAACCTCCAGGCACATAACGTCATGACAAACACAATCGTCGACGCAGGCACAGATGCCAAGATCGCAAAATTCAACAAACGTGGCATGGAGCTCATCGGCCTCGCTGTTCTCGAGCCTGTGGAAGTGTGGGCGGGAGGAGGCGCAGGTACATCTTTGATCCTCCAGACACAGAGGGACAGCCTTTTCCCTCCAGGAGCCAGCGGAGACACCAGTCCTTTCCTACGCCCCAAGCGCCTTTCCATTGCCAGCCGCCCCACAACTCCAGACATGTCCCACACACCCGCATCCTCGTCCGCACTCTCCCTTTCCTCAGCCTCCCACTCCCACACACATTCTCCCACCCACCAGACCCCCGCGGCCCTAGCTACAGAGGTGTCCCCGCCAGCTCGCAACAAACGCGACATCTTTGGCAAACTCTTCAAGAAGAAAGACGCCACTCCCGACTCTGCCGCCGCCGCCGTCGCCCCACTGCTACTACAGTCACACGAGCGCACACACGAGCGCACTCTAAGCATCCCCAACGCTGCATCCAACGCCGCCTCCCGTGTAACCCGGCACTTCAAGCGCCCATCCCTCTCACCCACACCCCTGCCTATACCCCTTCCCATACCCATGCCTATCCCCGCATCCACCCAATCCCCTCCCTCCCTCCTATTCGATGTCAAATCACAGCCAGGCATACCCGCCAGCGATAGACTCAACGGCACCGACCCCACTTTCACATCTCCCTTCCTCAACGCTACCATCAACCCCAGCACAGGCACAGGCACATCGTCATCGTCATCGACAGCCACAGCCACGCTCCTGCGCCCACCCGTATTGGGTATCCAGCCTACACTGAGCTCACCCGTGATCCCCCCAGTTGGCCGTCCTACGTTATATGTCTGGGTCGTGCGCCGGTGGCTCAAGGGCGCTGACACTGGCATCCTGGGAGGGGTTATTGGCAGGCTAGGTGCCTCTGGGGTGGCTGGTGCGAAAGGAATGCTAGGTGTTGGTGGTGCTGGTGGCGTAGGTGGGAATGGCGGGGGTGTGGATTCTGTAGAGGTGAGCTTTGAGTGGAAGAGGGGACGGAATGATAAACGGCGGAAGCGTGGGAAGCGAATTGCAAGGGCGGTGAGCAGGGATGTAGATCGTGATCGTGATCGGGGTGGGCCGGATGGTGGGAGTCGGCGAGCTAGCGTTGTAGGGTCGGCGTCGAACGCGGCGACCAATTTACAAGGTGCCAGCCCACTGCGCGAGGCACAGATGTTGGCCCAGGTGCAGAAGGAACGGTTACGGGGACACCGGGAGTCGATCGCCAGCCAGCGGAGCGTCGCGACAACTCAGAGTGCAGCATCGGAGGATCGTGGGTCTGTACGCTCGCGGCGCCGAACTGTTGGTGGTGGTGTCGATGGGAATGGGGAGGACGAATATGGTGGGTATGGAAACTATGGAGAGGGAGATGGAGAGGATTCAGATCCGGAGGACTCGGAGACGCCATGGACATGCACCCTCAAGGTGCGGCGTGCTACCACTGCCCTTTACTCTGACCACTCTTCTGGTACCGGTGGTGGTGGTGGTGGTGGTGGTGGTGGAGAAGAGCTAGTACTGCGCTTAAAAGTGGGCACGTTATCGCAAACGCCACACCACCCTAAAGTGGTTGCCATGCTCAAGGTCCCGTTCCCTCTTCCGGACGTGGCAGTGGAGGTGTTGGCCGTGCGGCGACGCGCGGTGATGCCGAATGGGGCGGTCGTGCGTGCTGCTGCTGCTGCTGGGGAGGGGGGTGGTAGGGAGGGCCTGATTCTGACTGCAGAGGAAATTAAAGACGTGGTGTCCTGCACGGGCTTGTGGTTGGTCGTCCGGGAGGGTTTCGGAGGCGTCGGAAAGGTGAACAGGAAGGGCGATGGATGGAGGATTCGTGCGTAGAGGGGGGGCTGGGGAGAGGCTATGGTTTTTGTTTGAATCCTTCCCCTATTTTTCTTGTCTCCCCTCCCTCTCTCTCCTCTTCTGTTCTGCATATATATACACAAGGATTTCTCCTTTTTTTTCTTTCTTTCTTTTTCTTTCTTTTTTGGAATGCAAAATCTGTAATTTGTTTTGTTTACAACACTAGTACTACCACCCCTCATGTTTCTTACAAATATAATCCAACGTTATCACAACCCCTCGTCGATCTAGTGTATAGTCATGAGAAAGATCTATTATGGTCGGGAAGCGGCTCTTCACGATGCGCTGTCGCTGTGTGGAGAGAAACGAAATATCTGGCTCTTCATACCGAGTGAGCACGGCGCCGCAGCTTTGTTTTTGTGTCGAGGTGAAAAGGAACGACAATTTCGGTGGGAGTAGACAGCGCAGTTCACCATAACGTAGCGGTGACAGTAAGAAGGGTCCATGTAAGAAGGGTCCACGACCTTCATTTCAAGTGCATTAGAAGAAACAAAGTTTTCTGGAGGGAACAGCAGGATAACAGAGCCGCAGCATCTTTCTTTTATACATCTTCATGAAACCGCGATTTCGGTGTGGCAGTCGTGCGGTTGGAAAGGAATGGTAATAATGATGTCGCAGACGGCAAGAAACTTTGTTGTTGCGGAAATGCGACTTGAAAGACCAGGGCTCGCAACATGTGCCAGCCGGCGAAAAAAAAAACCAGTTGGCCCCCCATCCCCCCCTAAGTCCTGCCACATCATGCCTCCGTCAGAAGTACATATGGGAACCGAGATGGTCCTTTTCGACGACTCGGAACGAGGGTGAGTTGGTGTTGTACGCATGATGAAGAAGGGCGAAGGGAGGTGGCGACATGAACGAGAAAAAAGCATACAGGACTTCGGCACCAGCACAGATGGTTCGTGCCAGAAAACGTTCAAGGTCCTATGCAAGCTGGGGAAGCGCGACGTGCTCGCAACATGTGCCAGCCGGCAAAAAAAAAAACCAGTTGACCCCCCTAAGTCCTGCCACATCATGCCTCCGTCAGAAGTACATCATATGTAAACCGAGATGGTCCTTTTCGACGACTCGGAACGAGGGTGAGTTGGTGTTGTACGCATGAAGAAGGGCGAAGGGAGGTGGCGACATGAACGAGAAAAAAGCATACAGGACTTCGGCACCAGCACAGATGGTTCGTGCCAGAAAACGTACAAGGTCCTATGCAAGCTGGAAAAAAAAAAAAAACCCCGCCATCCATTACGAGGGAGTCACTGGAGTACTTGTGAAAAAATTTTGCGGGGAGCTGTGAGGCACACAGCCTGGCAGGTGTCAGCTGGGTGCGTGTGCGAGAGACCAACGGTAGATTCGCCCAGTAGGTAGGCGATTCTCCGAGGGCAGTTAACACTGGCATGCAAACCAAGGGGGCCAATTGGACATATGGAGTTAAAAAAGCCCAGCACGGTCATAAGAATGAACACCGCTGGACTCATCGGCAACGCTGCATCGTCGTTATTTAGCTGTTGCGGCATATTCATATCAAATATTATGATCTTTCGGCTAATGAACGGGGTTCCCGAAATGGGGTAGCTCCACTTCTGCCAACGGGTGGAACTTTTGCAGATTCAGCGGATGGGGAGTGGGAAGGTGATTTAGTGATAGGAAAGACCAATACTGCAACAACGTTTACTGACGGTAAAACAACGAGAATAATGCCAAAGATAGTTCGAGGGGTCTCCGAGTCTGAGTCCATCCGAAGCTGGATAATCATAATAGGAGGGCATCCTCGATTCTCCGTCACACAGACCCATCGTCGTTACACTCCGTATGGATGCCACAGGAAGTAACATATCTCTGTGCTTTACCCCTTGCGAATGGTAGAGCGACGTAAGTGACACGAAGTGAAAAGTTGCGCTCGCCTCTAGGCGGGCGAAAGTGAGATGAATGTCAAAGTTGGCCCGAGGTCTTGACGCCGCCGTATTGGGCTAATATTACATGCGAACAAAATGCTGAACGATTGTTTTGTGGTCGGGGGCCGTCACCGAACAATCGGTTAGAAATGAGGTGGCTCCCGAAGGCGTTGGATCATGGGCACCTGCGTGTAGGAAAGTGATTTATTGTATGGGAACGTGAAAAGCAGTGCGAACGTAACAGTACGGTCCGTTTGAACAAGTTGCGCCGAATGCTGTGCCTGCATGCATTGTCAGAAGAAACTGCACACGAATATCACGGCACTTTTGTAAGTATAATCGTTCCCTCCTGAATGAACAAAGAAAAAGCCTATTTCGAAATATGTGCAGGTGATTCGTTCCTGACCGGCCAGACCAATTGCACTGCCTTTGCTGTATCCGAGTCCCCGACCAGAGCCAAGACTCTACGGCATAAACGCAATTGCGGGCCCCATCAAAATTCGGGACCATTGTTTGAGGGCCGCATTCCATGTGAATGGTGTAACCGAGTGGATAAATGACTTGTTTGGCTGGTTGTAGGAAGAAATGTCGGATTTCGCCTTTCTGCCAATCAGGGGAAGAGAATTTGTGTGTAAACCACCACAATGGGATTGGCAAAATTCTAATAGAACAAATATAATTCGGTAGGCGACTAGATGCGCGACAACTGAAGTTGAGGATAGCACCCGGTAACGATTTGTTCGGCTTTATCTTGGATGACCGGAGTCGCACTGCATGAGTTCTGTATGATCGCCAAAGTGGATATATGGAAGATGACATGCACCAAGATCACAGTCATGATGTTGATTGATCGAACAACCAAGGTCAACAAAAGACGAAGCCATGGTGGTGTCACCGATCTTGCCCGGACGCCCAGGCTGCCGTAAGTGCCGATTTCGGTCCTACGTAAGTGAGATATTCGTTTGCACGAAGTGGAAATGTCCGAGTTGGTGTGGTAGTGCGGACACCGCCCTCATGGAACATAGTACCGCTGTTTTGGTATGGCCCCGCTACGCAGTGAAATGAGTTAGGTCAAGTATTTGCATTCGTACGTGTCACTAGAGCATGCGTACGAAAGATGTAGAAAATAATGTACAGCCTTTCGAAGGATCGGGGTCGCCACAGTGAGGGAAATAGCACTTGATCGATATACCGATATCTGGACCCCCATTTCAACATACACCAAGTTGGATTTGGCGAGTCTAATTGAGTAGAATTCCAAGTCCGTCTGAGGTGAACACATGCGGACTCCACGGGATATCGTAGAGTTGTGCCATAACCGTGTATACGTTCCTCGCCCTAATATCTTGAAAGAGACGCATCAAACGCGTTATCCTTGAACATGCGAAAGAAAGAAGCAATCGACGTTACAATAATGCCGCCAAAATTAATGTGTTTTTTCAACAACCGCCCTGACAACAGTACGTAGGTGACTTGAAGGGGTCATCGAAGTTGCACTCACCTTTCAACCCAACCGAAAAAGGCTGAATCAGGAAGTAGTTCAGGCCCAAGTAGATCGAAAGCACGTAGGGAAGTGTGGGTTCCATGAAGGTACGACACCATTTTTATTGTTGTGCATTCAGGTAGACTCGTTTTTCTTCCGACTGCACCTTGGAATGAGGCGCATCAAATGCGGCATTCCGGTACCTATCAGCTGAGTTGCGTTGTAAAGAAGCATCGATCAAGACCGTGCGGCAGGTTTGTTGTCCAGAAGAACCCAGGTTTCCATAGAGGATTCCAGCAATGAATGAATCACGACTTGCCAGGGCAGCTACTAGTACTGGCTGGTATTATGAAAACACGCCCTCGCAGGACGAAAAGGAGCTTCTGGTAGCGGTTATCTTTGCCCAAGGAAGGAACCAGAGGAAAAGGGAACGCAGCGGGATGAGTGGAGTTTGCTGCATTATTTGGGCTGATGTAGATTATCACCTCGAAATGAGGCTCCAGGCAATTGATAGCGAAAAATAAAAATAAAAAACTTACGTACAATTTTTATTCAGGTTCCTCATTTTTACCCAGCCTTCGACGCATTGATTAGGAAGGTGTTTAGGATCGCGATCTCATCGTCATCCACGTGGCGTATTTTCCGGTCCCGAACGCGTGCCCAACTCCTGACTGAATTCTTGAGGACGACCCAGCAGCGTCGGTAGCACTATGCTTGGGTGCGAATGAGAGCAGGAAACTGCAGTGGATCGTGACCGAGCCCGAGGCCGGCTTCTCGTCGTCGCCAATGATTCAGGGAAAAACTTCAAGTTGAGCGCTTGTGCACCACTGGCAGTAGAAGCCCGAAGGGTCCTGACGTTGGCGTTCAGAGATTAAAATGATATTGTCTGCGAAATTTTTACGTGAGTGTTTCATTGTATGTATGTAACGTGTTGCTTGTCACGGTTGCGCGGTAGGAATAGACTATATCGGCCAATGAAATCTGTTTATTGGGAGGAAACAGTTGCTGGAAGAAAAATCTTAATGGGAAACGGTTCGAAACATGTTGTGCTCGAGGACATCAGCACGGCCATAACCCCGATGGTCGGGCGGCTTTACGTGTCTCTGAACAGGAAGAAAAGATGCGTTAAAATTGTAATAAAAAAAAAGGATGCGCAACCTGGGTCGACAGGACCACGGTTGCTTTCCAGATCCAGAAATTAATTGTGATTGTCGGTTGCACGCGTTAAATATATGTAAAATGATTTATTAGTGATCCGTAAATCATTTCCTCAAGCTAATGTAACCCTCACCCCCGCCAGAGACAAGTATTTCTGCATCCTCATCAAGCAACACAGTTTCGGCACACCGAGTGGCATGGCGTCCACCATCGCAAAGGCATTGAAAGTGGCCCCGTTGCGATCGGCTTCCGATCTTCTACGGATTTTTTTTTGGTACAAGTACCGTACAACATTTTGCTTGTATACCGTCATCCCGCGAGATCGATTCCATCGATTGTTACTGGTTTGCCTGTTGAGGAAACAATCCGGAAGCGTGGCCTACTGTTGTAGCGATTTTGGTTAGTATCCTTGTTGTCTTAGGCTGGACCATCTACCGCGTGGAGCCACTGCTGGGGAGGAGGGGGGTCAGAGTTGCCTATCCCGAATAGATCAGTTGACTTCGCAGAGGCAAAAGCATGACACTGACTAATTTCACTGGATCACATATGACATTCCTCGAGCGGTCAGCTTGAACTTTAAAAAGTTGATGTCCCTGGCAGAGTTGATATAGGAAAAGGATTCGGTGGTGTACTTACTCGGGTTTCAGTCCACCGGAGTAAACCATTTCCGACTGGGGTCCCAGAACTGGTCGAGTTTTCAGTGACGTGCCGCAAGAACAGGGTCGTAGTGGCAGATTTTGTGAAGTTATGTATCCCTAGAAAAGAAAATAGACGGGTGAGATATCCCAAGCAATGGTAATAAGAACCACACCAGAAATAATTTTCACCGCAAAATGAAGGATGTACGCCCTGATGAACGACCGTGACGGCGGGAAACCTTCTCAGTGTCCTCAGTGTCACTCAGCATTGTATCCAGCTCGTGCTCAAACAAAACGGAGGCGGAAACACCTAGTTAGATTCATACGACAGATCTGGACTCGGAGGCGTTTGTCTGGAAACTGACGCGCATCAATACAGAATAGTACGGACCGTGGTAGCTGCAGCCACGGCCGTCCCCGGCTTGTATTTTGGCTGCAACTGAACTCGCGCGTGGCACAGGCTTCAAACATCAAAGCAGCAAAATTTGGACGTAGTCTCACACCACTAGTATCGCTTGTCTTTTTGATGCACAGGATTGTGGGACTTGCGGTCCTTCTGGCAATAGTGCGGTCTCCTGCCAGTAAGAATTGTCACAAAACTTCATTTTGCACGCAGGATGTTTAAGACGCGTCTAGATTTGCGCGGTAACGGTGGGCTTATCTCGTAGACTTATCGCGAATGGGAGCAAAACTTTCGATTATCTCGTGAGCCGATTATGGCTTCCTCACCCTGGGCGTGCGCGTGACCCGCTATCGTCTCAAAATTTCCTGAACTTCTGAACTATCGCACCGCCTTGTTGTTACCTTTTCATGTCGTTCAACCTGTCACATCACAGTCAAGGTGGGCTGTTAACGTTCCCAAGTTGAGGTACGCAACTCCGTCGCCGTTCTTTCCGATCGACATGCCATACCCAGGGTCCACGTTAATTTATCTAGAATACATTATGCCCCGAGTTTCTGGCTCAAAAACTGGCGCTCGTTGAAGCTTCGGTCATTACCCCCTTTCCCCGATAAAGTCATTAATATTCACCGTCCGAGTTTCACGTTAATTCCGAGACGCTGATGGTTGATTTTGGCCGCTCACCGCGTTCCCTTAACACGTATTTACAAACTCGACTTTTAGCGGTGCAACTCGGTGATGTTTTACCAATATAAGCGTCAGGTTCGCGTTCGCTCTTTTCCCCGTCATCCACCTTATTTTCCGCTCTGTTGCATTGAGCAAGACCTTGAGCAATGTCCTCCTCTCCTATTCTAGTATGTGCCTTCCCCTTGTTCCCCTTTATCTTTTCTCACCTATCCCAGACACACGTCGGTGACGAACAAGACCCAGAACTGCAACCGGCAAGAGTACCCAAGAGGACTCCCGTCGCATGTCAGTTCTGTAGAGGTGATTGTGGTTTTTCAGAAATTTAAGCTAGTTGGTTTAATAACGTCTTGGCACCTCAGGGCGTAAACTCAAATGTGATGATGCCCGCCCTTCTTGTGGTAACTGCAACCGTCGTGGAATTCCATGCGTGTACAGTTCAGTGTAAGTGGGAATTATTTATCGTGGTAGAGAACCCTCACGCTCACCTTCCCCTCAAGTGCAGCACAGAAGTAGTCGGGGTTAGTGCAGTCCATGGGCTTCTGCAGCCTGCAGATGCATCCCAAGTTGTCTCATTGTATAGTAACCAGAAGTTCTCCTGTTTCTCAATATGTTGTCGATGTAACGCAAATTCATGTCTACTGTTGTCTGACCACTAGCCCTGGGGTTGTCCTCTTGAGGTTGACGCGTTTAAATTCTAAGAGTCAACTTCAACTTCAACATCAAGATAAGTTAACAATATGGCGAATAGATATTTTTGTGCACGTCGACGGTTCAATTCACCAATACATGTGCCACCTCATCTGTGAATATACGGAATCAATAAGGGAAAGCTCCTCAACTCCAAAAAGGCTAGGAAATAGGAGCCCGGGACGCTCCCTAGGTTCAGAAATGCCTTGTTTGGGGAAATAGAAATCCGAATGAAGACGCCACGGGCGTTCCCACTGAGCGGACCAACTGTAATAGTATTCAATAAAATCTCCCGCTTACCGTGTTCATTCGATGGATCTGACAATGACGTGAGAACAAAGGAGTGACCTAATGATGGGAAGCTGTTTAAATCAAGGATTAGGGCGAACGTAGACGTTTTACCTTTAGTGTGCGATAACACCTCAGTTGGGAGAACAATCTGTGGGAATGCAAGTGAGGTTCGTTGGAGACAATGAAAGAAAATTGCCAACAAATGCACGAAAAACGGCTCGGAAAGCAGAGAACATCCTTGTCAGGGGATCACCGACACTACAATAATCCATCTTCACGTGTACGGCGATTTTCGACCGAGGTACGTTCATCAGACCCCTCGGGAAGCGGTAAGTACCTGTGAAAAGTGAGAAATAATGTCTTAGGCCGTATAGGGGGACACGAGTAACGGCAGCCATTATGGGAAATGAAAAAGTCGTGTCTGCGTCGATTTAACTGTTTTTTTTTTGTGCGGGGGAATCGACGATTGATGTTCCGAACCTTCCGATGGCCTCGACAAGTAGTATTAGTCTCGGGATCAGATAATTTTTCACGCTACACACCGCCAATTCGAAATACGGTGACCCAAAACGGCCGGTTCTGTCAATGCAACCAACATTCAGGGTGTTTTTAAAATCGCCAAGACGAACTAGCACCAAGTGCGGTCTACGAGGATCAAGGGAGACGTGGTTTGTAGGCGTGCGCCAGTCACGCGGAGACAACGCGTCAAACAAAAGCCTTTTTCATTCATCAACTTGAAGGTGCGCTCGATGATGAACCCAGAAATTAATTGTCATTAATCTCCTCGCAGAAGAATGAAATTAATTACGGATCTCTCTAATTTTCACATCCCTGGTACCTGTGAAGCATATTACCTTCCCGAGTTTGTGACCCAGGATGAAGAAGATTACCTGATTCGCAAGGTGTGTTCAAGGGTGCAGCTGTACACGATGAAAAGGAACATATTTATTCTTCCGTTCATGGAGATTCATGAGACACCCCAACAAAAGTGGAAACACCTTGCGAACCGTCGGTTTGTGTAATATCGTCTATTATGAAGTTCCGACGTTCCTGACTGTGCTTTCAGGTTGCAATTATGGGGTGTGTAAATATTCCACTAGTGTTCTCCCGGTATTCTCATGAATCACGCAAACCGTAGGAGGAGAGATCACATCAAAGAACGTTTTGCTTGCCCAGAGCATGCCATCCATCATCAGCACCTAGTCAGTCCCCATGCCTTATGAGCGAATATGGCTGAGATGACGGCTTTGGAGTCCCAACATAATTTCCCGCCTTCGTGCATCGGGTATATTCAAACACTCTCCTCACGGAGAGCCAAATCACGTTATTCTCAACGAAGTAAGCAGGCTCCCTGTGATCCCTCGAACTTTACCTAAAACCGATTTCACAGTATCTACCAGGTCAAGGAATTATGGTATGCCGTTCTTCTTTGCCGTTGCTTTCTCTGTTTTACCCATAATCTAGCCGCATGAGGATGGACCTTCCTACTATCCCGCGGTTGCCACTATCTCATTAGGCTCCCATGCCGTATTTCATTATTACCAGTATCTCCCTGACACTTCCTATCCCGCTCTAGCAGTTCGGGAAGGAAAAACAATTGACACAACCCCCGTTCATTCAATTCTTCTGGAACCTCGCAGTCTGATTATCACAACTGCCACATTGTACACGTCACACCTGCACGGCATCCAGGGCGTCGAAGAGGACACTGTCATACATGAGAATAAAGGAGAAGCACCTACTCTGGAGGGTCTTGGGGTGCCTATTGCTAATTGGAAGATGGTATCTGGACAAGACGTTAGAAGCGTACTTGAGGAAGGAGGTGTTCTAAGGCGCGGAGTAAGGTACAGTTTGACCTGCAGGGATGTGGAAAAAGTTGCGAGCTCGATATCACTTGGCCGGCGTTGAAATGTTTTCAAGTATTGGATTATTCAATTGTTGCACCGAGGTTCGTCAGTTCCTTACGTGCTGTTTTTGAGGCGATAATTATTAATATATCTCTTTGCGGCTTAGACATGCTTTCAACTAAAGTGCGAATTCAACTCTGCTGCCAGCGTCTTTCTAGAATGTCGCGTCGCATCGAAAGCCGTGAAATGTTCCAAGATCACCCCGATGTCCGTAGCGTGTCATCCAGAGTCCATTTTAAAATAGTTGGCAGACAGTTACCGCACAAGATCCTTACAAAAATTCAGTAAGGCTGGGCGGCGTAAAATCTCAAAAGCCGTGCAGGAGCTCGTCAACAGAGTATATTGACTAAGACAAAAATACGGAACGGAATGTCCGGGCAGGAATGATCCATTGCGTGGCGCCGACTTTACTTCAAGAGGCAATAAAATATTGGCAGGGGCCAAACCTTGACCAAGTGATCTTGTTACTACTGGGGAACAGATAATAGATGACAGACTTTGCAATGTGATGTCTTACTCCTCAAACACTGAGTTGCCATACTGTTGTGCGGGAATGTCGGAAGATCGTGACCCCTTCTACATTGGTGCCGATGCGCTGATGACGGGATAAGATGTCGCTTGTTTTACCCTGGCTAAACCGATATCGTTGCGATGAAATTGACGGCGACAACCCACCGGTGATTAGTACCATCCGTCAACCCTTTCTTTATGTCAGTTTAGAGAATCCACTTGGTTCAGGTATGATGTACCATGCTACCAAGGTGAATGTCAACCTGGGTTTCGTAGTGATCTCCGCCGGCATCATTTACTTTCACGCATAGGAATGCCTGTTCCACATCGTCCCAGTGAAAAACCCGTTTTACACCAGCCCACCTGCACCATTCCAAGCTGGTGAAAGGTTAGTTCATCATAGGCTAACTGATTGTTACATACTCACCACCTCCAACATGGTTTTGAGCAACCCAATCCGTTTTTCGTAACACGAGCGACATATATATCCGCTCCCTTTGCTCGCCGCACCTTCCGTCGAGCGTCCCGCTTCGTGTCGGCCCTGAGCTCCGAACACCTGGTCGAGCCCTGCTGAATCCAACTCTCAGAAACTCTCGTAACATCCTTCTTGGCCAAGGATGAACGGTTTACCGAGATTCTGGGCGATTGAGTTGGACTATAAAAGGCACTTCTCGTTGCCGATGTTCCCTTTGAGGATCCGCAGCTGTTGTGCTTCACCTTTTGGTTTACGTCTACATGACCCTTTCGTACCTGGAACCTGCTGTTTGAACGAAGGTGTCATGCCTGTGAAGTTTCGGATGGCATCCATCTCAGCATGGATAGAAAGAGGCTTGGAATATCCGCGCCTCCGAATATCGGCACCATCGTAATGAGTTCGATGATGATTGTAGCCCGTAGAAATAATTTTGCCGCCTTTGACCATGACAGCACCCAGAGTAAATGTCATCGAGGACTAATACGCAAATTTCGTGAATAAGTTAGTGGAAGAATATAGAAGAATTTACCTTCGAAGCCAACTCGATACACTGCGAAAGGTAAAACTGATTTTTGTTCATGGGTGAAGGCGGGGCGATTCGTGAGTATTGTGTATGAGGTCTGGGTTGAGAAAGAAATGGTTTTTTGTGCGGTTGTCTGTGTCTGAGTCAAGTTGATTACTAGTTATGGTAAAAGGCCTCGGCTTCAAGACATGTCACGGCCCACGCCCGGCAAGCCCAACAAACCTCGAAAACAGTATTCTATTCACCAACGCCGATATATTGGCATCCGCCACAACCACTTCCCAGGAGTAATCCGCATCGAATGCGTGCTTGATAGCAACGCACATTCGCCTCGCCTGACGGTCCGTCCGGAACCGGAAATTGTCGGGGTCGTCTATCTCAGTCGTCTCCGTTTCCCCTTGGTAGGAAAATGAGATCAAGGAAGGATCTGAATCTAGGCAGAGTGGCACGATGTACATAAGGGTAGCCCGAACAGAGGCAAAGTCGAAAGCTTCTGGCCGTTGTACTGATTGTGAATAAACAACAGCCGACAATGTCAACATATCAAACTGCTAAATATTGCTGCAAGAACGTACCATAGACTTCGAATGGGCCGTCAATACTCATGACATTGTACTTGTCGTCGTCGTGGTATCGGACCGGGACCCACATCCCCAGATGTATTTGTGATCAAAGTCGACTTATTAGCGCCAATTATAGTTGTCTTGACTGGGTGCTCGACTTCAAGACAGCAATGCATACCTTAATAAATGCCCATCCCATCACGACGTGAATGAAGATGTAAAGGGCTTTCCGCTTGATACTAATCGGCTGACCAAGATGGAAATGCAAAGACCCCTTCGAATCGATAGGAATTATGGATATATGATACTTGGTGGAGTCATACGAGGACATGTCAATCACAAACTAACTTGACACAACCAGACATTAGAATCAAGGGAACACAACGAGCTAAGGGTGCACTCATGGGATAACAAGCATTTCTCTCGACTGCTGGAGAAGCAGTTTTGTATCTTGCACAACTTCTGATATTCTTGGTCTCGACATGACTTGATTCAGGGGGCCCACATCCGACTCACATTATGCCAAAAGCTCTTCAACAACCTCCGCCGTCTCCTCGTACATATTCCCTTGACCTCGTTGGCGACTCTCTTGATCTCTGGTGCGTGCCGCCGGCACGGTTTTCCAACAGTTATTGTTATGCTCTTTATCACCTTCACGAAGCCTGCACCCTTGCGGAGTCACCATACAGCTTTCGCATGCGAGGACTGTCAAGCATGTTTGATTCGTCTGAGTTTAGATATGAGAGAACTCAAGATCGTACTTTTCGACCGCGCTCAGGAATCACCAGTGGGACAGATGCCGGATGACCGAGACAACCAACTTACTACCACTCACTATCACCAGACCGAACCAAGACGCTGCGCCCAGAACCTCTGGGTTGTTCGAGTATCTGCAAAACAACAGGTGTATAATAACGTTGAAGTAGTTGAAGTTGTCCGTACCTATAGATGCCAGTACCAAGTGGACGTCAGAAACGATGCACGACATGAAAATCGACATCCTCCGTACCATAGGTCATACACAAGCTAAAATCGTATATGGATTTCCAATTCGTAAAAGCCTCCTGGATAGCACCGGAACTGGCATTATCGGGAGGTAATAGTAGTGTTTCATAAAGTGCCTGCCAAATATTTGCTCTTGCTCTGACAGGAAGCCAAGAATGAAGCAGTGGAAAATGCACCATGCGAGTGCATGCACAGAATAAAGAACAAGGGTTGATCGGCGAGACAACGGTGGAAGGAAAGATATTGCGAGGGAGTAGCAAATGATTAGAACAAGAGTGAAATCCGAGATTCTGTATGAGCAAAAAAACAAATAAAAATTTACTGAGATGTCATACCTGAATAAGTCCAAATTACACAGAAGAACGGCATCACTCCTAAAAGTACTTTTTGAGGAGATCATGGTGTGAAACGACTTGTCACTTGTTGGGTTTGTTGTATCTTGCGCAAGCTGATGAGTCACATGGCTGACTTTGCCTCATCGATGATAGAGCACCGACATGCTCTCAGTGTCGGTGTACAAGTCAGTCGCTGTGGAATCTTCGCTGTCATCCGCTGGCGTCGGAGAAATGCTTGCTGGCTGTGTATATGCATGCAACTGCAATGATCTGATATCTGATTCGGCTCTAGGGGGTTCGTGGTAAAAGGTGGAGTGCGCTGCGCAATGGGCCGGCGTTGACCGTACATGCGCTTGATGTCTCAGAAGCAATTTCAGGCAACTTCGAGAACGGTTAAAAGCGATGGTAACTCACGAGGAATATTAGGAAAGGAGCTGCATGGGCTGCGAGGCTGACAAACAGGACAGGGTAACTTCCAGAAACAAGCGAGACCCCATAATACCCAGCGTAACCTGCCACAACACCGTATGAGAAGATTTGGCAGCCGAAAATACGTCACGCTAGAACGCACCGACTGAATACATGGGATGCGGGGCCAACTCGAAGACACCATCAAATACCAACGCGCCACGCTGGAAGAAAGCATCCCCCCAGAACCATCCATAGTCTACGTATTTCAAAATAAAGAAAGCTACCCTGTCAAGAACAAGTACGCATACCCTACGTGCTGAGAAGTGAGTACGGCCCCACTAATGATGATGAAACAAACTTTAACTACGTTTTGAGCTTCTACCTTTATCCAAAAATTGAAGCCGCTAAGCGCTATTCCACTGATCCATCTGCAAGCAGTTTCAAGAGCGCTGGCGCGGACGTGAAGCGTGGAAAACGAAACGAACCTCATGACGTGTACAATTGTCGACAGCCCTTCGGGAACGCGGAAACTCGAAAATGAAAATATGCAATAAGCCAAGAAGTCACTAGTAAGCTGGTCAGTACACAGATACTAGAAAATGAAGCGTCAATTGACTTAATCAAATGAAGTATTATATTCTAACGGAAGCTCCTGCAAATGAAGTTGAACGGTTTAGCTTCGGTAATCCGCCTATGGTGAAGTGACGAATACGAACGTCGAAAGAATAATCCTCGCCCATCTTTCCATCCAGCTGGGCTCGAAACCAAGCCCTAATAACGGGGTTTCGACTCTCATCTAGCCTTCCGAGCCGTTGTATTTCCTTGACTATCCCTGTTTTCTTACTTTGCTTCGTCAATACAAAACCAAGACCTGCATTATATGCAGCTCGCCAAACACAAAGTAGACAAAGAAAAACGAGTGACGGGGAGCCAGTAGAAAGCCCAAGCTGCAGGATGAGAAGCCCCAAGTTCAGCAAATCGAAATCACTCTTTGGGTACGATGGATTGAACAGAGTGAGAACATAATGTGTGGTGGGGGCACGGAACACTAAGATAAAAATAAGGTAAAAATCGAGACCAATATATGAAACTCACCTGCTCCACTTAGAGTTTTCCCCCACACGACTTCGACGCTTTCAGACCGCCGACAGTGTTTAGGATTTTCCACTGGGAAAAGTTCTCCTGATGCATGTCGGTGACGCAAGTGCATTGATAAAATCGGTAATGTTTCAAATTTCAGAATAATCACGATGGCACCGTCGCAGGTCAACAGGGCCAAATACGTCCAGCAAATTAGTGTGCTCTCACTAGTCATCTTCAAGTTTCAAATTCAAACGGCATAATAACGCTTCATATCGAACGAAGTACAAGTTGATTGTGTGTGTTTGGAGTAGCAAATACGGGCGACTCCACGCATGAACTGGCGAAGCATAGAACAGTGAGCACAGCATATCGAGTGTGATATGATCAGGAATAAAATACTAGACAGCGACAGGAACGCGCCTAGTTGGTAAGTATGTCCTGATGTCCTTTCTCACTCTCTACCTCGCCGGGGATATCTTCCATCTGTGAGCACTTTGTGAGCACTGAAACGAAGAACGGCCATGGGACAAGAAGATACTGACCACCTCGAGATCGAGGAGGGACCATTCCAATATTTTTACAGCACGCATCAAGTCGTCCTCGGAAATGACCAGTGGAGGCGCAAAACGGATCCTAGAACGTTAGTTAAAACCAAGAAAACTGCCCGCGAGAGAATAAACATACACGCTGACATGCGTGGGCTTTGCGAGCACTCCGCGACTCTTCAACAAAAGACACAACTGCCATGCAGTTCGAGCTTTGGCTCCATGACCTTCATTGATGACAACTGCGTTCAATAGTCCTTTACCACGGACGGTCTCTACGAGTGGCGAATTGAGAGCGCGGATAGCAGACCGAAACTTCTCCCCGAGAACCTCCGCTCGTTGGGCGAGGTTCTCATCAACAAGTACACGAAGTGCTGTCATGGCGACAGCACATCCTAATGGATTTCTATGCACAACAAGATTGTGTCAATTGGCAATGACTAAGTGATGGGAAGGACACACCCTCCGTAAGTGCTACCGTGCTCTCCTGGTTTGATGCACAGCATCACGTCACGGTCAGCGAGAACGGCAGATACGGGGTAAACTGAAAATAGGGTGAGAGCCTGATGGCAGTGTTGACAGCTCAGAGAAAACTTACCACCTCCTGATAACGCCTTCCCAAGGAGAACCACATCTGGTCTTACATTCTCATGCTCACAACAGAGCATCCTACCTGTGCGACAGAGACCCTAGATAGTGGTTCAGCCAATCAACATTGCCCAGGAAATCCCGACTTACCGTTTGGATCTCGTCACAAATTAGCAACACATTATGCTCCTTGCAAGTTCGATGTACTTTGGCCAGATACCCCGCCGGCGGTACAACAATCCTACATTGAGATTTATATGAGTGTTGAATGAATGTATATGGAGATACATACCCGGCCTCTCCTTGGATCGGTTCGATCAAGAAAGCGGCGACATTCTTGCCATGCAACTCCAAAGCACGCTCCAGATCTTCAATTTCACCGAAGCGAATTTGGCGGACTTCGCCATTGTCGTCATACGTAGGACCTACGCCTTCTAGATATGGTCCAAACCCGGTCCGACTCTCCGGATCCGTACTCATACTATCCGCAGCATTAAGCTCAAGCTTCTTGCCAGGCTACTTATCGCACGAACCTGATTACTCCAATGGTCCTTCCATGGAAATTCCCTTCGGCACTCAGGACGATGGCTTTCCCTGGGGGTACACCCTTCTTCTCATAAGCCCACTTCCTAGCAAGTTTTATAGCCGTCTCAACAGCCTCAGCCCCAGTGTTCATAGGGAGGACCATCTCATAGCCCATCATCTCCGTGATCTGTTTGGCGAATCGACCAAACATGGAATTATGGAAGGCCCGTGATGGTAGAGTCAACTTCTGCGCCTGCTCGATTAGAGCAGCAACGATCTTTGGGTGACAATGCCCCTAGAGATTAGATTTCGGAAATGAGCTTTCGTGCCAGGTATAATAGACGCCCACGAACCTGGTTAACCGCCCTGCAAATATCACAATCCGTAATTAGCGCTGTCATTTCAGAAAGAGATGGGCTTACGAATATGCGGACAGCATGTCGATATACTCTTTGCCTTCTGGATCCCAGACCCTGGACTCGGTCATTAACAATAGAACGCCGCAAATCAGCAAAAGCAGCTCACTTGGCGCCCTTCGCAGAATCAATTACAGCGGGGATTGGGTGGTAGCTAATGGAGAAAATGGCGCATTATTATAGAGATTTGGTCTGGAGAAGAAAGGTGCAATGTCTCAGCTCCATCTTCCTCCTTCAGAATGTCCGGCTTCTCCACCAGGAATATGCTGGTATGACGTACATCCGACGAAGTGAAATTAACCTACTTGTGTGCAGCGTACCGGTGCTCGAGTTCTATCAGATCTGCGGAGGTCAATCGACGTTGTGCATTCCCAGACTTCTCGATTGTCTGCCTCCCGGAGTTGGACCCATTGCTCGACCCATTGCTCGGCTCATCGAACGCGACTGCTGATGGAGACATCTGGGGTAGTACTTGTGAGACAGTAATGAGGTATTTAAGGTGGTGGAGGTAGTGGTGGTTTAAAGGAGAAGGAGACGTCCAAGCTCCTGCCGCCTTGATCGGCGGGCGATCTGTCGCTTATCCGGGCGAGTCGTTGACAATCATTTGACCGAAAGGTCAGCAGGTTCTCTTATCTGAGTTATCTCCATGCTTCAGGCTTTCAGGAGCTATCCTATATGGTGCATTCTCTATGTATCACAATAAATCGTCACACGCGTTCACCGCAACTCGACTGGCCACTCCTTACGCCGCCGCAAACGGCCTTGTTGATCAAATCGTGGATTGGGGTGGTAGGTCAAGCCCTCACCGGCAGTATGACCAATTGGCACTAGTGGAGGCGAGAAGTGCGGCGTTTAGGGCAGTGAGCAAGGCGTGAGGGAAAGACGAAACACGTACAGAACCACCACCAACGATTTCTACCCATGACGGCTTCCCAATTTGCCATACGACTTCCAAGCCACCAGATATTTCCTTCCGTATTCAATTTACCCCACTCTTCGTCCCACCGTTCTCTCGTACGTCTCCTCGCGCTACAGATTTCAAAGTAAAGCATAAATAAAACTTGTGAAATGGGGAATAGAGAAGAGGACTGGCCTAAGACTATACCATGGATGCAGACGACTCAGAATGGCTTGTTCACGTTCCCTCGTCGAGCGTGAAACCATTGATTCCACCGTTGTCTGGTTTAAGAGGATCAAGTGTATTTGGGAGAAAAGCATCGCGGCAACGAACAATCCAAAGAAGCCGCCACTGTCGTGATACAGCTATTCATTGCAGAACAACAAAGAGGTAGATGCATTGGGCTTACAGTGCGATGATGGTGACTTTCTGGGGATCAAAATTCACATTTCCATTCTTAGCGGTTTTCGCGTATACGCTGAGAGTCGTCGCGAAGATCCAGAAACCGCATACGGACGTCCATTGCAAGAAGTTGACGAAAAACTACGAGGTATTATGTGAAAGAAAAATGGAACAAACGGTTGCAAACTTACTTTCTGATTACGGGCGCCAACGCACTGTCCGACCCCTTTGGATATTGAGACAGTCAAGCGGCATAACATCGAATCGGAACGTTCTTACATGGACAATGATGATCATATTTGAGAATGCACTTTCGTGAACCAGGTCTGGATAAGCAATTATATACACTCAAATTCTGAACACTCACAGTACCACAAGCTCGACAATGATGTGTTCTGAATGGCTTTACCAGTCCATCCTGAGAGCAATAACGGTATTCTGGTAGCAATACAGGTGTCGTCGACGGCCTTCGGGAAGTACGCGAAAGCTGGTTCGCATCGTCGCCCACCTGCGACGTGGGGACTTGCCCGGGATTATAGGCTGGGGGCGGGGGTGTAATGCGGGTATCGGGCACTCTTGTACGGGTGGCGTTTCCATGGGGAGCCTTGCGGGTATGCGGAGTGCGGGGTTCATGGTAGGAATGGGGTCCCGGGGGTAGTTCTTTGGTCTTGGGAGAACTTGAATCTTGAGGCATTGACTGAGTATTTGATAGAGAATGGGAGCCACTCCGTCTCTGAGAGGAAGTTTTGGCTACCCGGGGTGGTTCAGCAACGGGTTCGTGAGAACGATCAACATCAGGATGCACGAGAGTATAGGAAGTGCCAATATCGGATGTAAATGTATCCAAGGATTCGCGAAAACGTCGGGCAGGAATGAGGGGTTGCTCAGATTTGAGGATATGCTGCAGAAATACGTCAAATTAAGTGAGCCCACCGTACCAAAAGTGCAACGCACGTCCTTTGCATATCCAGGTGGGGTGGTAACAACCTATATGTATTCACATTAATGGTTTTTGCGAGAAAAACCAAGGATGAAAGGTAAAAAGGATAACAGATACCTTTGCGTACGTCCAGATAGTCATTAGTAGGAGGAGAGAAAATCCCACCAGGTAAATGACTGTTACAAATCAACGTTAGGTAGTGACCATATGACTTCTCCTGTCACTTACTGCCAATAGCTTGACCTCCAAGGGCATTTCTGTCTCTCCGGAGCATTGGAACACAAAGTCTGACGATATAGACATAAGATGCATAGCCCACGATTGCGATAGTGAGGCCGACGGCAAACTTGAGCACGATCCAAGGCTGCGGTTTCGCTCCTCGCGTTTTCCTCGCTTCCTCGATAGTATCACTGCAGGGACAGGAAAACCCTTTCTGTTGTCGACTCATAGCAACAACTTGAAGCAACTGGCACCTTATTGGTGGAAGTATAAGGTGCGGGGGCTATACCTTATATAAGTAACTAATCAATTAAAGGCATCATCGGATTATGTAATATGATTTTCTTCATGTCCGAGTCCCAACAACTTAAACCTGACTATCGATACATCCACCTGGCTGTCTCCCCACCTTGCTCAGATGCTCTGACTTTACGCAAACTCTTGCAGGACACATTATCATCAACATTTGGTGTATCTTCTTCGACATATCTCGACATCTTGTGGGTTGCGGAAAACGGTTCGGGGACTGTCGTCCGCGTTAAGGAGGGGTGCGTAGACCACGACCCAAGCCTTCATAGTGATATTTCAGCTGTAATATAATAGAGATGCAATGAAAGTCTTGGCAGCCATCATTCCGTCAACATCGTCTCCGCGGATGTCGTTGGTGCAGGAATCACCGTTCCTCCCTTCGTTGTTGTCGGAAAGCAAAGCATTATGAAGCAATCGGGTTTGTACGCAATCAAATAGGATATTGTCGTCAGATGTGTGTGTTTCACAACTCACCAGGATGTATAGTTGCTTCTGTAATCACAATGCGTTCGCACACTTCGGAAGTACAGAAAACAAATGCTTTACAGACAGAAAACAATGGCATCGGACAAGGCATGGACAACCAAGCGAAATTAGGATCTGGATCATTATGCATTACTTGCGATCCGTTTCTTGGCCCATTCAACGAAATCGTCTAATGTCGAAGGCCAGGCCGCTGCATATCAATAAGTGAAGGGGTTCAGAACCAGCACAATGTAGGATCTCACCTTCCATGTCATACTTGGTGAATCTTGAATCGATGGTACGCACAAACTCTAGAAACTGGTGAGAAAATCGTTAGAGTAATAGTTAGCAATAGAATATGACAGACTGACCATTATCCAGGTATCCTTGCTCACACCTTTCCCACCTCTCTCAGTCAGGAAATCAAACCACCATTGGGTGTATTCATCTTTCCAGCCTTCCTCTTGTCCCATATCGTCATCGTCGTCATCGTCCTTCGAAAGGATGTGTGATAAGGCGCCTCCTTGCAACCCTGCTGGCAATAACAAAGCCCAAAATGCTTGCGCAGTTTCCAGACCTTGTTCCAAGGTGGTTCAGAAATCCAATCAGAGACGACAGAGAAATCCAGGAACAAACCGACACTCCGTTGTCCATCTCCTCGTGCAAAGTCGAAAGTATGGTTGTAAACTTGCTGGAAGTATGTAGGATCTGAGCCGAGTTTGTCTCGCAATTTCATCAATGCTGTCCTCATCCCAGGAATTGAATCACATCTAGCTCATGCATTATTAGTCTCATTCCTCAAAAGGATGTGTGATGTTGGCGCGAATGGCGACCGATCGTACCCAAGGTTCTTCCAGCCATCAGTCCAGCCTTTTCTATTCCATTCTCCCACCGTCGGAGACCCAAGCTCATATGCCACTGCCAACAGAACGACGTCTTCTGGATCCACTGACAAATCTTCGCACAGCTTGATCGTCCCCTCCACAGTTATCTCGTTTCCATCCCGATCTGAGTTGCAGAAATATAACGCTACATCAGTAGATCTCACCTGGACATCGGAATACACACACACCCTTGTACTTATCAAAAAGAATATTCAGTTTGCTCGTAGAGGGAGCTGAACTGTCTGCTTGGCGCCGCACTGTCGCTGCCATCGCGAGAGGATCGTTATAATAAGCATCGATCGCATAGTCCACCCGTTTATGTTTTTCCAAGAACTTTCTCGCGTCTTTCACCCTAGATAACGGGAGTAAGTTGATCAGCATACATCGAACCACGACAGACTCATTGAGCGGCTCACGATGCGCCTGTGACCCCACAGAACTGTGCAATGGAGTTTTCCATTTGTTTGTCAATTGATTTCGACTTCAAGGACTGGGAAAATGCCAGTGGTTTAGATCTTGACCAACAAAACTCATCAGCTCACCATTGACCAGACAAAACTCCTGCAGGATACGGATACAGACAATGTAACCAGGAAGCCGATTACAAGACTGCTCGTCGGCAACAATAAGTACAACAGCTTTACGGAAACCAAAGTATTTTCGTTCCTAAACTTTGCGTAGACGAGAACGAGGGCGTCGGCAACTCCCGTTAAGCGCCGCTGGGTTTACTCAGCATAATCTTGACTTGAAAAAATTGTTCACCGACTTCGGGGCCTCCAACGTCGAGACACCTTGCCGCCATCAGCCAGAGCCTCCAAAGAGCTGGGGTGACTTGCAGATGCAAAATATGGTGAGGCTGTGTTACTGATCAGGATTTATCATGATGCAATCTCGTCTAACTACTTGAATTCTAAATGAAGGTCAAAATCTGACCCTTAGGCGTGTACCGATTTCCAGTTGTGGTATGATACTGTGGGCGTGTTAGAACACGTTTGCCAACGCTTCCTTTCCGTTCCAGACCGGTGTCTTCCAGCCAATAACTCAGAAAACAAGAGGAACTTGTTGGATTCATGAGTATCTGCACCCTCGAACTCTTCGCTAGATGTTCTCATGGATCTTGGTTCACGCGGGGTTGAAGTTCGCCGCGGGTATTACCGTTCAAACATTCTTTTTATCTGATGGCAAAGTTTATTTCAACCAACTCGTCAAAATGCAATCACTGCTTCTCGTTTTGCTGGGATGTTGACTAGCAATTGTTATTTACTGATGTGGTTTTAACTGAAGAAAAGCTATGCAGAGTTGTCTCGAGGTACGTTTCTTATCACCTGTTTCTGCCAACCACACTCATACCTCGCGCAGTCAACGGCGGATCAACCTCTGGATAGCCTCAGGAAGGGCCCTCGTATCGACCCTCCCGCGGATATGCCCGTGAATATTACCCTCTCGCATGGAATTGAATTGTCCGGGATCCAAGGCGCCTTCTCCGTGCATGCGCTCACCTGATGTCAATGAATACCAAATTCGAATGGCTCCTTGGCCCTACTCCTTCCCACTCCATTCTTGATACGCCAAACCCCTTCTACAACCAGTTATATCTGTCAAAACAAGAAACCAGAAACCACTCGGAAATATAGACAGAGCCGCCGATTATCAGGGGAAAAGAGCATATATTCGGCTAATTATGATGCATGCATCGCTTATGCGTGGCAAGAGCCAGTCGCTCCCCTCTTTACGATATATCGGCCAGCAATCGAGGATAATTCTCCACCACAGTTGGCAGATGGAATCCATAGTGAGCCTTCCGTTCTCGTCCCTTGTGTGATAAATTTCTTCAACGGAGCCCGCAGGGACAAACAACCTGGAGAAGGGGGGGGGACGCGCCAATCTATTCCGGTGGGGTTGCGAGTGACGTGCCAGCAGTAAATCAGACTCGTCTCTCCATCCGGTAAAGTTGTCGATGTCCCCCAAGTCAAAAAAAAAGGGGGTATTCACGGTTTGCGGGCTGCGCTTCTCAAACACATTACAATATCGGTCCTTGAACGCCGCATCATTGGGACCGGGAGAAACGGGCCCAAACGCTCTTTCATCGTCCAATTATAATGGGGTATATTGGTGTAACCTTCTGCCTCATGCGTTCATAGCGGGGGCAATAGCTGGGGCAGAGGCCCTGACAACACCTATTGCCCAATGCGGTTTGCCCACTTCGTTTTCCGGCATTTCTCGAGGAAATCCGTGTTTGTGCTGTGACCCATTAGGAATTCCATGTGATTGAGTTTTTATTTATTTATTGCCTTCACACTTGATCGCTTGATTTTTTCTGTGACGGAACAGAGAGCACAGGATTCGGGAATACGTATTTCCGACTGAAGCAAGGACACAGAAATCGGATACTCGAGCATTAACGTAAGGACGGGAAAAGGACGCGTTTGGATAGCCCGTATAACTACCGGGATGTGTTCAATTCTCAACGGAGATCCTACCCGCAAAAGTCCTTTAGCCCAGTCTACGTGGTGGATCTATCGTATCGTATGTGCCAACAGTGGGTTTCAGTACTGGTGAGTCTCACCCCTTGTGGGCGGTATCAAGAAATCCCCACACGGTTTCCCACCGACACCCTATTGTCACCGGCCGTCTCGTATGTTTTAATTATGTTCGTCGTTGTGATATATCAGGTTGCTTGAGATTACGAACCTACCTTGACAGATCCATAAATATTGCAGCCAACGAGATTTCTGGACTAGTTTTATGTGGGATTGGCAAGTGGAAGAAAGAGTAAATATACTCTCTGCCTGCTCAGCCCGGCATCAAGACACGCAGGCGTCGGCGGCAGGAGCCCTTTGCTTCCGTCCTGTGCTGGGAGATCTCTGAATCTCCATCAGGCACCGACGGAAGCATCTGCTAATTTGATGGGATCTTGGAGTTCGGCGGTTGCCGTCTGAAGTCGATCATGATCAAGCCCAAACAAATACGTCCGCACAGATGGATACATCGATATATTACAATATTTGATGTAGATCACACGGTGTTGATGCAGTTCGCAAGAAGTCTATAAAACGGGGATTAAGATATGGTGCTTGGGCGGTGCGTCGAAAGGGACACTGTGGGTGATGGGGGTGCAGCAACAGCAAGACGAAGATAGCTCAACATAGCACGTTCAAGAACATATATACAACATGGAGGACAACCAGCCTCAACCAGCCCTGAATTCAAATTCATAAAACATCGAGTTGGCCCTTTGAATGAATTTGTTCTCACCAGAGACGTTTCAATTTCTGACGATAACACGGCGAGTGTGTTTGCCAGCCCTCCTTCGCTCGGCATATGGCATCGGCCTCCTCCAAGCCTCGTCAGGGTCATCCTCTTGCTGAAACTCTGGCTTGGGGTTTAGCGCTCCTGCATGACTTGAATCCTGCGGTGGTGTACGTAATCCTATGCCAACACCCGGATGTTGTTGATGCGTCGGGTGGAGAGGCTGTGAAGATGGCTGGGTCACTGAAAACAATGAAGTTGGGGTGACGGGGACAGCACCCCCACGAGGGGGCGGTCTTGAATTTGGGTGAGGGAAGGGGATGGGGGGAGGTGCGGATGATTGTGGAGAACTGTGCTGGGGGTGGCCTGGGTGGGGTGGCAGCTGGGTGTGACCTGGACCCGTCCACTGACGCGAGCTGCCGGGATCCCTTGCCCTAGATTTGCCGTTATGACTGTCGTCCAAGTCGTGGGGTACATCGACTTCTACTCGGACGCGAACAATCTCTTTCCCAGCTTGGGCAAAGAAAGCGCGTTCTTGCCGCTGAAAGAAACCACTAGTGGGGCCCGGCCTCATTTCAGGGAACACATCGGGTGGCGCTGGGGGGAAGAGTGCCATGAGGTCATGACCTGTCGGGGGTGCAGGGTACTTGCGGAGGGGCATGTCGCCGTCGTGGGTTAGATCGACATCTGATCATGTCAGCTAAGAGGGTTTGGATGAGATGTAAGAGCTTACCACGCAACGAAGTGGGAGATAAAGGACGACGTGGTCGAGACATTGTAGAGGGGGGAGGAGATGGCATGAGGGTGATAGAAGGTTTGTTTGCAGGAGGAGAGCGCTCCCTTGGAGGAGTTGTGGATATGCTTGGAGTTGGGGACGAGGAAGGCTCTGAGACGGGGCGAAGGTGAAAGGCAGACATGGGGGGGTGGGTTATAAAAGACAACCGGGGAAAGAGTCCGTTTGTGGGTTATATATAAGCTCAAGGGTTACAGAATTGGAAGGCCTGATCGTCAAGTCGGAGGAAGCAAGAATTCAGGCCTGAGGCTGGCTGAAGCCGGTTCGAAAGGACAGGCTTAGGCTATCCGCTGGGTGCACTCTCTGCGTTCGAGGCCGGTCCGCTGATGGTCGCATTACGTGAATGGGGCAGCAACCACCGTAAGCGACAATCCGTCCGGTTCCCAGCTGTTTGGCACAACCACAGGCCTCGTGTGCAACATCCGCAATGGCGATCTAACGCGATCGGCGAAGTCTCGGATGTACACTCATCACGTCCGCCCCGTTGGGTTAAAACTGTCCCTTTCTGCCCATTTCCACCGTCATTTCGTCCCTCAACGTGTCCCTCACTCCCCCGTGCTCGTCGGACAGCCCCTTGCCAAGCGATCCAATTATGGTTCGAATAATGTTAGCACTTGAATTTGCGCGATGGCTCCTCTGTGCCTGGTATATTCCAACCGGTAAGAATCCACTGCTCGTACACTGGCACTCCCCCATCTGATTCAGGAATCGAAGTACATGTACGCCTATGCAAAGTCACCGTTCGGAACGCCGTTCAAGTTTGTCTCCAACATTAAAGTATCACGATCCAGTTTGAAGTTTGAACTCAAAACCTGCTTCCGTTCTGCCAGTATGTAGTACTCATCATTCCTGATTTGGTGCAGGCTCCCTTGTGTTCGAGAAAAACTGAATGAACCCTGAGGTTGGAATGATATTCCTGGTGAATCGGCTCCAACCACCCCTCACCCTTGATCTCCAGACTTGTCAACGTTCATGTGTTCTTCTGGACAATACGGTCATTCCTTTGTGTCAGATTATTCGTTAAAGGCTGTTCTTCTCACATGGTATCGCGGATCCATTCCTCCATTGATCCAGTAACTAACTTATGACACAGATTGCGCCCTTCAGCCTTCACATTTGTGTTCTCTGGTTAGCCCTTTTCATTTGTGTTGTACAGACTCAGATCTCTTCTGTTCAAATGTCTACAGTTGTCATCCCATGACTTCCGATATGAAATTGTGGATGTCGCCTACACAACCCACCCAACATTTGCTACTTTAAACAGCCCGGACAGTCCGGTGTTCAGACTCCTCTTGGCTTCCATGCTTCCCCACATTTGAAGATTGGATATGTGATTTGTTCGCGCGCGTGATTCAATGGGACAATGACGCGCAACGTCGCCCTCCAAATTAACGCAACGCTTGTCACTTGGCAACGTTAGGCCTCACTGAACTTGCAGCGGTTGCAATTGCATTGCATTCAGGTTTGTCAAACTGACTTCTTACGTCATGTTTCTATGTTGATCTCACAACCCTCCCAGTGTAAGTATCTTCCCATCATTCTGCCGTCGTCTTTGTCGCTCTGCTGTCAAAAACCTCCTTCAACTCCCGGTATCTATTTTGGACGCCATGACGCAAGGCTGACTCACTGATCAATGGGAGCTTCATTCATTTTAAATGATGGGATCTGCCCTGATCTGCTGCACTCGTACATGACACTCCGGACACGGTGGGTGATCGCCAATGATCCGAATGTCGTCCTTTACCCGCTGAAGGTACGTGTGTACACAATTTCGGCATGGCGCAGTGGCTTTCTCCTAAATATCGGGCAAGTTCAGATCACGATCAGTTTGGCAATTAATCCCTCCGTCTTTATCTTCCCTAGCCTCCTCTTACGGGGTGAATATTAAGTTTCTTTCTCCAGAGCAGCCTCAAAGTTTTTTCTACCTCTTCGATCCAACCCCCAAACGGTCTAGCCACTCTAGCGATCGCTGTCATACTGATCGGTTTTGCACGTCGAACTTGATACAGGAGAATCATGTTCCGGATTTCATGGCAATCTGTTGGATCTACAACTCTTGAATGACATGTCGAATGCAAGATTTCACCATCCCACCTATCACCGCACCATCGAGATCCAAATCCTGTCCTGCTATCGTTGGTTGTCAATAATGGTGTTGGTAGTTGCCGCCGATGTGCCTGATGCGTTTCAAGTTCGACTTTATCTTCACCTTCCTTTTTCAGTCATGGCTCCCACACACGGCAGGGAGATATCTGTCAGCGACTAACCGCCCTACGTATTGACTGGCAGGCCGTGTGCGCCTGGATGGAATCTTCATTGTTCCATTCTGGGCTAGATCCGTGTTTCATTATCCAACTCACCTTCAGAACACGACACCTCGCGTCGCTCAGTCGCGGGAAACTATGGCTACTCTGACGGCCAAACCCAATTCCCGGCGGCGATCAAGCCAATGCTCCCGGACGTGCGCGCGTATGCGCTCTGTGCGCGGCATGTACCACGTTCATATTGTATTGCTGAAACAAGATCCAATGCGGAAAATGGTGTGAAGAAGTGGCCTGTCGGGTCAGGATTCCCATACACGGAATCTGCATATGCTTCCTTCTCGCGCGGATATTTATACCAATAGGACGAACTTGACGACGAAGGGCGAACTAGCTTGGTGTTCGACCGCCCTTCCCTTTGTCTGGTCCCTTTAACCTCATTTCCGTCGACCGGCTAAACGTTCTTCTCGGTGGTTACAAACTATCGCCATAAAAAGGATCGAGTTCTTCATTATCTGTTGGTCCCTTGCGATTCCCTTCGAAATTCCGAAGCATCCGGATATACATCACAAGCTATTTATCCTATGAGCTGAATTCTCCCGCAAAGGTTCCTCGAAGAGTAATGTTGTAAAGTTACTCTTCTGCCGTTGAGCTTATCGACGAAGACGCCCATTTCTCTTCGATCTGATGCGGCGTCAGCGCGGTCTAGCCCACAGGGTTGTTGCTTTGCGACCGTTTTCTTCCTCCGGATCGTGAGACGCAAAGACCCTTGTTCATCGGTATGTGTCTGTATTTCTGCGTGTCTGTGTTCCTCCACGCGTGTACGCGTGTCATGTCAAGCGAGTAATAGCAATGGCATTCGTGGAAGATGGTATTCAACGTCTGGGAAGATGTATTCAGTAATACCTATATCTGAGTGCTGGTGTCCCACCATCTGGATTGTATCGTACAGCTTTAACCGGTGTTTCGCTCACGACTGCCTGATCATGAAGTGTTGTTGCATACCAATATCGATGGCATGACTAGCCCTGACTCATTCCGTTGGATGACGAGGTTGATCCGCAATCCGCTTCGAAGGTCAAGCTTAGAAAAGGGTTTACCGTCCTCGAGGCGATTCGCTGCCTTGGATGATAACAGGAGGCGATGGACGTTGAGCCACCAACACAGACAGTGCTACTGGCCAGGGACGACGCGGTACCATGGCAAAGAGATGTCTGTCATGTACACACTGCCTCAAAACTCGCCGATCAGTATCTTGAAAGTGGGCTCGGATGCCAGCAGTGGTTGAGAAGAATCTGATCAACGGAGACCAAGACAGATGTCGAAATGTCGAGTACAGGACTGAGACGCAGCCTCAAACCTGACTGCACGTGACCATATATCGGCCAATTCAAGTTGCCAGTGCCAGTGAACGGAGCCATCGGGGTACCTCTGTTTTTACCGAACTCCCGAGCGCGATCCTCAACAATCAAGAACTTCTCTGGCAGTTCCCATCTGTCACAGCAATCCCCTGCGCTCGCGAATCTGAATTCCAGTTGAACAAGCTCTCGTTGGATGTCTCGTCCATGGCAGCTCTGGCCATCCACAACGCCATTT
Source organism: Hygrocybe punicea (assembly GCA_963556145.1). Lineage (NCBI taxonomy): Eukaryota > Fungi > Basidiomycota > Agaricomycetes > Agaricales > Hygrophoraceae > Hygrocybe > Hygrocybe punicea. The sequence goes on along the minus strand of OY744466.1, from coordinate 3,529,706 downwards.
GGACACCTGAACATGCCGAAAACTCAGCCTCAGGAGCTCCCGGGCAGCCGCAACACATTCGACGCCAGGCTAGCTTATCCGCAGGCACACTTCGTACCACGACCTCTGATAACTCTCATCCAACCGAACCGCTCCTTCGAGCTAGCACCTCCGAGGCAATAGCATACAAAGACTTCCTTTCAAGGCAACCCTCCCATCCAAATGGACCACAAGCGGGTTGGGACGTCGGCCTCACTTTTGAGGGTGACCCGACAACCTTGCAGGAGAGAAAGTTTTACGAAGAACGGGTCGTGCGGAAGCGTCTGCGAAGGTTAGGGCTGTCTAAAACCATATTGGAACTCGTCATGGGTACGTTGGAATAACATTTTAATGCACATCGATTGCTCCTTCATGGCTGTTGTAGGCGCATGGGCCCTTTACAATGTCGTTCGATATTTCATGGTTTACAATTTGTATTTATCGTCCACTGGACAAACCGTTTCGCTAGCTTTGGGAACGATCGCCACACTATCAATCGCACTTCTCATGTCCGCTGCTCTATTATCTATCTTTCTCCAGTATTTGCTTCTCCTCCGTGTACCCCTTCGTTCTTTGCTTTTGGCCCGGAGTACACTTCAGTGGTTGTTCTATTTTTGTCTTATCACGCCTGCTCTCGTGAACCTGGCTTTGGTGTTTTCTTGGAAAAATTCTGCCGACACCGAATTGCGGCTGGGACAACGTTGTTTCCTGGATATTGATGTCGTTTGGTCTTTGTCGAGAGCTCAATGCCATCAAATCCCATCCTGGGGCAAATTTCTTGCGTTATCGATTATTCGGGTGTTTCTTACCCTTATACATATAGTAAGGACATTCAAAAACACATTCATTAGTTCCTGACCTATTGAATATTTAGATGTTTTACCATATAATATCACGAGCTTACAGCAAAATACGTCGACCTTCACGGAATGCTCGCCCCACGTCCCGTCGTCTTTCCTTCCGTCCGCCGGCCTTCTCGCGCGACCGCTATCCGTCGTCCCCATTTCAACCCCTAGCTGGCTCCAACCTCCCCAACCGTTCCACTCAATCCGCAACACCAACACAACTACTCCAACCACCACGAGCAATTACACCGGTGAGACCAACTGGAGACCAAAACTCCCTCCACAGTTCACACTCGGCCAATTCCATTCATGGTTCTCGATCCGTCTCGAGGACCGTCACAACCAATTCGCCCAACTCATCTGACAAAGAGTTGCCAACTCCCGAGCACGATAAATATGCCAACTTTGACCCGTCAATGCCGCAGGGCTTTGACGTGGACGTACCGCAACCAACCGACGGCGAGTTGAACGGGTTCGTCGACTATTTCCGGTCAATCCTCAGTCAGATAACGCAGGACACAGAGGAGGGGCTCGCCTTTGCGCAGCTTGATACCTCGTCGAGCATCGCCGCCACCAGCGCCGCCTCATACCCCCCCAGAACATTTAATAACCCGCTGGACACCCATTTCAACCCGTACGATAGCTACCGCTCACAACCCGACTCACACGTGCGTGTCCTGGGAGGGTACATTCGCCGAATGCCCACGATCGAGTCGCTTGGCTCGCACGAGATGAGCAGTGTTGCGCATTCGAGCGTGCACAGAGATGAAATGCAAAGAGACGGAGGCCCACGGTCGCCATCGGCCGGCTACTCGATATCGCGACCGTCACGCCGCAGCACCCTCTCGACAACCTCTAGTGCACTTTCCAGCCGGACAAACAGCATTACCACGAACCTCTCGCACCATCTGATGGGCGGTGGTGGTGGCGGCGGCGGCGGCGCTGCGCGAGACAGTATGGTGGCGAATGAAATGGGCGAGTTTGGTGGGGAGCAGAAGCCGATAGGTGATGGTGAGAATGTGAATGTGAAGAATGGACATTCAGCATCCCACAGCCCTCACAGTTCGCCGGCATCATTGTCACAGCCCAGCATCCCCTTCCTTGCGACGGATGCCGTTTCCTAACCCCCTCCGGTCTGGGAGGGTTATGGCTACTTTCTTTGTGATATCGATGTCTTCCCGGGTGATTCTTATGAGAATGTTGCATTTTTGGTATGTACATCAGACTTGTAATTTCCATTCCAGGCTAGAGTATTTCAGCTACGCAGCATCCACCCATTGCCAATTTTTATTTGTTGCCTTTCGGTGTTTGATCCATGCAGATCTGTATTTTCTTTCCATTGTACCAACTCTTCCTAGGCAATTCAATTATTTGCATCCATACACCTGATGATTTGCTCTGTTTTCAGTGGACAAAGCGAGAACAGTGAAGCAGCTGTGCAAACTTGTGTCCACCCTTACGCCCCAGTTGTAACCGTATACTAATACACCCCTATTCGCATCGTTTCATACTGAAGCAGCATGACGCATTAAACACAACTGAGGGTGATTGATTTTCTATTAAATATGATGCATATATCCTAGCCCTCAAAGAAATTACATTGAGAAATGTCAGATGGACATCGAATCATCCGCCTCCACAAAATTGTCCTCGAAATGACGGACAACGACTTTACCCTCACAAGTATCTTTGTGCCAGACCTTGAACACTAGAATGGCGGTGCTGCCCATCAACACATCAGTGATCAGACACGGAATACAGCTGGGTAACCGCATACTGGGGATTCAAAGACCTGTGAATATGCACCGGATGTTTGGCCCATCCCAAGGTGTTGAGTGACTCAATCATGGACATTTGACAGCCCAATAGTCCGAGTTGTTCCTTTGAGTCGTTTTCGCCAGATGCCACGCAATTGTTTATGTCAAATATAACAGGCTCATAACCCGGTATATGATGATGTGTGCCGGTAAAGTCGACAACAGATATGGCTGAAAGGATGTTAGATTGAGTTTATGATCTCCAAGGATGACTTACCTGCAGTGTGATACGGGACAAGATAATCACAGGTAGTGTTTGCGTACAGCGATTTGTACGGGAATAACGAGAGTGCTTGGAAGTAGTCTGAACCCTTTTCTGCCATAGCCACCAATAGAGGCCGACCATCATAATCATCCAAAAGAAAGAGTTGGGTAGCTGTTGCAAGACCAAGTCAACCTTCGTCATATCAAACAGCAAAGACCATACTAGACCTTCCTCCAGCCACAGTAGTAGCGAGGAAATTGAAAGTGCTGCAATAAACCGTATCCAAACTTATCCCCATCACTGGCTTTCTCGCTCCTAGATGAGGGGTAGCAAAAGTGGTAAAATTCATCGGTTTCACATTGTCGAAGAATTTCTTGGCGTAAAGCAGTCCGATGGCATATCTCAATACCAATCCTCCGAGCGAGTGTCCAACAACAGATAGGTATTTGATAACGATGCCCCGTTCTCGCAGAGTGGATATGTATTCCTGGATCTGATCGAACAAATTGAGTTATTACAAGTTGCAGGAATAATAATATAAGGTCGAAGCTCGTGCCTCATGAACCACCAACTGTCCCGCATTATCAATCCCATCGTGGGTTTTCCCAACGTAACTTGAGAGCAAATGAACGATTACACGTTGCGGGTACTTGTGTTGTAATTGCGTGCTGACATAGGTGAGCTCGTCTGGGTGACCATTGTGGCTATAATGATTTTTAGTCAACAACCTTATAGGAGGAGAACGTTGTTTCCTACCCATGTGCAAACAAGACCAGATGATTCGCTGCTGAGCTCATGAAAGTCCAAAGACAAACCGTCGAAACCCTGTGGCCTCTTATCCTTATCTCAACAGTGGGCCAGTGGCCCCCAACCACAGTGGCCGAATGCGTATCTTAAGGGGAGTAAGAAACCACACCCCAATTTGGTTTTGAGTTGGTGGCAGTTGCTTTCAAAGTACACTGCGGCACACACAATCGTATGTCCTAATAGTAACAGCAGGTTGGTTTATTCTTTGCTTTCGAAGTTTCTCACATCCACTTTGGTCAAACACCGACTCAGACGCTGCTTTCCTGTTCTCAAAGTCTGATTATGCACCTCTACCCACACCAGTAGATCAATTAACACGAATGATTCGATTCGAACCATTTCTCTCCATCACGCCGACAGGCAGGTGCCTGTGACGGGACAACGTCGCCCTCCAAAGGTGTTGATCCGAAATCCATCAAATTACCTTGGTTCCTCCGTTCCCCGCACTTTCAAAATGCTAAAACAAGATGATCTATTTTCGCTCATCAAGAGGATCTGCAATTCAACGAGCCGCCCGGTTATGGGACTGACAGATTGAGATCGGCTTTGCGACAAATTGCTGAGTTGATTACGCCGTTTCAAAGGTAATTGAAACTGTCGCCTTCATCTGATAAAAGGCTCCATGCAGGCGTCGCGCACAGGATTCGCAAGAGTCATGGAGCGTGAGAGGAAGGGGTGGGGAGTGGCGATACACATAGATCGTTGTCATTTGCGACATCGGACGCCATATTGCAACTGGACGCAAGACCTTGTCAGCGCAGTTCCCGTGGTGCTGGGCGTAAGGCAACACACCATCAGCCTTCGGATTTTGTTGCACCTGGCAGCACGAGGACGAGGCATATGTGCGTGAAAAACTGTCAGCTGGCAAGGCCAGTCACATCGAAGTGATGCAAGGAAAAAATTTAAGGAAAAAATAATCGAAAGAGGATGGGGGGGATTGTAAAATACACCACAAGCTCTTCCGCAATCTCCGGAAGTCGTTCAAGAACTTGCGGAGAGCGTCAGCGGGTACGGCCGCCGCGCACTTTTTGAGGGAGTAAAAGCCGCCGATATAAACTGTTGTATGCTTACAATAAGTAGTAGTCGCTGACTTGGAGCTGAAGCTTGATGGAAAAATATGAGATGCGTTGAATAAAATATGAGATCTGACTTACCTTGGCATGGACACGAATCACCAGGTGTTGCTGCATTCCCAATCACAACTCACAGAGGGATCAATAACTGACCTGACAACTTGAAGTCAAGAACCCACGGTAGAACTGACTCGGAGTAGAGCTGTGAAATGTAGGCCGTGAGAAATGTAATAATGACTCCTTCAATATAGGTTTGTCCTAGTCTGGTTAGAGGCTATTGCCTGCGATATTTACCAATATACGAGTCATGGTTGACTCGGAGACTAGTGAGACATGAATAAGACACGCGGTCGCATAAAACGTCATGAAAGGACCCGGCACATCATAAAAAGCCACCCCGTCTCTGGGACTCACCCATCTCACCCCCACACGAATCCAAAATGTGCACGAAAGTCGTTGTTGTAGGCGCGTACGGAAGAGTACGTCGACGTCTTGCGCGTTCCCATCCATAACATGTCTGATTCGCTGACAGGTCGCCCGTCACTTGATCTCTCTGCTGAAAGGAACGCACGATGTCACTGGGGTCGTTCGCGAAGCTGCACATGAAGCCGACATCAAAGCGTTGTCCGCCAAGACACTGGTTCTGTCTGTCGACGCTGCAGTCGCAGAATACGCTGCAGCATTCGAAGGCACCCAGGTGGTATACTATTGCTCCGGTCCTAGCCTTGCTGATGAAGGAAACGAGGAGAGGACCCAGGCGGAGGCATATGATGGCGCGGTCAAGGTGTTCGATGGTATTGAAGCCGTCAAGGGACTGAAACCGAGACTGATCATGATGTCTGGTACGGACCTGAGGGACCTCGACAAGGTTCCAGCACACTATGTATGCGAGACTCTTTTGACTCCCGTGTCCGACGGGGCTGACTTCTTCGGTACTGTAGAACGAAGACGACTTGAAGACATCTAAATGGCTCTACGACGCTATGCCGGTATGGATGAAGTGGAAATACAAGGCTGACAAAGAATTGGTCAAGCGCAATGCCTTCAAGTGGACCATCCTCCGTCCTGGAGGGTTCTCGAATGATCCCAGCACAGGTAAAGCCTCGATGGGCCGAACACACCTTACACCGGTGATCCCTGTGAGTGTTTCGAGCGAACACACAAATATGTTTATACTGACGACCACGTTACGCAGAGGGAGGATGTCGCCAAGGTGCTGGCGATGCTTGTGGACAGGGAGGACGCGTCTGGGTTGGCTATCGATCTAGTTGGTGGTGATACGCCGATCAAGGAGGCTTTGGATGCCGCGATCAAGACTGATTTCCTCGAGTGAGACAAATGCGCCTGCTTGTAAAGTTGTACTTGTAATTGTGTTTCCGGATCCCTTTATGTCACAACCAGCTACTGAGATTGGCGTCGAATATATCAACATGATTTACGATGTATGATGGGTGGTGAACATACCAATTGCCAACTTGCAATTGGCAATATGTTATGGTAATAATTATGTAAGCACTCGCTAGTAAGTACTAACTTACTAACTTACTAAGGGCGTGTTCATTAACGTTCATTAGCGGTCTGAACGCAGGGGTAAGTTCCATATCAGGGTTTTTCGTTTCACCGATTCTTACTCTCCTCTTTCATAATGGCGGTCACGTCCGCCTTCCAGTTTACCTTCTTTTTCGCTATTTTTCTGGTTAATCTCTGTTGGGCTCAAAATGTGACTGTGTATCTCAATGACACGAGTTTGCTCACCGAACCACCAAATTGGTGAGCACCATGCAATACGCTCAACCTCACTTAACTAAGAATCTCGTTGTTGAGGTGGGGTCGCCCTGATTATCCGACCCTTTGTGGTGGCAGCAGGTGGACGAGCAATGTTGGCCAGAACATATCTTTGACATTCACAGGTAGAGTCAAGTTTTGCAACCTTGAGCTCCACGTCGCCGTTGCTTATCGTTGCTTGCTAGGCACCGCCGTCACCGTCAACTTCATCCTCGAATATTCGGGGGCGGTCGCGCAGGTAACGCTTGATGGTGCCGATGTCACTCACATCAATACCTTCGTATCGGGAGAGCCCGACACTGCATGTGTGCCATTCCCATGGTACTCAGGCACCCTCCCTCAAGGACAACATACCATCACAATTACCCAGCTCGGCTCAGGGAACCCTGCTGACCCCCCCGTTGTGTATGTATGGATGAGCAGCTTTGTGTATGTCATTGTATAGTTATCCCGGGACCAAGACCTGCTTGACACTACTGGTTTTCTCACTGTCATAGCTATACAGTTGCCTCAGATGCATCAACAAACAGCTCTATCCCATTACCGACGGCTAGTGCATCAACGGCAACCACAACGTCGTCGGGATTGCCACCGATTCCTAGTCGATCCGGCCACATGTCGGTCGGCGTTATTGCGGGAGCCGTTGGGGGAGGTATTGTGGTTATCTTGCTCATGGTCATGGGCACGATTTTCCTTCGTCGACGGAGAAGGCGCCGATACAGACCTTCACCCCGAATACTGATCGACGACGACGACACTGAGAAACCCAGAGTCATACCCCCGGCTACTCCACTGACACGAGTCCCCGAGTATAACAATGCTGCTTTCCAAGGTGATACCCCTCTTGATGTGCAAGAACGCTTTCACGCAGACGTCATGTCAATGATGTCTGCTCCATCCCAATCTTCTACCCTGTCGTCTGCTACCCTGTCCGATACCAACTCAAACTCCCAATCTTGGTCACATGCACCCCCATCCCCAATCCAAAGAGAAACGATCAAGAAGTCAAAGGTGACTGTTGCACCCGTCCGCTCCTGTTTTTTTTTCGCACTCACACATACGTCAGGCTCCTCCACCCCTTGACACAGGGTCTTTTCCGCTCCCATTACTATCGACTTCCCCAGCTAACACCCCTATCGACCAACGGCTCACGCCGACTCAACTAGATTTCCTGCAAAAGCTTTCGGAGCAAAATGTCCCGGGGCCCGCCCTGGCTACAGTTATTGCTAGTATGGTGAGCGGAGGTAGACATGTAGTGGGTGGGGGTGAGCTTGAGGTGGGGCGGACGCTACCTTTTGACGAAGATGATGCTCCTCCTGGATATTATTCCAAGGGAGCCTGAACCTTGGACGCAAGCGGGTGGTCTTGCGTCTGGGCTTGTTTGTGATGGTCCCAATCATTCGTAGTACATTCATCACTCAACACATTCATTATCTCTGTATGCTCTTCCAAGCCAGCCCCATTAACTGCGGAATCTTTGAAGGACCACCCAAAGTCGCTTTTCAAAGGACTGTCAGTAAGTGAGAATGTAGGGTTCTCTATAAAATGCGGCCGCCGTCCCAAACAGTGTTCAAACCTTCGCTCAAGGACTTGACAGCATAGATCTCTAAGGGTCTTTGGTGTTTAAAGCTTCAAAGTTCTTGGATACTTTCAAAGCCGATTGCTCGGCGTCGAAATACCTCCGATGTTTTAAACCAATGGGGATGTGCTTCTTTCGCGTAAACCTGCTCATGCTTTCAATGTACCCGCGCGAAACGTCATCTGGCGGTATCTTGCGAGGGATGATTGGTTTTTCCGCGCCAGACTGAAACGTATCCAGTGTCGAGAAAACCAAATTGAGCTATTCGAGCTAAGCGGATCAAGTCACCAAAGCAGTGATTGATCTCTTACCGGGGTAAAGCATCGTAGGCGAAAACGAGATGAGGATAAGATTTCTTTGTCCAGTATTTGGGACTCGGACGATAAACTTGTATGGCGATATCGTCCCGTTTGGTCATCAAGCTCATACCTCTTGTTATTTTCCTTACGTAGAAAAGCCGACGGGCCAACATCAGGAAAACGTGGAGACACAGGGATTTCCAGACAGATCTTATCAACAGATAGCTGACTGATATCATGTGATCTAGTGATATATAAGCTTATCACAATTTAGAACTCTGATAACAATATTGTCATACTATTCCTGTAGCTATCACATTGATATTTTAAGATCAAGTCATGTAATTCTGATAACAATATTGTCACACTATTCCTGTAGCTATCACATTGATATTTTAAGATAAAGTCATGTAATTCTGATAACAATATTGTCACACTATTCCTGTAGCTATCACATTGATATTCTAAGATCATGTCATGTAATTCTGATAACAATATTGTCACACTATTCCTGTAGCTATCACATTGATATTCTAAGATCATGTCATGTAATTCTGATGTTAAGATGATGAATTCTTCTCAGAGGTATTGCAAGACTGGAATCATTTTGTATGTGGTGATATATTAAAATCTATGCATGGTCACACTGTTGAGATTTGGCATTCCATTGGCAAGTAACTATCTTTCTTGTACCTGGAGTCTGTATAAATATGTACACATATGTTGGCACTATTTGGCTGCACACCTGTGGGTTGAACAAAATACAAAATCTTGTTCATGTCTCAATTTTTCATCCTTACACTTATATTAAGCATTCAAATTGGACAATAAGACAATAAGTGAGATAAGATAAACTTCCAAGACCTTGAGATAAGATTAGATAAAATTAATTCTAAGACCTTGAGATAACATCAGATAAATTCCAAGAAGATTTAACATGAGACCATTATAAGATAAGTGAATGAGAAAGACAATGGTTAAAAGGCAGATTTTTTTCCCCTCCTATTAGTCAATAACAGATATTCTAATATCATTGGTTACCAATGAATACCAGAATTAGTGGTCAAGACATTATTGGCAACTAATGCTACATTGACATCAATATGCTTGATGTGATGTATTTTCATCTAGGTAACCATAAATTATCTGAGTTGACCTGGCTGTCATCATAGTGATACTGGATGTTACTTATGATGTATCAGATCAGGTCTTATAAGACTTTCTCATTTCATGTTCAATTTCCTGATGAAATTATTGAGGGACAAAGTCTGATAGGGCGTTGAGTAGTTTGAAAACGTTCATAGAAATATTTCAAATGAATACCTTGCTTCTCCAGTCACCTAGAAGATAGAATTATCTGCAGTTTCATCATGCTCTGTCGTGGACGTCAAAACATCCTTGGAACATCATATCTCGATCGTTGGCAACATTTGATCCACTCTTTGGATCCCGAAAGGTTGAAGAGCTAGCTGTTCAATGAGTGAGGTCCACAAAATTTCTTCACTGCGTGTGATTTAATTGTTCTCGGAGCGGTAGGAACCGCACTCGTCGGGTGCGTCAACGACAAAAATGAAGCTCGGTGCCATTTTCAAGTTCAAGGAACAATTGAAGCATCTGTTGTTTGACTGGCGCGTAGACGATGTCCGGCTGCTGCTCCAGACCGTGAAGGAGTTGATCCTAGCAATGTGGCCATCTTCTCGCAATACGGCAGTGTCGATATCACGAGCATGGTCAAGGTACGTACTTGCAAAAGAAACTGACTCCTAGCGCATTATCCTTCAGTGAATCTCGACAAAGCGATGTTGCAGTCGAGGTCTTCCCCAACCCTGTCATCCCAGAAAGCCAGAGAAGTGATATACTTCAGAGATTGTCTCCATTCAAGAAATTTGTCGAGTTTCTTCCTGCGGGTACCATCCATAGTCAAAGCGTTTGATTGTCGTGATTGAAATATTGAAAGGTTAAGTCGATCAAGAACGCTCTTCCGGTATCGTGTCGGTATCAGCTTGGTTGAGAAATGAATGTGTGGGACTAGGCAGAGTAATTTTCGATTTGTTCGATTGAATTGACAAATGGCGTGATCACATTGTTTCACCGATGCTTCAGTTTGCAGCCATGGATTGAGGCAAACGAAAGGGATCTAGGACATGCACTGAGGATGCTGCGCTCAGAGTATATCGTGCTTAAATATGAAGTGACATACTGAACACCCCGCATTGATAATATTTCTCCAGAATTAGCGGGTCACTGGATATTGTACCAGCTGATTCGTGACAAGCGATCTCGGCAAAAGGTATAATTTCGATCGTCAATTCGAGGATGGCTATCGTTTCGCCGTGCTGCTGATTTTTTACGACATGGAATGATTAGGATCTTCGGCCCCCGCCATTCCGAAGGCGGCCCACCCACTTCATATATCGCTAGCGCTTCGCCAATAACATCAAGCCACACACGCGATCCCATGTCGAATAAAGAGCAGCGACTTGCCTTTGCAATACAGCCCGTGCTCCTATACTGGGCTGAGAACCACGATAGAATTATTATAGCAGGACTAATGAAACCATGAAGACTCACTGGCACCAGTGTGCGTCTCTCAATTTGAGTGTGAGATTGAAGGGCCAAAGCTCCCATTGCATCGTTCAATTGAATGTCTGTGTCAAGGGGTGTTACACGTCAGGTGAGGTCGCAAAGCACTAAACTCAAGGCGGCAAATGGTGAGCTCGACCTATATATATCGTGAGCCTTTATCTTCCTATCGACTTTCCAGGATAACACTAGTGTCACCGAATTTGCACGCTAGTGACGAGATGGCCCAATCCTCAGACTGAGGTTGCTCTGGATTTCATCGAAATTTCATCCACCATGGCGGAACCATCCTTCAGTTTCGAAAACACTTTCTCCCCCTCTGAAGGGTTTCCGTATCTGTTCACTGGCACTCGATTATGACGTTGTAACTGTGGTCGTGTCTCGATATGGTTCCGGAAGCATTTGCCGATATACCGCTTTGGTGTTATTTGGTTGCGTCGAATTTTTTCAACTAACCACGAAGTCCTCAGCCTCGTAACCCTCGTTCGTCCCGAGTGAGTCCAAATTTCTTAGGTCGTTCTTGTCGCCGTCAACGGCAGCATGATGAGATTCAACCATATTTTTCAGTTATCCCTGTCTTAACATTTTTCATGTCGAGATTTTGAAAATCTGACACCTTTCTTCTATCCTCTGCATCCCTCACAACTCAAAATATCTGACTTTGCCTTTCTTCTAGACTCTCTTGTTTTAACTGTTGGATGGCTCCTGGTCTCCTGTACATGTAGCATTCCCACTTGCATTACGAACTACAATGATTGAGATCATCGATAAGCCTGCCCTAAGCCCTATTGGAACATGCGGTGACTCGAGTCTGAGCAAGATAAATAATTCCAAAAACATCAAACCCGTCTCACTTCTCAATTTGACCCATCCTCACAACAAAATACACAAAATGTCTTCTATCGGCACACTCTGGGCGTCACCAAATCACCCCAGGGCCGTATATGTGCGTACTCAACAAGTCCTGTTAACCCTTCATTGCAAACAACCACTTTGTTCAGCCCAGAGCCGTTGCAGCGTACGCTGGAATAGTAATCGACTCCCCCGCGAGTTACGTACATACGAAGGACAACAAGGGCCCAGAATTTTTGGCTAAATTCCCCCACGGCAAGATCCCAGCTTTTGAGGGCAAGGATGGCTTCCTTTTGTTCGAGGGTGCTGCCATTTCCCAATATTGTCAGTACTTCTCCCTCTACTTTTTGTGACTTCATTTTAGAACAGGGCGGTCTGAGGAGCTACATGCTCTCTGTCTAGATCGTTCATTGATGGGGAAGATTTTGATGATCGTGTTTAATGGCTTCAATCGATAGGATAACTCACCCTTTATTATTACCAGTCGCGACCCTAGCTCCCAACTCTGGTCTGCTTGGGAATAACGTCAGAGACGCTGCGCTCGTCCATCAATGGGTCCACGTTGCCGAGTCTGAAGTTTCTGACGCCGTCCAGATGATCTGGGCTATGCTGTCTGGCTATGCACCTTACAACAAATCCGTAAGTCTGCAGAAAATAACCCAACAAATAGCCTACTGCGAACTCAACAGCAAAAAAACTTAATTCTTAGGCCCACACGGCCCTGTTAGACAAATCGACTCGGGCGCTCACGACACTCGACAAGCACCTCTCTACGCGCACCTTCTTCGTCGGCGAGCGCATCACAAATGCCGACATCGCTGTCGCCTGGGTGGTCCATCGCGCTGTCTCAATCACCCTGGACGCCCAAGAACGCACCAAGTTCCCTCACCTAATCCGGCACATGGATACCGTAGTGCACCAGCCGAAGCTCAAGGAGGTCTTTGGCGAGCCCAAGTACACTGAGAAGGCGATGCAGTACGTACCCCCGGCGAAAGAAAAGAAGGAAGCGAAACCCGCTCCGGCTGCCACTGCTCCTGCCGCTGCCGCTCCCAAGGCCGAGAAGAAGCCAAAAGCGAAGGTGGAAGAAGATGACGACGACGAGCCACTCGTCCCCGCGGAGCCAAAAGTAAAGAACCCTCTCGATGATCTCCCAAAGTCGACATTCAACCTCGAGGACTGGAAACGAGCCTATTCCAACAAAGACACACGTGGGGCTAACGGAGCCTTGGAGTGGTTTTACCAAAAGTCCGTATACACAAATATACCGTCCTATTTGCGGTTCCTCATCATGCCAAACCGATCGCTGATTCATCTCTCGTTCTTTTTCTTTCCCAATAGCTTCGACAGCGAGGGTTTCTCGATCTGGCGCGTCGACTTCAAGTACAACGAGGAACTCACCCTGACGTTCATGTCTTCGAACCAAATCGGCGGGTTCTACAACCGCCTGGAAGCCTCGCGCAAGTACCTTTTCGGCTCCGTCGGTGTGCTTGGAGAGTCCAACAATTCGGTGATTTCTGGCGTATTCATATTACGGGGGCAGGACGTCAAGGTGGTCGTCGACGTAGCACCGGATTGGGAGTCGTATGAGTACAAGAAGCTGGACATCGCGGACCCTGCGGAGAAGACCTTTTTTGAGGCTGCACTGGCGTGGGATTTGGAGCTTGATGGTAAAAAGTGGGTGGACGGGAAGAACGTGAGTGTTTTTTTTTAACCTTTTTGGATGGGGGGTTTTTTGACGGGAAGATTACTTTCTCCAACTAGTTCAAATAGAAAAATTCTTGGCGCCTGGATCAATTGAGAGGAGAACAGGCATTGGCAGATTTTACCGGGTGGTTAATTCACCCATGTGTTTATAATGAAACATCTTCGAGCGGCTCAATACTAGTGTAGCTTCCCAGTGGCCAGTATAAGGCTATAGGTGAGAACATCGGGAAAATGTGGTTTATAAATGATTCGACCACGTCCCATAAGAACGGCGACCGAGTTCTGTTTCGCCTCCAAAGTCCATCTTGGCCCCAAACTCGCCTGTTTTCAAGGACATGTTTTCCATCCCATCTCACTGATGTCTACGACGGTGTTCCACTTGTCCATCTGCATGACGATCCAGAGGATTTGGAGCAATTCTTCACACGATTTCTGCGCTTAATTGATGTTTGACTCGGTTCAAAGTAATGCTGCACCACCGGCACCACCAAGACACTGTGTCTGTGAAAGGACGGCTCAAGCTAGCCATCACGTCTGAGTGCTCCGCGATCGCATCCTTTCTCATCTTGTGCAGACGATTGGCCATCTTCATTATCAGGATGGGATACATTGGTAGAAAGGAGTGATGATATGAACCCGGCGAATGTCATATCTCTTGCGCGTGAATGCGACATCCCTTCTCTCCCACCTATGGCGTTCTACAAGATGTCGGCGTTCGATGATACTCGGCTCACCTTTCAAGTTTCGCTCACGAGGATTTGCTTTACCTGGGCAGGGTGCGAGAAAAACCTATGGATCACATCGTGGAATTTAACTGAGTTTGGTCCTGCCTGGAGAAGATTTATTCTTATTTGGGTTTTTCGATAACAATAAAATAAAATAATAAAGTCAAACAGGAACCTAACCTGCCGGATGCGCTGGACCCAGCAGGAACTCCAACAGGAACCTCCAGCAGGCTAACTTTGAAGAGCCCTATTAAATAATTACTGTAGATCTTTTTTCCCGCCATGTCTCGCCTGATTGAACTCAACTGCTGGGTCTTTGGCGATGACACTAGTCGTGTCTTTCCCGTCGAGATTGCAGAGTCAAAATCTGTAGGTTCCCTCAAGGATGCGATCAAGGAGAAGAAACAGACGTTCCAGTCCATCGACGCTTATGCTCTCGATCTCTGGCAGGTGAGAGGGACCGCCATGAGCTGACACCATCTAACCCTCCTATTCTGCTAGGTCTCCATCCCTGCAGCCGAGGTTGACGCCAAACTTCAGCAATATGAACACCCCGAGATGGTGGCAGATTCTCGCCAACTGTCATCTCTGACTCGATTGTCAAAGATTTTCCCACCTGACTTGCCTTCTGATGAACACCTCCACATTATCGTCCAACGTCCCACAGGTGAGATCAAGTTTCCTTTGTCAAATTTTTAGTCATGAACGTCATCCTCAACTCGCTCCCATCACTTTTTGTCCCTTGTCCACTTTAAATCTATTAATGCTATCTGCCGATATCGACTTGACAGATCATGTTATATCGTCCACTACGCAACTTTTGGAAATGGAGACGACAGATATTCAGCCCTACGTCACTCTCCAGGCGATTAATCGAGGAGAATTCGGTGGGGTAGGCGCGCTTGAGCTAAACAACATCACGGCACTGGACGTCTCCGAACCAGAATTTCTCATGACATTCAGAGCCAAACTAATGCAACACCGATGGGTTACACCCAATCCAGTAAAGCTTTTCTTCATCACATGCCGCTCCAGATATTGATAATTGTCACAGAACACTGCGATTCTCAAGCAAGTAGTTACCGCGTTTGACAAGTACTATGAAGAAAAATCCCCGGAGACGCCTGATGATGAAACTAAAGATCGCTGGGCCGATGCTCATGAAATTTGGCATCTTGCAGGGGCGTTTCTGAATAATGGTTGGAGGTTTAATAAAGACATCAAAGAAGAAAATATGCGGTTGGAATTTGACCAGTTGGCATGGTACTTCAAGTCGATTCTTGCAGGGCATGGACATGGAATGTAGGTGCTGTCACCATTCTATCTTTGACTTTAGGACAGTCATGCTTGTTTCAGTCGCACCGATTGGCCGTTGAGGCTTCTGGTCCATGTCCAATCTGATCGCAAGAACTACTGCTACACGCCACGGAACGATTTTCATCTATCCGTCAATGGCTTGCCGTATCTTATACTTGAAGTCCAGTCGGAAACTGATGGAAGTGGTCGATATCGAATGCTCCTTCAGGCCGCATGTCTCGCACGACTCGGGAATGGATTGGACCCTAATAGGGATGATCCGTTTATTGTTACGGCTCTGTACATCGAGAGCTCGGGTCGGATGGCTCGGTATCTTGTTTTCTTGCCGGATCGGTTTGACAACAGGGTATGTACATGGGTTTTGACCAAATGATCACTTCTTCTCAGGCGTTATCTAGGTTTGTTATGTCATGGACACCCGCCAATTGTCTCATTCAGCCCCGTTGTTTGAAGCTCTGTTTGAAATCTACAACCTGGCATCGGTTGTTCGAAACGATCGATCCCTGATTCATGGCGCGCAATCACGTATTCCAATGCTCAAGAAAGACATCCTGGATAATTTCAAAGACACATTTACAGGGACGAAAAGGACGCGCAAAGATGACAATGGTGACGAGACCGGTTCAACTAAGCGAGCCCGAACAAATCCTGGAAATCACGGACGCAATGTCAGTGATATTCAGCATGGCGAGGATGTTTATGACAGTTCCGAGGTTGCCGAGGCGTTCGCCACGGCAGGGTACGCTTTGGAGTCAAATGGCGAGGATGAGCATGGCTGGACACCGCTGAACGAGGTAAAATCTCCGAAACACATTGGCATCTGTAGACTTGAACTGATGAGGTGCATGCAGTTAAGGCCCACCATGCGACATGCTATACACCCCGACGGTACCGCCGTTGTCGTAAAGCTGGTCCATGCTCGTTCTAATGAACTCTCGCTTCTCCAATATCTCGGTTCGATCTCATCAGCCTGCAATCACACGATTCCCTTACTCGGAACGCTCAACCTCAGCGTGGGGACGTTCATCGTGATTCCTGAAGCTACTCCACTCGATCTTGGATTCAAACTTGGCCACTTTCGTGGCACGGTTACCGATCTCAGTCAACAGTTGATAGACGGTGTCGCCTTTCTTCATGAAAACGGGGTTGCGCACCTCGATATCAAGCCCGGAAACATCGTTGTCGCTCCCCGAAGCCATCTGTACATAATCGACCTCGATATATCTGTCCGTGTAGATGGCCCAGACGAGATGATTGATAAGTGGGTTGGGACTCCTCCGTGGATGGCCCCAGAAATTGGCGATCAGCATGGGTCCAGGCGTCTGTATAGTCCCATACGGGCTGACCTGTGGTCTTGCGGTCTAGTGCTCCGGTATCTTGCAAGCCAACGTGGCAAAGAGGATGACACATTTGAGACACTCGCAGGGCAGCTGTTGAACAAACACCCATGTCTTCGTCCGATGTTATCTTCGTCAGCGATGCATCTCTCTAAGTCGGGTGAAGGAACACTTCTCTCAAGCTCAGGCATAGCAGCAGATGTCTCGCCTAATCCGGATCGTGGATTGAAACGAACGCGGGACACTTCTCGCAAAACGATAGGCAAACGGCAAAAATTGGAAGGCGATATCTCGCCATTTCTGACAGACATGTGACAAGATCACGGGTGGACGATGGAAACGGTTGGCTCTTTTCGGGGTCGAGGTCAACATCATCCACATATGAAATAAATACGTGGACGAGCAGTTCGACGGGAAGCCAGTTGATTGGTAATCTTTCAGCGTCGAGACCTCTGCGCTTTGTCGAGGGCGAGTCTCTCTGTCTGCACCGGCTGTGCATGTTGCCAAGGACACGTTCGAATTCGGTTTCACGTCGTTGAAGAACTGCAATCTGGGCACTCAGAATGGCAGCCTCGCGTTCTATGGCGGCCAATCTGCATTTCGACATTGCAAGCGTCTGGAGAAATGGAGTGTTGCGGAGAATAGCTGAATGCCAACTTCAACCAGATTTGCTTCGAGGCACTTCGTGGCACTTACGTAAAGCAACTTGAACATCATTCGGAATGCTTTAAAACCAGCGTGGAGGCACATTTTTGAGCCCCAAGATGCCATAGTACGATTTCGGTCAACAAATAGTTCGTCACCCATGGGTAACTCATGTTATTTCGCTGTACTCATGGCTGTTCTACAGTTGTTGTTGCGCTGTCTGGACCCGGTGGTGCAACTCTGAGGTCGTTCGAAGCTCTAACTGGTCAACTGCTTGTGGAGAAACGTCTGCACCAACCAGATTCTGGTCACCTAAGGCGGGTCTTCTACGAAGGTTTTTGAGGTCTGGATGGTCAGCAGCAAGCCGCGGAACAGCTCAACCGCCTCCGCTCTCGTGGCATATTCTCGGCGACCCATGTACTGAAATCGTGTAGAGAGCTCAAGAAACACTGCAGCCTGTGTTTTGCCGGAAACTGCAGTTAAAAGCGTCGGATACTGTCCTGGATCACCACATTAGTTGATACTAAGGGAATTCCAATCCAAATTTCTAACCTGAAGCCAGACTCGTACATTGACCAAACTTTGAAATTTAAATGTGGAATACAAAACCTCCATCCAGATCAGAAGCCGTCTCACAAGGAATGTGCTCACTGCATTGAGAAACGTTCCCGACAACGGCTCTTCGATGCCGATGATGTGCTCCGCCCAGAATCTGCACGCATACCATAGCACTTCCGAAACACTTGATTGGTCGATTTTAGGGATACCTTCGACTGCCTCTGTCCCGTTAAGTAGCCCGTACCAGGAATTCCCAGCTTCAACTGTTCATTCATGACATGAATACACAAGAATGCCAGCCTCCGACTATGCTCCTTTTCGTTGACATAGAATTGTTCATGAGCTGGGGATTTGAGCCCGACAAGTTAGGAAATCTCGGAAGGAGAGATGTAGGAGTTGTATAGGTTGACATTGATCGCCCAAGCCAATGAGTACCGAGCTGAGTGGGCAAAGGATTTCATCGACTTTTAGGGTCGGATTAGCCCAATGAAGGCACTGGAGAGCAGACATGGACAGCGGTGTCTTGACTGCGATGATGGCCCCGATGAGTAACTCGTACCCCTCTACAAAATCCTCGTCTCTCCAATCGCAAGTATTAAGAATCTCGGCATATAAGTTGTCCATCTTCACTTCTGCATGAAGGCCTGACGGATCGTTCTCGTACAAGAGTTTCCTGAGCTTCTTCTCCGGATACGTAGTGGTGGACAAGTAATTTCTGACTGTAGACGCCCAAATGAACAAGCCCTCCGCCTTCACCGTCAAGTCGCTCGTTAATTGCACACCAGGCCAATCTGCACCCAAACGCTTACGCGATGCAATAGATCGCAGCCTCGCTTGGACATACAGAGCCATATCCCTCTGATTGCTGTCGTCGTAAATATTGATTGATCTGCAGTGGACATGATTCGCAGTGGACAAATCCGTGAAAATGTCGTCCTTCGGGCGTGAGGTTAGGAATATGCGGAACATCCCGGGAAGGTCGGGAAACTTGTTGCAAAGGATTTCGAGAGTCTCCACATCGTAACCTTCATCCAGCGCATCAATGACTAGGACAATAGGCCTGTGAATACGATGCTTGTGAACCTGAAAAGCATTCAGGATGAGTTCGTCAAATTGACGAGATTGCGGCGCAGATACAAGACTGCGATCATTTTCGAGAATGACGCTGATATGTTCCGCAAGATCCTTGCTAAGTCCAGCGAGGTCACGTACGATGGTGCTGAAGAACTTCTGAGGTCGGTTTCTATCCGGGATGTCCCGATCGAAGAAGAAAGACGAGGCAAGAATTCCAGCCTTGTGGCAGTTGCGAGCGACGGTGTGCGCAATCGCACTCTTTCCGGTGCCGGCCACGTCAGATAAGAAAAATATTTCCGCTGACTTGGTACTATCAGCTTCGTTGATCCATTTCCATATATCATCGAGGAGGGCTGTGCGTGTACCGGGCAAGCACACGAGACTCGGGTTCCAGGAGGCGCCTTCGGCATATGGACGCCCAGGGAATTGTTAAATTCAACAAATTTGGCAATAAGTTTCAAAATGAATGGTTGCTTGTCTCGCACAAGGAAATCCATGGAAATTGTGCTGATCGCCTCCAACGTTGAACCTGGGGTACTGATATGATGTGCGCTCAATGTGAGAGTGGGAGGTGGACGTAGGTCAACTGGATTGGGTGCCATAACTGCAATCTGGAAGAGTCGTTGTCGTTCAGAAATGCTCCGACAAAAACTCTCAAAAAAAGAAATCAGGAAATCGTTGTGGGAATGGGATAACCAGTTGGCGCCGAACTCGCCAACCTCGGTGATATGTGTTTACCGAAGAACGCTGGTAAGATCATGGCGGATCGAGGCGGCGGAGGATTCCAGGACAACCTGAAGTAGACCTGATGCCAGTGACATGTCGTAGTTTTGCACTATAGCTAGTAGTAGTACTACTAGCAGTTGATTTACAGCGGCCCGGGATAGCGTTATCCTCGCATTACCATTAAAACCTGCAGATTTGAGCTTGTTCATTCTGTGTTTTAAAAAGTTTTGTGTAGTACTGTGGTACAATCGACGTATAGCACTCCAAATGTTATTCACCACAAACTTGGTTGTAAACAATTACAGTAAAAATACAAAAGTTATGATTCTAATCCGGGCATCTCGTAGTCAATGGGAACATCCTTTCTTTCTAACCAAGCTGCGTCTTCAGTCCCCAGATCGACCCCCTTCCCACAATCCAGGCGTCTCTTTGATGGCAGCTCCTTCAAGTCCACCATCCCGCAATCAGTCTCAAGCTCAGGTGCACTCCGCACAACGACATAATGCTCGCCATGCCATCCCACGAAATCTAACGACGGGACAGCACTGGCGATGCTGCGCGCGCTCGACATCCACATTTCAGTATGGATCAGGAAGTTCTTCTCCGTCATGAGGTTTGGCTTTGGCCGCTGCTTTGATGCAGAATGGAAATGGAGCAACGACAGCGACCGAAACACACTGAATGAACGGGCGTATTTGTTCTGTGGGATAAATAGCGTGACTCTTGAGGCTGTGGTGGCAGGAACCGAACCAGGGTAAAACTTACTAGAGGTTTGGCGGAAACGGCACTTGCTAGATGGATGGCCGACATTTCTTTTGGGAGGGCTGCTACAAGAGTATCGAGAACCTCTTGATCGAGATTTGTGATCCTCACCCTCAACACCCTCAGACTGGTCAAGTCGGGCAAGATGCCACGAACCATGTCCCAAGGGCAGTTTCCTAAATCAAGCCTCTGGAGCTTCTTCCTCCGCCGTAAAAACTGCGTCACCGACCGGAAAAGCTCCAGCTCATCGTCGTGACCAACGAGAACGAACCGGAAGGCCTCCAGATGTGGCAAAAACGTGTGCTTGCCGTCAATGATATGATCGCTCCCGAAGACGACCGCCGCGGAATTAGGTTCCTCGAATGTGCCGTGCAATGTCAAGCTTTGCAGATTATGCGCGTGGGCGATGCGCACGAAGACCTTGTGCGATATGCGGGTGTCAACAAGGTCGAGGTGCGTGAGATTGCCGATGGTGACTGATTGGAAAGGGCCGTCCCACGAATGGTGCCGTGCGAGGTATGCACCGAGGCAGAGATGTCGCAGGCTAGTTTCGTTCAGGTCGAGTACAGTACGAACCTCTCCCATATCGGCAAAACCGTCATCGTCCTCTGCTCGAAGAGTGAACTTTCGCAGTTCGCGAAATGCACTGACGCCCTCAGCGTCGAAATGCCAGCCACTGCGGGAATAATCAATAGCAGGTCGAATACATATATATGTGTGTATGTGTGTGTGTGCTAAGAACTCACACGAGACCTAGGTTATGGAGATGCGAGTGCGTCGCAAGGATGGCTTGAACCATGTCTGCGCGCATTTCTGGATAGCCGATCCATTCAAAATCACGCAAGGCTTTGAACTCAGGCAACGCGGTGCGAAAAATTCCTTCAAACAAAAATTATATAAATTTGCCTTTTTCAGAAATTGTTTCGATTGAAGCAACACACTTACGTGCCATAAGATCCAGTGTGTCTCCTTCTTCGTACGCCCAATGCAGGCGAAGAGTTTTTACTCGACTCGCAAATGTAGAATCGGCTTTGACTCTGTCAAGGACATCCATGCTCCTGTTCAGATTATCCTGGTCTTCGCCGAAATACAGATCCACGGTGTGAAATATTAACCGTACGGCAATATCCCTGTGGAAAGCAGACACAAAAAGCCAAGTACGGAGGTGATACCGGGGGATATGCCGCGCAATTCTTTCCCATACTTCCAGTGGTGCTCGGTGCGACGCAGGTTCAGAGATGAATTGTATCTAAAAGGCAAACAGAATTATTATTATATCCCCACTACCCGGCAAAAAAGCGCTGTGAACACAACAGCGAACCAGTTTATCTCGTCGCAGATGAGCTTGTAACTCTCGGTTTGAAGGATCGATGTGTAAAACGGTTTGAATGTCTGTGGTGGTGAACAAGGAGACTGGAGCTGCGAAGCACTTTGATCGTTAACCGACCGACCTTGCTTTGCTTTCACTAGCAATTCATCGCTAGCTTGCTTCCTAGCATTCCCTCGGGCTAGTAACGCTCTCGCGATGTCCGCCTTGGGAAGGTTCGGTGTGCGTAGATAAACCTCCAAATACTTTTCCACGTCCTCGCCATATCTTATATAAGATCATAAACAAAAAAAGCGACGAAGGTCACGACAAAAAAAAACGTACTGTCCGGAATGGATTAAAGCTATAGCAGTGTCCAAAAGGAAGTTGGCTTTGTGAGATTGAGAGAGCGACCGTACGGCTTTGATGACGGTGGATGTGAGCTCGTCTTGAGAGCTTGAAGGATCATGCATCATGGCCAGAGCCAGTCATGGATCTAGAGTACTAAGTGCGAGACCGCGAGTGGACAGTTTGGCTCTGCTCATATACATATGCGGCGCCGGCTTGTGCATGAGCGCTGAGCGCTGAGTAGCCAAGGGGTTACGGTTACATACGGTACTTTTTGTTTTGTTTTCCGCAGCTCACAAACCTGACTCGCAACAACAGCAAGCTTAAGATCATATCCCATGGCGCCACCTGTGCCTCCTGGAGGTCAGCTCAGAACCGAGGTTTTCCCACTGGCACTACTACTACCACTAACATATGTTATGTATGTATATCCAGAGCCTCGCCCGTCGCCCAAACCCCAACCACTGGGCGGCAATATCCCCATGATCTTCCTCTTCACCACCTGCACATGCTGTGTTCTTTTCATTCTTTGGAGGAGGGCCAATGCCATACGCTTGATCGTCTCTCATCAGTTTCGTTATACCACATTTTGAATTAGTTCAAGGAACTGAAAAACGGGAACTTTGTTTAAAAACAGACTCAAAACGTGGACGAGAAGGGAAGGAGGCATCCGCTTGAGCGAAGATGAGGGGCCAGCGGCCAGCGGGTTTTTCGAGGAGGATGAGTTTGACGAAGATAATGAGGAGCTGGATCAGGGAGACGAGCCGTTGGCGCTGCCAGTGCGAGGGACGGAGATTTCGGGCAGTGGGTCCAACGACCAACGTTGACCATTTCTTGGACGTGCTAGTATGTTGTATTATCTCCTTCGATGCAAGGTCTCCAAGTGGCAAATAATTTATTGATACTCTTCCAACGAGCGTCATCAGTGAACTCGACAAGAGAGTATGAATATTTTGGCTATGATTCAAGGACGAATACAAGGAGAAGCTACGAAAGTGCTTCCCACACCCCCAGTCCAGCGAAAAAGCAACCCAGCCCGACCAACAAGCCCACATACGCTGATGTATGCACGCCGATGCGCGGCAGAACCAACGGTGTGTGCAGGAAGGAGAGGAACAGATGGAGTGCCACAATGATGGGGAACGTTATGTAGAAGGACTGGTTCGTGGAGATGTGCTTCTCGAAGTGTGTTTTGTGCGGTGGATGAGATGACAGGGAATCTGAACGCGATATCGAAGAGCGGAGATACGATGCGGAGAGGAGAAGGGTGAGGCCTAGAGAGAGAATGATAGAGTTGAGACGGAGGAGACAGGAGATGAACACTGGGACCCTCTATGATATGCACGAGAAACGGGGCGTGAAGAAAGAAGAGACGAAATATATAGATGGACGTACAATGAAGGGAATCCCATACACCTCCTCCAGCTCTTCTCTTGCTTTCAACATCATCAGATGGTCAAGGTCACGGTCGACCTGTACCCGCAGGGCGCTATCAAGGAGGCATTGCTTTGACATATGCGTATTGGGCTCTCCATTACTCTGGGGGTCGTCAACACGACTGTCGGCTTCTGGCAATCTTGTTTGTTTTCCCTTGGCCTCGCAACGCGCTGTCGGTGGTAAGTTTGATCCGCGAACTGGTCTACTGGTCGGAGATGTTACGATGCGAGCCGAATTGCTTTGAAGCCACGGGACCAAAAGTTCCTCATCCCTGCCCCCTGGCACTAGAGCATCGCGATAGAGGGAGATTTGTTCGTATCCTTGGGTAATTCCCACGACGACTTCTGCGAAGCTCCAGCCCAGAGCGATCCACCAAACACGACGGAAAGAAGGGTCATGCCAGGTCGGGTAAAGATAGACCATGTGGTGGCGGAGCAACAGAAGGGGGAGAGCAGCCAGGCGAAGGAGATTATGCAAAATTACATGAAAGAAGGTCGAAAGCAAGACAGCAGGTGTGGGTGAGCGAGCAAGGTAAAAGAAGATAGAGTGCAGTGGAATTCGGAGTAGGTGAGAGAGGGACCAGAGAGAGGCCGATGCGAGGAGCTCGGGGAGAGGAAAGGGGAAGTATTTTGGATGGGGGTAGGACTCTGGAAGTTGGAGAGGAAAGACGAAGACCTGAAGCAATATGAGAAGCACGAATGCGAACGCAGAAGAGAGCGGGACGAGAGTGTACAGGGCAACTATTCGGAAATATGATCCTGTATTGGGTATGAGGTTTGAGTTCTGGCGGGCAACGGCAAGTTGGACGTGACCTTTGTACAAGCCTTGCTTCTCCAACTCCCACTCTTCATCCTCATCCTCATCGACCAAAGAACCTTGTCCGTCATCGGCAGCGGGTTCCTCTTCGAGTACCCTTGAGAGACTGTCCCTCCGGGCCATGATTGAAGAACCTATGGAGCTCGAGCCTTCACCGATCCGTGTGGATCCATATAACTGGGTCGGGGTAGGTTCTGAAAGTGAGAGCGGGGAAGTGATGTCAAGGTGGAGAATTGGGCGGTGCTGGTCCGAGTCGTGATCGTAGTCGAGCAAGTTTGGTGAATTCGAATTGGCCATGGGAGACGACCACTTTTTCCAGGGAACAGCAGCAAGAGTAGCCTTTACAGCCATCAGGCTTCAGGAACGCTGTGAACAACGGGAGAAGATGTGGGATTGCGTGTTATGTACAAATTCTGTTCTGATCAGAGATCACGAGTCCAGGAAAATCAATTCTACACTCGGACTTTACACCCATTTGGCTGTCCTGAAAGAAAGTTTTGAGTCAGCTTGATGAGCCAGCTTGATGAGGCACAGAGAGAGAGCAGAAAAGATTCAGGTATTCGATGTATCTCAACAAGCCATGCCCCGCCTCCATTGTACACCGAGAGGCCTTGTATGGGCAGAGCGCATCAGTCCGCCCATCGATAGGATTTCATCAAGACAGGGAGCAGCAAAAGCCAAACACGCACCGATCTGCAGGACAATTGATAGTAGGCATCAGTACCGGTTCGCGGATGAAATGTAAAGACGGAAATAAAATGCTTCAGACAAGGCTGAAATCTGTAGTTTTGTCCACATTTTGAATTCGGAATGTGGTAAAGTATGGATTGTGTAGATCATCACCAGCATGGTTGGACGAAGCGAAGGGAACACTCACTGTATTGGACTGCATTGTAGCACTGACCAACGTTGAACGTTCGCAAAAAACCAACGGGTTGTACCGACTTCCCACGCACCCCTTGCCTTATATGTGGTAGTACCAGAATCCTCTTGGTCTCTTGCAATTGGTCACGGTAAACGGACATTCCGTTGTAGTGTAGCTGTACATGTAGCTGTAGGCTTGTACATGTACATGTGCCACGACTGTGAGTTACAGCACGACGGGGCTGAAGACACGAACAGTTTGCTGGTTACTTTGCGACCCGAAGACAATAAAATATGAATAAAATATAATAAAAAATGACTGAAACAGCTCAACCCGTCTCACCCCAATTTTCCCCGTCCAACAAAATGTCCTCCGATGTCGAGATGTTTCCTTTCCACCAGATTCCCCGCAAATCCTCTTCTCCCCTCGACCCAGACCCAGACCTCGCTTCACCCCCGCCCCCGTCCCACTCAAGCCGTACATCCTCCATCCCCCCCCACATCCTCGGCCTCGACACCGACTCGGACCGACCGGCTCCCGTACCCATCCTCGACCACCCCGACGACCACCTCGATCCACCATTAAAACAAAAACTTTCCTCATCGGCCAAACCCGGCTCAGCTGCCGTTACAAAACCCAAGTCTGCTAGACCTCGCCCACGCTCTCCATCCCCATCCCCGCCCCCTCCACCCCCACCACTCCAAACAATCCGTCTCGAAATCACACTCGGTGGCCCCGACAATTATGATGTCGACATTTCCAGAATTGCTAAAGCTACAGGACAACGTCCACCTACGCCCGTCCTCGCAAAGCGGGATACCAGCGACAGCGAAGCAGACGATGATCCCGACAAAGACAAAGACAAAGACAAAGACAAACCAAAACCAAAGAAAAGAGTCCATATCTTTCCTTTCATCCTCTTGTCCTTCCACTGACACGTATGCAGAAGAAAAATATAGGTGCCGAGTACTACGACCTCGCCGACCCCTTCATCGACGACTCCGAGCTCGCCGTCGACGAACGAACTTACTTTGCACAGACAAAACAGCAGGGTTTCTACGTGTCCAGCGGTGAAGTGGCTCTCCTCAAGGACAAGTGTGTGCACCCCTCTAGCCCTTTCGCATCTCTGGCTGACATATCTCTCCAAGGACACCCAAAAAGCCCAAGTCGAAAAGAAACCCTCCAGGAGAGCCCTCGGCTTCTGCCGCAGTCCTGTCCACCGTACAACAGGAAGGCACACGAGATTCCCCTATCGCCCTCCTCTCTGAGGACGAAGACCGACCCGGCCACAAGCGGAAACGCTATCTCACTATCGTCGAGGGTGGCAAGAAGCGAAAGATCGTCGACGTCGTGTGTCCACTTCTCCTCCTCCTCGTCGTCCCTTGCACCATACTGACGTCTCTTGGTAGCACTCCTTCCATCCTGACCTCCAAGCCGCCATCGACGTGCTCAAGCTCGCCATCTCCAAAGGTCCGTCTAGCCTTGGTAGCGTGCTCACTGCTGCCTCTCACCCATCCGACACCCAGAATCTTGGGAGGTCAAGGGCAAGTTCCCACCCGCCATCAAGCCTGTGCTGTTGGATGTCGCTATCAAGGCTGTCGTTCTCGACGAGTATGACGAGCACTTCTTCAACCTTATGCCTATCCTCTTCCCATACAACAAGTTCACCATGACCGTCAGTCCCTTTCTTTCTCTGCGCGTATCGCAGACAGCTACACTGACAAACTGACATGACTGATGGATTGCAGAAGCTCATCAAGCGAACCGTCTTCGCAGACCACACCCGCATACTCACCGAGCGTCAGGACGCGCTGCTCGACGAGCTTGCCACACTCACAAAGGACGGGTTCGCCAAGGCGCAGGAGGAGTGGGAGAAGGCAGTCGTGCTATGGGGTGCGTGGCGCCTTCTGTTACGGGGCTACCCCACCGGGATAAATCTGACTACACAACCAACCAACTCACCACAGAGAAAAAGCAGGAGAAGGCAAGAGCCGAGGCCGATGCGGGGGCAGGTGCCCCTGACGCCGAAGGCGCCAGTGCCGATGGCAAGCACCCAGACGATGCTGGCAGCGGGATGGAGCAGGATAACCCGCCGAAGGATGCTACCAAGGAACCTCACCCACCCTCACGGCGGTACCGCTTGACAGATGCGATGAAGGTGATCGTGTGGCGGCTTGTGGCGTTGAGCAACGAGGTCTGTCGGCTGGAAAACGAGAAGAAGTGCGTGATGCCGCTGCTGGCATATGTGCACGTGTGCTAACATAGACTGGTGAATGTAGTTCGTTGGAAGGTGTCACCGTGCAGGTCAGCGAGCAGGGGCTGAGGAAGGTGCTGTATCAGAAGGTACGTCGCCGAGGCTTGTGTGCCACTTGCTGCTCATGTGGGGTTGTATAGATCGTGGGTGCGTTTCCGGAGGGCTGGATGTCGTCGGGTCAGATTTCCCGGGAAGGTTCGTGTGACATTTTTGCTTGTGTTTCCGACAGGGGGTAGATTTTGCTGACATTTTGTTTTGCGGGGTTGTGCAGTGAGTTCTATGAAGAAGCGGCTTGAGAAAGAAGCGATGGAGAATGAGAGTTGAGTGCCCGGCTAAGGTTGGCGCTTTTTTACGACACCCGGACCACACTCCGGCTACACCTTCCATTCTCCCCGTCGTCCTCTGCGCAACTTTCCGTTTACTCCGCCCATCGCCACTCCCTGTTTCTGCATGGAGGTCTCCTGACTGTTCGGTGCACCCAACAACGTTCGTTACCTCTACGTGCTATCCACCTTTTAATTGTTTATCAGTAGTATTCGTTTTTTCGCCAACATTTTTTCTTTTTGATTTCTTAAATAATTATTCTATGTAACTTATTTCTACATCCCGTTATAATATTTGCCGGGCAAAAACACAAGAACGTCCTGCCTTATAAAGTGATGGCTAACCTGTATTCCACTTAGCTATCACTGCTGTACAATATTATTATTGTGAAATTTCTGGACCTACCTTTGAAATGCAATCGCTACTTCGCTGGGGCGTTGAGAACTCCACAAATGATGGTCTTCATCAACCACCCCAACCGCGAAATGACCTGGACCCTGCTATCATCGACCATATTTTGGGCAAGCCGGACTCGGTATTGATGAAGAATGCGTTGGCGGTTGCCGTGGACGATGAACGAGGGGATGACGAGAGGGTGGACGCATTGGATAGTTTGGAGATGGTGAGTCCTTGAGTTCAACAGACCGTCTTTGCCCAATCACACCCTCGATTATAGCTGATCGAGAATATCGATAATGCAAATGGCAAGTCCCTTTGAAAAACGAAAGTGGTCTTTCGATAATATATATAATAACGCCATGTAGATCTCGAAAAACTCAACATGTGGGGACCTCTTCAGGATTTACTGAGATCCCCCTCTGTCCCCGACGCCATAAAAATGCAAACACTTTGGGTCATCGGAACTGCCGTTCAAAATAATCCTTCTGCCCAAAACGCTGCAAGTTATTTTCTTACTCTCGGTTTATATGCATAGGTTGCTGAAGCATGCCCTCCCCCACCCCACCCCACCCCACCCCCCTGCCTACCAGTACCTGTCTATCTCTCCCTTGTCCGACCTCCTCGTTCTATTATCTCCCTCGAATTCCCATCAGACACGATCAAAGGCTGTTTACGCGCTTTCTGGTCTCCTGAAACACAACTCCGCTGCTGTAGAAGCGTTCAGTGCTGCAGGTGGCTGGGCTTGTCTTCGTACTGCATTAGAAGGTTTGCTTTTTGCCAGTTTCCATCCCAAATCAGAAACAAAGACCTGGAGATTTATTTGTGCCCCCCCCTTTCCCCATTAGATTCAGATATTACTGTCCGGCGCAAAACGGTATTTTTAATCAACAGCCTCCTAATTCAAACCGAGAACCAGTCGTCGGCTGATGGACAGCAGCGTCATTTATCAAACACTCCGTCCAATGTGCACGCCAACTCTCACGCTTCCATGCTTGCTGACCCCAGCTCAACGGAGACATCCTCTGCCACTCTCGAAGCCCTTCGCGAACAGGGGGGACTGCTCAGCGCACTGATTTCTGCACTCACTACACCCATACCATATGGCGCGGATGGTGAAAGCGAACGAGATGTCGATCTGGAAGGGAACATCCTCAGGTTCGTTTGCTGATACATTCACCCCGTCCACTCGAATAGAATAACTACAGCTAACAAATCGTTTTTTTCTTCTTTTTCCATTTCCATTTTTTCCATTCCTCTCGTCGTTCGTTAGGTTGCTACGGACCTATTCAGTAGATTGTTGTGGGCGGTTTTTGCCGGAGGAGAAGCGCGAGCTTCAAAGGTTCTTTGCCGGTGAGGAACCGAGCAACAACGTCAACGCCAGCGATCAGGCCAGTTTGAGTGAGAAATGGGGAATCAGCCCTGATGAGATGAATGCGTTAAAGCTTGCCTGTCCGTGATGAACGACATCTTCGATTAATATATTGCTTCTTCTCAATGTGCCGGCTCACACACTCTGACAGTTTTTTTCCTTCAAAGAAACTGTATCAGAAACAGATGCAAGGAATTTTGTTAGTCAAGCTTATTTCAAGGGTTCAACGTTCAACGTTCAATACTTGGTGTTACAAGCTTACAGCGGTTTTCATAAACATGCGGAAAAGTTGAAAAAAGATTTGAGGTGTAAATATTTTGGACTTGGTGAAATTTCTCTTGTATCTCATGGAATACTGCATGGATTGAGATGGTTATAGAGGGAAAGTTGTACTATTTCTTAATGGCTTTCTACTCCTGTAATTACATTTGGACAATATTTAGTGTATGGTCAGTTGTAGATGAAATAACAGGGAAACCAGGTTTTTTTGAGACCCAAAATGATATTGTCAAATTATGGCATCAAATGAGCTCCTATGAAGAAGATTGTAGGGAGAAAATTGTTCATTTTTTCAAGGGCTAGAAGTACATATACCGTGTTTTTCTTCATTTTTGTGTTTTGAGCCAATATTTATAATTCTTGCATTATTCTAATCCCAATGCAATCAAAAATAGTACTGATGTAATATTGGCTCAAAACACAAAAATGAAGAAAAACACGGTATATGTACTTCTAGCCCTTGAAAAAATGAACAATTTTCTCCCTACAATCTTCTTCATAGGAGCTCATTTGATGCCATAATTTGACAATATCATTTTGGGTCTCAAAAAAACCTGGTTTCCCTGTTATTTCATCTACAACTGACCATACACTAAATGTTGTCCAAATGTAATTACAGGAGTAGAAAGCCCTTAAGAAATAGCACAACTTTCCCTCTATAACCATCTCAATCCATGCAGTATTCCATGAGATACAAGAGAAATTTCACCAAGTCCAAAATTTTTACACCTCAAATCTTTTTACAACTTTTCCGCATGTTTATGAAAACTGCTGTAAGCAGTCTGCCAGCTTGCGGGAACTGATTCTCTTGTGCGGAAGCGTTGCCAGTGATTGAGTCTTGTCGCCTCCTGCAGGTGTGATTGATTACCAGCTCAACTTGAAGTTGTAGCCCAAGGTACTGGAACCATGCCTTACCTCATACTAACCTCTTTTCGTAACCTCTTTTCGTAATGCAGGCCGCAAGAATGAAGATTTCGAGTTCTCGGGCGGCGGCCAAATTTGTGAGTAACTCAGGCTCCCCATTGGAAATGCTCAGGGACTTGACCATCTGGGAATAGGCTGTAGGGTCCTTTAAATACTCATAACACCGTGGCATCTTCAAGTCAAAAGGCTCAAAGCTCTTCGTGGCACTTAGGATTGAGCAAAGCTCTTAAGCTTCCCCTGTAGCACTCATGCATTATATGACTATCCGCGAAGTGGAGATGTTGATCGCTGGCACCAGCTTTGTGAATATCGTTCTGTTTATAGTCCTCTTACTGATCATCCCCCCCCCTTAGGCATCCTACTTGCTCTTCAAAACATTTGAACCAAATAACCCTATACTTTTGGGAACCCTTCTTGTTTTGGTCCCAGGTCTTTTAAGCATTCCCCTCCGGGAACATTTCACCACCATACTTGGAGCGGCCGGAGTTGCGTTTTCCGCCTATTTCTCAATCATACTCCTGTGCACCACGCTGTATCGCCTGTCCCCTTTCCACCCCTTGGCCAGGTATCCCGGACCGCTTCTGAACAAGCTTTCCAAATTCAGACTGGTCTGGATCGTGTTGCGAGGAAAGCAGTATCTGCATCACAAGCAACTACATGATCGCTATGGCGAGGTAGTCAGAATTGGTGACTTTCGGCCATTTCTCACCATTCGAAAAGAAGCAATATCTGATATATATATATATATTCATTTAGGTCCGAATGACTTGTCCTTCTGTACTGTAGACGCGGTTCAACCTTTGTTGGGGCCAAACGGCCTACCCAAGGGCCCTTGTGAGTGCAATTCCCATTTTGATTTTGATTTTTTTTTTTGGTTTGGGCGGCTATACATTTGAAACTGGTAGTTTGGGATGGACGGGGTGGAAAGGAAGCTATCCCATCTCTTATCGCCACCCGCGACCCAATCGAGCACGCTAAACGCCGGAAGCCTTGGATCAGGGGCTTTAACAGTTCAGCGTTGAAGGATTATGAGGAAATCGTGGTCAATTCATGTCGAGATTTAGTCGACGCACTAGACAAACGACAGGGAGAAGTCTTGGATATCGCTGCCTGGATGAGTTACTTCTCGTCAGTTCCGCCATTTACCCTCGTTCTTGTTGCTAACATCCTTGTGATATTTCTAACTGACAGTTTTGACACCATGGGTGCTCTGTCGTGAGTAAGAATTCAATTTCTAGAGGATGAATACTCCTAACAATATGTTTCTATCGGCTCAGATTTGGCCATGATTTCGGTCTAATGCGAGAAGGGGACGATTCCAAAGGTCTCTGGCACATACTCGAGGGTCAACTCGCGTGAGAATTACTAGACCTGTGTTCTCTTTGGTTGTTCCTACTATGTTTTCTCAAGGTTCATGGCCATCGTTGGCCAAATTCCATGGGCCTTCCGTTTCTTGACACGCCTACCTGGATCAGGGGCAGTTTCTAGGCGAATTTTAAAATTCGGGCGCGAGAATGTGCAGCGCCGAATTCAAAGGGGCTCTACGAAGCGAGATCTTTTCTTTCATCTCGTGAGTAATGTGTCCATGGCTGTCTGACCATGACACGAGATCACTCTATGATTACGTTGATACCCCAGACAGACGAAGATGACTCGGCAGGACCTCTCATCCGCAACGTCGTTGCCGATGGTGTACTCGCAGTCATTGCCGGTTCCGACACCACTTCTGGGACGCTCGCAGGTCTGTGGCACTACTTGCTGTGCCACCCCTCATGCTGCGACCGGCTTCAGGCAGAAATCGATGCATATTTCCCAGTACCCAGACAAGACCTGCTTGACCTGTCTAGGTTGGCACACATGCCATATCTGAATGCCTGCCTGTAAGTTTTTCGGGAGCCCTTGTAATTCTAAAAATAATATTTGTGTGCCGCAAGCAACGAAACTATGCGTCTCTTTCCTCCAGGGCTAAGTGGTACACAAAGATCGGGGAAAGGCAAGACATTGGTGGGATCGCAGTAAGTATTATTATACCGTTCAAGCCCTGATCCATTCATCACCCAACGGTATCCAGCATCATCCCCGAATGCACGCAAGCCCTCGTCCACACTTACTCACTCCATCGAGATCCTCGCTATTTCTCTCCTTTCCCCGACGAGTTTTGGCCCGATCGCTGGCTCGCCGCCCATTTCCGCCAATATCCAGTGGGGACCAGTGCGGAAACGGACCCAGTGGAGCTCGACCCCTGTGCGTTCATTCCCTTCTCAATAGGCCCGATGGGCTGCGCCGGGAAGAACTTCGCACTCATGGAGATGCGCGCTGTTGTGTGCTTCGTCCTTCAGCGGTTTGATGTGACTGCTGCGAAGGGGTTTGAGCCGGCATCTTGGGAGGATAGCGTTCGCGACTTTTTTGTGATGCAGACAGGGGCTCTGCCTGCCGTTCTTAGGCCGCGATACTGAACGTTCGGTAGTGGTTGTAAATAGTGTGGCAGGAATGAGTCTACGAACCACTGCTGCAACAAATACTTCATGTACGATATTGGCTAAGTGTCACCGGCTCATTGCACGGAAATGGGTGGTTTTAAGCAATGATGGCACCACCACTTTCTACAAAGTGCACTTCACATGGCCAGCACATAAACACCATTCACATAAAAATATATTGGGCCTCTTGAAATTACGAGGTTTACAGTAGTTTACTTGAAGCTGCGGGTGAGATTCTGCCGTGAATCACCTTGATGATGTACAATGGAAGAGCGCTGATGGCGACAATAGCCGCAACTTTCCACGCGTATGCAAGAGTGACGACGAATGAGAGGTCTGTCCTGGAGAATGAGGACAGATGATGAAACAAGATGAGGACGCACCGAAATATTCCGGTAAGAACGCGATACTAATGATGTAGAAGAACAGTGTGACAATTTCGGAGATTACCATATATAAATGCCTGCATTCTGGTTATAAAAAAATCGATCATATAGGTTTTACGTATACTGACCATGTTGTGATCTCCAACGCAACCATGATAAGTTCGTTGAGGATTAGGGAAGTAAACGATATTGAAACGATGTGCAAGAATTCATTTTCAAAGAGCACCAGCGACATGATCATGATGGCAGCACCTTGGGCAACTTTACTCAAGAACGGCAATCCATAATTTAATAATTATAGAAACACACCTTGATATATACTGATCATCAGCCACTGGAAAAAGGTCTTGTACGATAGAGCTCGACCCTACACAGCAGAGATCGAGGCAATGGCGACAATAATAACTAATAATTTTGCTCACCTTAGTCAATTCCTTATACAACTCGGGGTATAACAATGCCAAGTCCTCGCTAACGTCGCGGTCTAGAACTAATGAAAACACGGGCGCCATAGTATAAATAGTGGCATATCCAACCATGAGCCACCCTTGGTACAATGCTATCGGGGCAAAATAGAAGATGGCAGAAAAAACTGCTTGCATTATGGAGATGATTAGCCCCCGATGAATGACGAATTGTGCTAGTTTGGCTGAGCGTCGATAAGAGTTGCGACCATGCCACAGGAGAAGCTTCGTCAGAAAACTGAATTGTGTGACAGAGAAATCAGCAGCTAGGGAAGCCTGCTTGCCCTCCTTGCCCACAATGCCAACGCCTGATATAAATGTAAGCATCAGATCCAGATACAGGATGGTAACGCACCAACGTCTGCTGCCTGGATCATACTGACGTCATTACCGCCGTCTCCTATGCAACATACTCTTTTCTTGGTATGTTTGCGAATGAGGCGCGCAACATCAGCCTTTTGAGTTGGCGAACAACGGCATGCGACGACAGCAGAGAGCTTGGTTGCAATCTCAATGAATTCATTTCTGAAAAGATTGAGACATAGCTGTTCATGCGCAGGGAAGTTACGCGTTGTATACGGTCAATGACTAGGACAGACCTGCAAAGAATCACCATCTATTACCAAACAGCAGTCGAGTTTAGATTGTAGAAATTCCAGCTCATCGCGCACTTGGTCAGAAGTCTTCACTGCAAATCTGACGTTAGTTCCGACACGACTATTATGGGAAAGAAACATACATTTGGCCAATTCGTGGATATATTGATTCCGTGCTACCAATTTGGTCGAGATAGCAATACACCGTGCTGTTTCAATCTTGTCTCCTGTGAGCATCCAGATCTTGATCCCGGCGTTTCGCAAAAGCTCCAGTGTGGATTTAACCTCATCCTGTAGTTTATCCTCAACGCCGGTCAAACCCAATAATTCGAGGTCTCGCTCCAGATACTCTGTTACGACATCGGCCATGGCTTCATTACGTCCTTCAAGGCTGACACTCGCCTGGCGGTGACGTTCTTTGAATTCCGAATAGAATTGTGCACTAAACCTTTTACGCGCCATCACGAGTGTCCGCAGTCCCTCCCGTGCCATGTTAGCTGACTCCTCCTCCAGCCAATCATTTCGCTGGACGATCTTCGCCATGATAACATCGGCGCCCTTCTGGAGAAACGTAATCTCGCCCGAGTGGGTATCCCGAACGATGATGCCCATTCGCTTCGATTCCGAGGTGAAGGGAAAGATATCCAGCACGTCGAACTTGATACGTGCACCGGAGGGTGTCTGTAGTTCGATGCTGGTACGATCTCGAAAGACGAGCGTGAGGCCGATAGATTCTGTCCATGTGACAATAGCAACTTCATCTGGCGATGAAGCTTGGTAGGTAATTGAGCCGTCATCATTCGTCACGGGGGTAACCTATGGAAGTGAAGGTGAGACGGTCGACTGACTTCAAGAAAGACATACATTGTGACAAAGTGCAAGACTCAACACAACATCGCGAACGCGAGAAGACATGTCCCTTCGTCCCCGAGTTGCAAGTTGCACTCCTGTGGTTGTGGATCCAAGTCTTTTATGACCTACTTTCTGCATGAGCGAAAACCAACAGAGCTTGGGATGAATGATTTACTTACTTGTTTCCGCTGTTGCACCGAAGGCCATAGCTAGCTGATGGGAGACCTCATCCATCGAATCAAAGCCGTAGGACATCGTGCCCATGTGAAGTTTCTTCATTTCCATTTCTTACGAAAGTACTTAAACATTCAATATCAGCAAATACGAGACGCGGGAGTCATACCATTCTGCGTAAGTGTACCTGTCTTGTCACTCAAGAGGTATTCTATACGTCCGAGCTCCTCGGGAAGTGTGCTCGTTCGTACGATCGTGTTAGGAATCTCACTGTCATTCATGATTTGCTGGGCATAAACGGTCTTTCCCATATCCAAGTTGATACGCAAGCTGTGCTCCTGGTCAGCCTTTAAACAAGTATCCAATGGATGTGCCCTGACATACCTTATAGGGATAATGGAAGAGAAGAGAATCAAGAAACGGAAGATATAAACGTACAACCCGCGGAACCCATTTAGTGCAACGAGGACAAAGGATAATGCAAATGTGACAGCACAAAGGATCTATGGGAACGGTCGACCGATAGGTTTACGTATTTCTGAGTGACTCACCTTTGCGAGGTTGTTGATCTGTAGATCCAATAACCCAACTTTGGTGCCAGGATGGCTGGTATTCATCACCGCTCGTGTCTCTGGACCTGTGTATATCACAAAGCCAACAGCAGACCCAGCAGCAAGCACGGTATTGGACCATAATACATTTTCGGCAGTAAGTGGCTCGACTGTTGGGACAGGAAGCATGGGGACATCGTTTTCGGGGTTGGGAAGTGAAGTCGGCGGAGAGTTGATCGTGAATGTGCCAACGAATGTGTTGATATCCTTGATCGGGCCGTCCGCTTTTGGATTGACGCGTGATGAATCAATAAAGGAGTGGAAGCTCCAGTTACTACTCACTTACCGTAAATTTCAGCATCCAAGGTCAACAACTGAGTCTCGGACAGGAGCTTCTGGCACGCCGGTACGGCCACACGCAGTTTCCAGTCAGTTTCGCCATCCAATTGGTCTGTGCGTATAAAGCAGGTTCCAGAAGTGTCAGACGTACGGAGGAGCACAAGATCCGCAGGTACACGCTGATTCTTTTCCAAATGAATGAGATCGCCCACTCGTAGTGAGGAAGAGGGGACGGAACGTGTGTTGAACCCATCACCGACATAGTTTTGTGATGAAGAGGGAGGACCGCCTGAGCGTTGGAGGATAAGGTACTTTTGAGAGTTGGCCTCGCGGTCACGAAGGTAGCGTTTATAATCGTCGTAAGCCTCCTTTCCCATAGTAACGGAGAGAACGAACACAAGAGGTGCAACATAGGTTGCGATAAAGCCTGACGCAGTAATTAGATCACTGAATCGTAGTCAGAACTGGTACGAACCAATCTTGAGCGCAGGTATAAATTGTGAAAGTGCAACCAACAGAAAGTAGAGGTTGAAGAACATCTTGAATTGTTGGTAGAAAACGATGGGTAGAAATGTGAACGCATTATATTTTTGGTTCCGAACTATGTTGGCTGGAAAGCGGCTTTGGAGTTTATCTATAGAACGCGGTCAAGGAGTCCCGTGTACAAATTCCCTAGAAGCACACACCTGGTGGCCGAAAGGGAATAGTTCGGGAGTTGTCTTTACTTGCCAACTGAACTTTGGATAGTGACCGGGCCGGCTACCAAGCCATGAGGATAACGGACGGGGCGTTTCAAGGGAAAGAGCATACCCGCGAGGTTCCTCCTACTCTCCTTCTGTTCTCGACATCGACATCCTCAGCTTGTTCATGGTGGAACTGGTCATCCCCCAGCAGAGTGGCCTGCTCTTCTGGGTCGTCCAAATATCTCTCCTTCCGCTTCCCCTTCCAAAGAGCTCTTCTAGCAGACGTAGACGAGGCTGCTGCTGTGACTGTTGGCATGCTAGGGTTCACTCTGTTGCTGGAAGTGTCCTCGACGATACCGCTGATGGGTGCGTAACCTTTAGCCTTATTTCGTCGGATAGAATGGAGTGGGATATCAGACATAGACGTTTACAGAAACCAGCCCTCTGGGGGGCAAGGTGCTTGAAGCGCCAGTCACGATGTGCTTCGCGTTCGCACCGGCCCTAAATCTAAAGCTAATTGCTAAACTTATTCAAGTCAACTCAAAACAAATGGGACTTTGAATGGTTTCATAATGTATTGGGTCGTGTCAGTGTAATGCTTGGTCAAACGAGATGTAATTGTAGGGGAGTGGGGCGAGGCAAGCAACAAAGATAGGAAGAGACAGAAAATGTGCCATTACCACGTGCCAAAGCAACGAAAAACACCCCACCCTCAGTTTCCAGCGTGTGGGGGCGAAGCATTGTGAGACAGAAACAGACCAGGATAGAAATTTCCAGACGGATGCCACTCAGGATTAGGGTTTGGAGCAGCATTTCCCCACAGGGGGTTCGCCGGCGCCGGCGGGGGTCGGGGAGAGCCAATAAAGCCAGGAGGTGCAGGGACTCCCCATGGTGCACGAACGACGCTGTCACCCACTGCTGCCCGTGGGCTCGCCGGGCCCCAGCCTTGGCCAACAGCGCCGGGAACGATAGCGCGCCGGCTTGGAGGCGGTACGACCTCATCGTCGTCCGCTGCGAGCGCAGACGATCCGAGCACCCCCTTTGGGCTCGGCGAACGGCGGTTCGGGGAACCTGAACCTGACGTAGACGCCTCGCCTGTGGGGCGCGCAATCGGTGCGATCGGGCGCGCAACGGGCCCCGGGTCGGGAATGGAGGCACGGCGGCTGGGACCAGGCACTAGCGCCGGTGAGGGCGAGGCGAGGGGCGTCTTGGGTGGGCCAATGACTGAGGCAGAGGCCACGCCACGTGGGTAGCCAGAGTCAAACGAGGATCCTGCGCCGAAGTTCCGTGGGAGGGCACTGGGCGCGAGAGGAGGTGGAGGTCCTTGTTGCATCAATGGCGCGGGGGGCAAGGTGTATTGGGCCTGCGAGTAAGGCAAGCGCGAGGGTATCGCTCCCGTGGGTAACATACCTGCTGGAGCCTGAGGGTACATTGGCGTTGGTGGAGGGCCTAGATGGGGTATTTGGGGCGTAATTGGCGTCTGAGGCTGCGAGGGAGTAGCGACCACGGGCCTTGGATGTTGCTGTGGTGGTGGCTGCTGGCGGGGCTGGTGGGTGACGGGTTGCATAGCGACGGGAACGGGTTTGTTCAGGATCTTCTTGGGAGCCATACCGTTGGGACCTGGAGAGCGTTGTGTGGACCCGGAGGGTGTAGGGTTACGAGGAGATGTGGGGGCACGTGTATTTTTGCTAGCTGCGGCAGCACGTTGCTGTTGAAGCTGCAACGCGAGGCGTTCACGCGCCTCCTTTTCTGCCTTTTCCTCTCTCTCCTTTGCGAGCTTCCTCTCCTGTTCCTCTTTGTCCTGCTGTTCACGCTTGGCAGCCGCAGCAGCCTTCTCTACCGCGAGTTTCGCTTCCCTCTCGTCGCGGGCCTTGCGTTCTTTTTCCTCTTTTTCACGCCGCTCAACCTTGAGTTTCTCCTCACGTTCTTTGCGCTTACGTTCTCGTTCAGCCTCGCGCTCCTTTTCATCGGCGAGGCGTCTGCGGCGCTCCTCCTCTTTACGATTCTTTTCCTCTTCTTGCGCCTTGCGTGCTGCCTCTCGACGCAGTCGCTCGTCTTCTCGTTTCTTGCGCTGTTCGTCTTCTAACGCGGCCTGCTTTGCTTTAAGGGACGCCTCTTCAGCGGCCTTTTCTGCTGCCTTTTGCGCCTTTTCCTCTTCTTTTGCCTGTTTTTGTTGTCTGTGCGGGGTTTGGTCAACTTCCATTTACTGGATATGAGGGGAAGGGGCTGCAAACTTTTTCTTGTCCTTCTTTTTCTGGTTCTGGGTCTGTTTCTTGGCCTCACGTTCCTTTGACAGCTTGTCCTCATCCTCAAGCTCACGTAAAAGCTGGAGCTGGCGCTCTTGAGCGACGCGCTCGCGATACGCCTGTAGCACACGCTGCTCGAACATGCGCGCGGCAAAGATGGAGAACATGCGTTTGCCTTCCTCCATCTTTTGCTCCTCAGTCATGACCTGCCCGTGTCGGGGTTAACACGAAAAATGACGAGGGGACACGATACATTACCTCCTCCTCCTCCTCTTCGTCTTCGTCCTCATCTTCATCATCCTCATCATCGTCGTCCTCTTCGTCCTCATCGTCCTCCTCCTCACTGTCGTCCTCTACATCCGCCGCCGCTTCCTCCTCGCGCTGCATGCGACGCTCTGCGAGTTGCTCCATCATTTCCAGAAACTTTTGTCCATCGTTCTTAAGAAGATCGTCAGCTACCGTGAGAATATTTCCCGGCCCTGCACGGTCAATGTCAGCCAAAACACATAAAGGTCCATGGGACAAGAAGAGGCGCTTACCGGTGACAGTGAGGCTGCTCCCGAGACTGAAAAGACCATCACGCCCATTGGCCTTGGGCCCACTCGGCGCCGCCGGCCTTCGTCCTGTACGGGATTTATTGCCCGGAGGAGCGGTCCGCCGCCCGCGTTGCACCTTGGGGTCCTCCTCTTCTTCACCCTCGCCTTCGCCGTCCTCCTCGTCTTCCTCATCCTCGTCTTCCTCCTCGTCTTCCTCCTCATATTCCTCCTCATCCTCATACTCCTCATCCTCGGCCTCGTCGTCATCGAATTCGCTCTCGACCTGTACTTGCGTCGGCACTTGCTTTGTGGCAGGCTTGCGTCCGTTGACGTTGGGCGCAGCGGCGGGGGTTGGGGGCGGGTTGGCCACGACCCCGGCCCCGGTGCGAGCGGGCCGATTCTGGGGCTGTAGCGCGGGCTTGGGGTGGCCGACAACCGCCCCGTTCTTGTCGAGCTCAACACTGCCGGGAAAGGGCCCCGGGCCGGGTGGAGGGGGGAGGGTGCCGCCGGATGAGACGTATCGCTGCTGGTAGTTCGCGTACTGTTCTAGCTCCTCGTAATAAGCATCGTACAGTACCTCGAGCTCTTCCTCAATTGCACTCCTGTCGCAATCACAAAAGAATCCCGTTCAGATTTTCGTCCACGATCAAGGGAGAGTAAGAAATCAGTGGGATTCTGGTCAGGCAAATGCGAGTACAAACCGCTTCCGGCCGCAGACGGCGCAACTACAGCTATGCCTCTGCTGATCCTTCATCTTTCTCAGCACAGTGTCCTTTTCGATCTTGACGAGGCTGCGGCGTTCGTCTTCAGACAGGTTAAGCCAAAACTCCTTTATGCGCTCCCGCTCCTCGAGAGTGCTCGTGCTCCATATCTTGTTTCCCTTGGCCGAGGACTGGGCCTGCGTGGAAGTGGCGCCGGAGGTGCGAGATTTGTGTGTTGCGGAGGTGTTGGAGGACGGAGGCGATGGGTGGTGATGGGAGTGATTGGGGTAGGTGTGGGCTGGAAGAGGTGCCTTTGCTGCTGCACGGGCTGTTCTAGTCTGAGGTGTCGCTGTCTGTGCCGGCGATGGAGCATACGACATTGGCTGTTTTCCTTTGCCCGACGGTCGAGTGTTCGTCATTTGGCTGCACACTCGGTTTTTTTGCCAAAACAGCTGAGGTGTGTGGCCTGGTTGCGTGGAAATATCGGCCGGCAGATTCGGCGCCACAGCCGCCGGCAACGGAGGCCAAGAAGATAACTTTATTCCAAATGCACTAATTTACATGGTTTTGGAGAAAGTTTGTCTACTCCCTGAAAGCTATCCTTCTGTGTATTTACATTTGGTGTGTTCAAGAGTTGTCATTTTCAGTCACTGTAACTTGTACAATGAATTATG
The DNA here is from genome assembly GCA_963556145.1 of Hygrocybe punicea. NCBI lineage: Eukaryota > Fungi > Basidiomycota > Agaricomycetes > Agaricales > Hygrophoraceae > Hygrocybe > Hygrocybe punicea. The sequence continues at coordinate 3,487,992 of OY744466.1, read as the reverse complement.
AATATCCCCAACCACTCCTTGATTTGACATGATTGTGGAGGCAAACTTGTTCTATTGTTCAAGGGCTATAAGCACCCACACCATGCTTTTCTATACTTTGACAGATGATTGTAATGTTATTGATATGAAAGTCATTTATTGCACTTTTCAAAACTAATGACATTCAAAAAACAAATTTGTTAAGTTTGAGGACCTAAGCAAATATGAAATACTGCACAGATTTACATGACTGTAGAATGACGTTTCATCCAAATTTCAAGGGCTAGCCATTCCTGTATTTAAATCTAGGCCATATTCAGATTATTGATAGTTACAGGTGCATTTCTGCATTTCAGTGACTAATACTTGTACAATGAATAACTTTACAGGGAATGCTCAGATTTACAAGATTGTAGGGAGAAAACCATTCCATTTTTGGAGGGCTAGAAGCTCACATACCGGGATTTTGCTTAAGTTGAGGTTTTGCACAGGTAATAAGTATGTGCCTTGTTGGAATAAATATGATCTTACTGCCAAAGAGTATACAAAATCCTGGTATGCGAGCTTCTAGCCCTTCAAAAATGGAATGGTTTTCTCCCTACAATCTTGTAAACCTGAGCATTCCTTGTAAAGTTATTCATTGTACAAGTATTAATCACTGAAATGCAGAAATGCACCTGTAACTATCAATAATCTGAATATGGCCTAGATTTAAATACAGGAATGGCTAGCCCTTGAAATTTGGATGAAACTTCATTCTACAATCATGTAAATCTGCACAGTATTTCATGAGTTACAATATTTGCTTAGGTCCTCAAACTTAACAAATTTGTTTTTTGAAATGTCATTAGTTTTGAAAAGTGCAATAATATAATATCCTTTTATATTTTCAAATTGGGTACTGTATCAGGTCACCTACCTGGCCACCCTAGGGGACTGGTCACCAGGTAAGCTAAGGGGCATAGGACAAACCAGATTGGGGAGAGGAAGAGAGGAAGGAGGTCTGAGAGGGAGGGGTTGATAGGATATGGGAGGATCTTGTGAGATTAGAGGGTTTTTGGGGAAGAACCTGATTTTTTCTGGCTTTGTCAAGCTGAGAGTCCATTCCAGGGTTTGCCGATGATATGCAAGTCGAAGTGCTAGGCACTACACCAATACTCAACAACTGGTATAGGTGCAGGTAAGTGAAAGTATGAGCCTTTACAAAGGTTGTGGTGATTGTGATGATTGTGACTGATAGTGTGACTATTGCGATCAATGTCATGACGGTGATTGAGGGTTGGAAGTGTAGTGTTCAATAAATCATAATCAACTATGTATAGAGTAATGTTGTAATGATTCAAGGGGAATGTTAGTGTTGCCTCAGCTCAGGCTAATAGCTAAGACTAAATTATTTCAGAAAGTTAGCTCAGCTGTAGCTGAAGCTAAGGGAAGATAAACATAAGATCATCTTAAAATAGCCCATAAAGAATATCTTATGGTTTATACCTGACTAATAGTCATTAGCTTAGCTGACTTTAGCTTAGCTATAGCTGCAGCTAATACTTGGCTAGTGGCTAGGCTAAGACATTTTTCATGAATTAGCTTAGCTTTAGCTGCAGCTAGTTTAGCCATGACTAGGCTAGCTTAGCTGTGGCAACACTAGGGAATGTATGGTAAAGTGAGGTGGGTAACAATGAGTGTGTTGTAGTGGCAAGGTCGGGGTGGCTGTGGAACAAAGATCCTAGCCTGGGGGTGTCAGCATAGAAGTGACAGGGAATAGTTTAGCAAGCTTCAGTAAGGTGATAAGAGACAAAGGGTAGAAAGCCACCAAGTAAAACTACTGATATCTAATGAGACCAGTCGAAGCCAATGAAGCCAATGATGTTGGGTATGGCGGGTCAGGTGTTGGGTGATGAGGGATGTAGGAATATGGATGGTAGAATGATGGGGAGAGTGTCAAGGGAACCAACGAGTTGTATGAGTGATGGATTTTACTGAGAGACTAATTCTGAGTGAGGGGAAACAGGGAGACTGGTTTCTTATTTTGACACAGTGTGTGGGCACCGTTTTTATACTACAAAAATGTCTATCTAGTTTCAGATGAGAGTCCTTGGCCGATGAGGGAGAACAAAGAGGAAGAGAAATGGGGTAGTGATGAGAAGGTTGCGATGCAACGATGACAGGAAAATGAGTGGGAGAAGTGAAAAGCCATGAAAAGATATGAAATACTTTTATATATCTCCATAAGGGAGATGGTAGGCATGAATTAGGCAAGTCTGATATTGGGATTCCAGTCTGATAAGATCCATCTGCAATGTTTGGGATTCCGTGCATTTAGGAATTGGACTGACCCTGTATGTGAGTGGCTGTGCTAGTCGGTATGCATCGGGTTACATCAGGTTCGAACGTGGATTGCTAGGGATGTTGGGTTTGAGTGGATTCGTGAGATATTGAGTTTACGGCCTCAGAGGGTCAAGGACCCTCTACAGTGTCTGCTTGTCTTTAAGTGTAATCTACATGTCTCTTTTATATGATGAGGATCGGAACTCGGAATGAATCTGGAAGTGGTGAAAAGAAAGGAAACTTACTCTAAAAGGAATCAAGAGAAAGGGAGAAAGAGGAATCACACGAGAGTATAGCCAATAAGGGTTCTGAAAGGGAAGTAAAGACAATCTTGTAACTTGTGAAATGCCAACTGCATTGGCAGAAACCTTGCTTGTTAGACATGTTTTTTGTTGGGCATTAGGTTGTGTGTTGCAGAAAAGAAAATAATTAAAAAAATAATTAAAAAATAATTGCTTTTACCTGAGGTTCAAACTTTGCACCCTGTCCATTGCATACAACTAAATAAATTCCTATAAAATTGTAAGAAATTCTTCATATATCCTGCTACAATTTTGCTGGCAAAGGCTAAGGATTTCAAGCTAAATTGTAATCATGGTTGAATATTCATAAAATGTTGTCAGTAAATTAATACTGAGTCCAGTTGAACTCAAAATGCTTAGCCTTTGCAGGAGGATTGGTAGTACATCATGTGGAGAGATATGTGGATAGTCCTTGGAATTTACTGAGTAGTATATGAAGACAAATTTACCAAATCCATGAATTGCTGAAAATCTTATGCTGTTTGGTTTGACAAAGAATTTTTGGACCTAATTTGTTCTAAATAAAATCTCTCTAGAGTAAAGGTAGTATTGTGGGGTTAATAGAAAACATGAGGCATTTTTTGAGAATTTCATATGCCATTATTGTGAAGATATAGTCAACATGCCACATTATAAAAGTTGCTGAGCAGTAAAACAGTGAAAACAAGGCCTGCATCACCAAAGCAGCACATGAGTTGCTTAGTCATTGCTTAGTCAGTATCAGTATCAGTATCTGCAACACACATCAGTATCAAGCCTAGATTGGCTTGATACTGATGTCTGTTGAGGAAATAACAATTCATACTATCTTGTAGTGACAATCAGGTAAGCAAATGCATTTCTTTTTCCTATGCCCAAAATTAATAAAGCACAATTATCAAACATAAATTATCCCTGAGACTTGCACATTTCTTACAGGGGATTAAGAAGAGCTGGATAGTGCATCAGTTTTGGGGGCACAAGGATCCTCACTAGTGGGGTGTGGGCCATTGCTTTGCATGGCAGGTTACTTGTCCCTTTTTAGTAATGAGAATATACAAATAATACAGTATTATTACCCTTCTATGATAATAAATATTTGCGAAGTTATTGATATTTCCTTTATTATTACATACTGATGCTAGTCAGATACCATTCTGATATCATACTACAATGATATTAATTGATTATATCCTGTTCCTTCCAATTTGTCATGACCCAATATCAGATCCCAAATTGACATCTTTCATATCAAGTTTGCAGTGTTCAAGTTGGCAGATATATAACTAACTACCTTACTACTTTATTATTAGTCATAGTTACTCTGAAGATTTTACAGAATGTGTAGTAAGTATATCCAGAAATGCTAAGTATCTGAATTATTTGTCAGGTCAGGAACAACCTCCTGTGAGTACTGTAGAAATAATCCCATGCACAATGATACCAATTGCACTGCTATTGGAATCACTTTGATAAGATTGCTGGTTTTGATGAGTACCAGAATCAACAATATGACTGGTTCAGCTTGTGTACACTGGCAATGCTGCAGATTAAATGAAGCTGGGAAATTGGTGAGGCAATGTTCTTGTCAAACAGTTTGATGAGTATTGGACACCTGAACCATTTCCAGCACACATGATCAAGATAGGTGTGGCATGCATGCATGGAATTTATGGAACAGACAGTGTCTGTTGCACTGCAATGCTGCATACTGTGCCTGAGTCACTGGCCCAATGATTTGCTGAAAACCATTCAGCCTATTGTACCAGTATTGAGAATGTATTAAGTATGATGTGCATTGCAAGGTTATAGAGCAATAGTACAGACCCATCCAATATACAGGTCATACTACTGTTTGTACAATGGCATTGCCCAGCATTGAAGCTGCAAGACCATATTATACCTGGGAAGCTTGCTGAATGCTTTCTGATACATTGTTCTACCTGTTAAATGAGTAAGCACTGCTTGCATTGTTAATGATTTCAAAGTGCATATTAAATATTGCTACATCACAGACACATCCAATATGCTGTTCATACAGTGGTTTGCGCATTGGGAATGTCTCAGATGAAAACTGGAACACCTACCAAACACTTACCGAACACCTTTGGACCTGTGTGACAAATAGTCACTGCTTGCATTGTCAATAATTCTAATGCACATTGTACATGCATCTACATTCCAGATACATCCAATACGTTGTTTGTACAGATGTTTGTGCAAGTGGAATGCCCAAGATTAAGGCTGGGACACTGACCAAACACTTTACCAAACACATCGAACACCTTTGGACCTGTGTGACAAATAGTCACTGCTTGCATTATCACTAATTCTAATGCACATTGTACATGCATCTACATTACAGATACATCCAATATGTTGTTCATACAGATGTTTGTGCAAGGGGAATGCCCAAGATTAAGGCTGGGACACCTACCAAACACTTACGGAACACTTACCAAACATGTTCGATGTGTTCGGTGTAGTATATCTAGTCACACTGGTTTACTGAGATGCACCAAACATGTCCACTGAACACAGCAAACATGTTCATTGTTTTTGGTGCTGTATATCTGGTCCCACTGATTTACTGACATGCACTGAACATGTCGACCGAACACACTGAACATGTTTGATGTTTTCGATGTAGTATATCTGGTCATACCAGTTTACTGACGTGCACCAAACATGTCCACTGAACACACCGAACCTTTTCGATGTGTTTGGTGTAGTATATCTGGTCCTACCGGTTTACTGACATGCAACATGTCCACCGAACACAGCAAACATGTTCGATGTGTTCAGTGCAGTATATCTAGTCACACTGGCTTACTGCCATGCACCAAACATGTCCACCAAAAACACTGTACAGATGTTTGTGCAAGGGAATGCCCAGCTTAAGGCTGGGACACCTACCAAACACTCACCAAACACCTCTGGACCTGTGTGACAGGTGTACGTCCAAAATTGAGTGCATCTTCACCGACACCATCATTTGCATCAGGCCTGAATTCACCCGACTCATCACATCACAGGAGAAGAACCAGGAGTTCAGGAAGAACAAGTTACGACCTACTGTGGTCAGACTCTGGATCTACAAGAGCGCCACCCCATCTGCAATCATGTATGTCATAACAACTTAATGTGATGAGGTTTCAACGTCCATTCCAATCTAGTTTTGTCATGGTGACAATTCCCGGTGTAATTCACAATCTGTCAGGCATTGGGAATGGTGACTTTGACAATGGAATCAAGGAGTCAACATTCGGTTATCTGGCTTTGTGTTTGAAGAGCAACTGACCACCGACATGATGAAAAGCAAGTATCCCCAGGGGTATTTTTATGCACAAAAGCAGATGGTGGATGACTTGCCTTTGTGATGGTGTTTTGAGTATTTCTCCAATTTTATTAAATTCAGAAATTCCTCATCCTCTCGAACCTCTGTAGAGAGACTCTTCGCTGATGCTACGGAACTCTTTGGTTGCAACCACCCTTTTCAGAGGCATTTTCTCATCCGGATTGCATTCCTCCATCCTGGACAAAGGACGGCTCTTCATGCCTTGAGGTTGTACCTACCAGTAAACTCTTGGCTCAAAATGCAATGACTTGGTCCAGGCCTCACTTACTGGACAGATGTCTCCCGAGGCATTACTTTTTACTGTTATGAGTACGTTTCAGTTCTTCAACAGCAAGATTTTGCCAGTTCGGTGTGTCTGCACTTTAGGCATATTAGCCTGACTAAGCTGTTTCCCAATACAATTAGGGGGACCAACGTGCCTAGATCTTCTAGCCAAACGTGGCATGATTTGTCAATTTAGCCAGCTGTTAAAAAGCACCGGATGCAAATAAGGGAGAGTCCTAGTAGCTCTAAGGACAGTACAAAGCTGGATGTCTCTCCAATGGTGACGCTCCCAATTAAGCTTATGAGGTGAGAAGTGAGCCTTGCTCGCTCTTCCAAATCCTAACATATGGTGAATGGGTTATGTCTTTTGCCATCAAGGCACAGATTGCCTTGTATACTGTGCCTTGCGGCCATAAATTTGATCGAACGCCAATCTACTACTGAAGCTTAGAGGCGGATGACAGTTTCATCCAAATGGACACCAATGTTCATGTTTGTCGTGCTATACATTGCTATTCAAGGGATGGGGTCTTGGGGGTAAAAGACCCTATTACCACCCAACGTCAGTCTTCAGGCTCAACTGTGTCAAGATCATGCTTGTTGATCTCAGAGGAAAATCATGTCTCAATTCTCAGATTGCCATTGGCACTAGTGGCAACACAGGACCCTGGCTTGTCCCCAAAAATGTTAGATCCGATTTCCGCCAATTTCTGAAAAATATGTCCGGGCAAAATTTTCGCTTTGGGGTCATTTGATGTCCGGATGATGGATCTGGCCTACATATACACCAAAATATGTCTGGATGACAGATCTAGCATACTAAAAATGTCCCTAAAATTACCAAAAAATCTCAAAAAAATCCTCTACTTTGCCTAAGGGTATCTATGCTATATCAGTCTATTTCCTCATCTTCCTTGCTTTGGCTGCACTTCTGAGACTCCTTAACATCCTTGGCCAACATTTTTTGGCACTTCTGTAATGTCCCAAAGAGAATGGCTTCTTTTTCTCCAAGTTCAATGTTGATGACCTGGTTGACAAGAGACATGTCTGAGATAAGTCATAGAGGGTGAAATTGAGCTGTATGAGGAGTTGACATTCACTGCGGAAACTCCAAACTAGCCTGGACCTCTCTTGACTCTGAGAGAGGATCTAGCACGAGATAGTGGATGAGAGGAGGTATTCCCAGAGATTGGACAGGCTGATTAGTACAATAGCATGAAATCACGCTTTCATCTGAATATAAATATGATCCTGAAGTCTTGCTTGCACCGACCAGCCATAACCACACGGTATCCCGACATCCAGAGACAGTGCCTGTCCTTACCCCAGCCCACCGCCTCTCCTGTGTCTGGATCATGGAGATGACTCCTCGCCTATCATCATAGCTTTCGTGCTCACTTTACCCTTAACCTTGAACCTTCACCTGCTCATGCCTGCAAAGTCATCTCCACAACACATAGTGTCAACATTGTAACCATTCAGCTCACACAACAGGATCAAGATGAGCATATCGTTATCACACCAACTGAACCAGGGCCTCTGGTACATCTCATATTTTCACAGACGTTAATTATTGCCTTCCTCTGAACTCATCGGTGTTGACATATTTCTACAGCTAATCATCATCAAACACCCTACCGCACAGATATTAACGTGAAAAGCGACTCAGAAAGTTTTTTTTTTTTTACAGCATCAGATCATGATTTAATGGACTCTTTGATGTGATGAAAGTAAGTGGTCTTCTCTTTTGAATTTGAGTACTTATGTTCACTAAAAATATCTTGTATGGCCTGTAGAACCTTTGATGACAATGACAACAACAAGTCAATTGATCCCTTTACTGTGAACCACTCAGCTTTAGACAACTCCCCCAGCAAATCTTCGAACATGAGCAAAACGGAGTCGGAAGACACCGTCTTCCTGATGGACATTCTTGAAAATCACAACACAACACCAAGATCCAAACAATTTACTCTGTTCTGCATTGAAAACTGCAGGCGCCTCAAAGGAGTTAAGGTGAATATTAATATTCTTGTAACTTAGCGTTAACGGCCCTCATCATGCAAATCTCAGGACACTTTTGAAGATATCACCCACAAGGACATGAATCCCACCAGTCCCCACGATATCACACTGATGAATGCCAAATGCCATCGTGAAGTTCCTGGCGGTTCTGGCCTCTCCACTTTCAAAGCTGAGAAACGGTTCAAGATTAATAAATAGTCTAGTACTAAAACATTGGACTGTTTAGCGGGAGTGGATACCATTTGAGAAGAAGAAGGTAAGCAAGGAGAAACCTCATGTGCATATTGATAAGAACCATTCTGTGAAGGAGTCAGTGTCAGAAGGGATGTTCGACCACCCAGTGTACTGCAAAAATCATCATGCGCCATCGGATAGCCCCCAGAGCGTACCAGTGGACTTGAACCATCAGGGTGGAGTTGTGAATATGGTGCGTCATTTCGGACTAGGACAGAACTTGAACCTGGCTGATGGGGATGGTTCAGTTGCAAAGGTTGACTCAGAGGTTGCCACCCATCTCTTCCAGCATGACCATAGGAAGGGAACTGCTAGGATTTAGTGAGCCTTCAAGTTATTACTTTTATACCATGGATCTTACAAAACTTACAGGTGATTCGTCAAGTTCATATGAATGCGATGCGGGCGCTTGTGATAGATTTCGAGACGGCAACCTTGGCATACCATCAAGTTGGACATTCGCGTCCAATAATGCTGACAGCAACTCTGGAGACGACCCAAGCTGTTCCGAAGCTGGCTGTGGAGCATGAGGACTGGGCAGTGGGTTTTGGTGGCTGAAGAGTAGCAGGGATTGGGGCTGGGGGGTATTTTTTGCTGGGGGCAGCAGGACTAGGGTAGCTCGAAACAGATGTAAATGAGGAGGATAATAGATCTATCCAGAGAATGACAGGCATGATTATAACTAAAGTCGAAGTCTGGATATCAATGGATATGTCTCTTCGGATGACAGCTAGTTCTCATGCAAGATAGCGAAGGTCAAGGGGGTGGCAGAACGGGAATTTCCAATATACACTCATATTTTATTTTAAGGGCCAGCTTGGGACCCCCCCCCCCTTCCTTCCATATAGGGTATGTTTAGATCACGTGTATATATTTTCTGCGACAAAGTCACGGCCGCGCAGTTGAATGCCTAAGCCCTGTGTTGTCTGCTCCTTATCAATGGATGCAACGTCAGATGTTCCAGCTTCCGACACCACAAGTACAGATTCCTCGCCAGAAGAATACACCACAGGAACGAAGTAGTCTACCAGCGGCCGCTCGAGACCAAATCTGGCATGGCGGTGTAGTAGTTGTGCCTGGCCCATCACGTGACCTGAGTCCCACGGTTGGTTCCCTTATCTAGCAGTTGCCTGTAGTAGATAGATCTCCATCCCATCCACCTTGACCATTCCGTGCAATTCCGTCCCCGATCCCGAGAGGTCCCTCGGGACCACTCCAGCGGATAGGTGACTAGGGATCCGCACGGGTAACCCCCGGGTTTTTTTTGGCGACCCGTACCCGACCTGCCATAATACCTGGACCTGCACGCGGGTACGGGTTTATCCGCGGGTTTACCCCACGGGTTGTAAAATTTGTATATATATTAATTATATAATAAAATACAAAAGTAAATGAATAAAATAAGAGCGGGAGGGGGAGAGTGGGAGAGGGGGGGGAGAGGGAGAGGTGGGAGGGGAGGGGGGAGAGGGAGAGCAGGAGGGGAGAGGGAGAGCAGGAGGGGAGGGGGGGAGAGGGAGAGGTGGGAGGGGAGGGGGGAGAGGGAGAGCAGGAGGGGAGGGGGGGAGAGGGAGAGGTGGGAGGGGAGGGGGACAGGGTGGTGGTGGCCGTGACTGACCTCGTCCTCGTCATCCTCGTCCTCATCCCCGTCCTCATCTCCATCATCCTCGTCGTCCTCGTCGTCTCCATCATCGTCATTGTCGTTGTCATTGTCATTGTCATCTCCGTCATCGTTGTCGTTGTCATTGTCGTCCCCGTCCTCGTCTCCGTCCTCATCGTCCCCATCCCCATCTCCATCCTCATCATCATTGTCCTCGTCTCTGTCCTCGTCGTTGCTGCGCGGTGGTGGTGGTGGCCGTTTCTCGTCCTCGTCCTCGTCCTCATCGTCTTCGTGTCGTCCGCAGAGGGGGCGCCAGGTCTCGCGGCCCATCGTTATCATCCTCATCGTCCGCATTTGTGTGCGTAGTGTTGGTGGTGGCACGTGGGTTGTTGGTGGTGACGCGGTCAGAGATGTGTGACTGCGTTTGCTGAGGCATGACCCAGTGACTGTAAGTCACATGGTCCGTGCGCCATTTCACTCCTATATAAGACAGCTCAAAATCCCACTTCGATCCCTCAAAAAAAATTTTAATTTATAGTATCTACTTAATAATTATAAATTTTACTATCTAACATGAAGTGATGGGCTACCCGCGGGTCAGCCCAAGGGTCACAGGTTTCTCGCGGGTTCTGATTTGGCTACCCATACCTGACCCCGATGGGTCACGGGTACAAAACCCGCACAGGTCCCTATACCCCTGCATATGCCTATAGGTGACTCTCGCAGCGCCTTTCTCGCACTTCCAGCAGCAGCAGAGAACGACATCTGATCTACAAGAAGCTTGCGGTAGAAGGCCTTTAGGATAAGCTTGGCAGCGCTGCTGGACACCTTGAAGGACATTGCAAGAACAGATTTGACACCGTGAGCCCTAAACACCTTCGCGATGTTGGCGTCATCACCACAGGTCGCTCACGCCAACTCGCACGCATTCAACACGCAGAATGGCAACTGGAATTGATGGAGGAGTGCGGCCACATCTTGCGCCAAAACCTCTTCCATCTTGTCCAAGTCTGGCGAGCTGAAGTACAGACTGGCTTGCTTGTTCTTACGCGACACCGCGCTGTGCAGGTCAAAGTGGACGATGTGGAAGTAGCTCGGCCCGCGAATGCGTGCCATCCGGTCTAGGTGCTCCTTGAATGCGGCAAATGTGCCTGGCCGAACGATTTCAATGTTGAGGTGGACCGGGCTCGCTTGTGCCTTTATATCATGCTGGATCTGGGCGAGGATGCTGGATGCCATTGAGGGAGAGATGTCGTTGTAGATGGCTGGGTTGCTAGTGATATCTTCTGGCACACGGACAGGTGTAGGTGTGGAGACTGTGGGTTGGTTGAGTGCAAGCTTGGGTCCGAAAAATGTGAGGAGTGATTTATCTGGCCTTCATTTGATTTGTGCATTCTGTTCCGCAATTTTTGTCCTACATGTCTTTGAGGAGCGATGACTCACTAGGTTCCTTTCCCCACCAGTACCAACATGAATCACCTGGCCACAGTCCGGACAGTCAAGGAAACTGTCAGCCGAGAATTCCTGTGTGGCCCTGCAACGGTCTTCGAGAACTACAAGCTCAAATCTCTTACCTCTTCCTCTTTGCCATGTAACAACTGTGTAGATCGACGAATAAAAATTTTATTATGATGTATTGATCCATGGACAGCTGCTTCTCGCATGGACAGCTCTTCTTCTTGCTGTGTGCTATGTATGTCCATTTTAGGGCACATTTGAACCGAAGTCGGAAAAAAATTTAAGGCCCCCGGCTGGACCCCCCCCCCCATCCCCCCACCCCTGGTTCGGGATTCCCGTTCCGCCACCCCCTTGGCGAAGGTATGAAGTGACGTGTCTTCCTGATCCGGATATGATAACAAGACTTCAGCGTTCCAACCACGCTTCAGACTTGGATCACATTTATCTCAAGCCTCAGGCTACGTCTAGGTACAGTAACTAACCTGACCCTCTCCAGATCGTGCTAAATCGGAGTTTCCGCAGTGATATTGAACAAATTTTTCTGTTGCATGAAGCTATAATGGTAGTATAAATATGGTCCGCCGGGGTCATTACCTGGTTAGGATGTCTGGACACGGATCTGGCATTTCTGCAAGTCGGATGGCCATGTCCGGACAATGGATCTGGCTGTACCACCATTTCTGGCCCTCCATGTCTGGATTGGCATCTGACATTTTGACCAAAACCTCAAAATTTTGTCCGGATCGGGGATCTATCCTAGGTTCAGACAAGCCGGGGTCCTGTCCCAGGCAACACGCGTTGAAGGCACCGCGGGACACATTCGAAAATTTATCAGCTTTCATTTGCTCTCAGCAGCTTCGGGATGTGATCTTGCCTCTGACCCTTTCACTTTCTGACCCATGTCTTCGCAGACAACGACGCCGGTACCATTTTTGCCAATCTCACCGGCCTCGCCTGATATCGAGAAGGAATCGCTAAACGCTTTAGCCAGCCCACCATTCAATCCTGTCGAATCTCAGCCCTATGGTAGAACTGAGGACCACGTTTGGGAGGAAAGACCATACTTCAAAACGTATATTTCTCTTGCGGTCATCGCGACAATTTGGCCTGGATTTTCTTCGCAGCAGTTTCCGGAGGTCGACCGCTTCATCCCTCTCAGGCAAAATTCGTGGAGAACCATCCCCAGGGTTTAGTCTTCCTTGTGACAGCCATCGGTGCCGTCATCGCTGTTTTCGTCGGCGTATTATTTTCAAGAGCTGTCACTAGTATTGCGCGGCAGTGGGTCGCTCACAACCAAGACGCCGACGTATTTCATGTTTCTTTCTTCAACGGTCTCAAGGATCACAGATACCCTTGGGGCGTGAAGGATATACCTCTACTTCTTCATTTTGATTGACTTCCTTTTGCCTTGACGATTTTCCTGTATCTTTTCCTGTTTATTCTTGTCAACCCTGGCATTACGGCTCTCATATCGCCGATCCCAATCCATCAAACTGCTCCTCTCAGCGGAGCAGAGCTTGATTTCTCATCGACCGAGCCCGAGTGTGTTAGTTGGTTTACAAGAAATCAGCCTCCATCGTCATGTGGGTGGAAAGTGAGTTGTCATATATACGGCCGTGATGCGTTGCTAAACCTTTTGTTTTCTTGCTCAAAGACTTTCAATGGCTACCAGTACACAAACTGTCTTGCGGAGACTCAAATGCCAGATGTGTTAGAGTCGGGCAATGGGAATGTCGGTGCCCCTCGACTAATAATATCACATTTTGAAGTTGATGATCCTCGTTTCTCATTCCGTCAGATTCTAATTTCGGTTGCAAACATCAGTCTCGCGTTGGCTCAACTTGGGGGTCTACATTTTCTCGGTTCCATGCGCGGTGTATTACCGCTTGGTCGCAATGGAGTCCCCGGTCTCAACTTTATTTCAAACTCTACAGCAGACCCGCGGGTAGCAGCTTCTCTCACGTACAGTTATACTCTTGGGCTTCAAGGTGTCTCGAGCAATGTCTCATGCAAATACGACACAGAAACCCCATTGTCTTTGCAAACACTACTACAGACCTTGGCTGGATAATCACATATAACGGTACTTGCCCGAATGGACAGCAGATATTGCAAGCTGGTTCCGACACACTATACACCGATACGCACCTACTCGCATTCATGGTCTGTGAAACTACGGCAAACACGGGAGGGCCGTATACTTTCTATTTCAGTGGGGGACCAGGCGAGCACTACCAAACGGCGGTCGGCAACTTATCATGCACTCTTTCGTCGGAGTTGGCTATGTTTGACCTGACATATTCACAACGTGCTGGCGCTTTTAGTGCCAGCGATGCCGTTTCGGAAGTGGGGCCAACATCTACGCAACTCATACGTCGTGCGGTGAATTCCGTAGGGGAGATTGCCGTGCAGGCGCAAAGTAGTGCAGATAATCTGATGGCAAGCACGGTTATCACCGTCGGAACCAAGTACTTCGACCTACAACCGTACAAGCAGAATGCAACATACCTGCCGCTGTATGCGCATATGATTCTGAGGGCATGTTCGAGTACGAGGTACGTGCAGTCCACTTCCTTACCTTCACCGTTAATTCGTTTAGGTTACATGTATTCGCATGCTATACATGATGCAATCCGTCACCAATAAGACACCTTCACCTTGCATGCGCTCCATCGAAGGTTCAATAGTTTACCCGATACCGGGCTGGTCAGCTACAGGTACAACTGCCGGATATTTGGTGCCTATGACTGTCGTCAACTTATCTTCGGTGATCCTTTTGGTCATTGCCATGCGATGGCACGCGGAGGGGAAGTTACCTCGCTTCGATCCCACCAACCCCGTGTCGGTTATCATAGATAGGGCTGAACACCCACAAGCCATTGCGGATACAGAAGCTAGCTGGAAAATCTACGTGAAACACCTTAGGGGTCGCGGGCACAAAAATGTAGCAACTCCGGGTTAGCACTTTACGACTCGTTATGTCTACTGAGTGCTAATGGCTTTCTTAAAAGCCTGATACTCGGACGCCACGGCGACGGTGATGAAAATCATGATGTGTTGTTGCTTCTATGATTGAAAATTCCACCAACCTCATCTACAATTTGCAAAATGTATAACTACTTTCACCTATGTAACATGTGTTAAGATGATAGCGACTTCCCTACGGAAAGTCAATGGGTAGATAAATTCACAGGATCTACATTCTGCTCCAATCTATGTGCATCGCAAAAAGGGCCACGGTGGCTTGTTTGTACTCATAGCACCACAAAAGATGTACAAGGGAACTGTCATTTCTAGTGCGACCATGCAGGCATATTTCGGACATTCGCCTTGTCACAGCCCAAGCTCATCGGCATACGGCAACGACTGGACATCGCCGACCCCAACAAATGTTGGCTTACCCTTGACGAGACTCGATGCAGCCTTGTGTACAACAAAATTAGAACACGCTCCCAAAAGGCAAATATGATCGCTCAAACAAACCTCTGAGAAACTTAACGTTGTGATTTTATCCAGTGAAGATAATGTCGTATCAATAGATGACTCGGAGCCCCGAAGAATCTTTAAACACCCCGGATTATAGAGGTACTAAGGAAAAATAGTCATGAGAAAACCTCACCTTAGCACCCAACACTGACACAAACCCATCTCGTGTATCAATAGAGCTCGCCGTAGCGAACTTCGACTTCGCTACTGCCTTCTTGAGCTCCTCAGCCTTGACACCTCCTGACGCAGCAGAATCTTTGAGGGCTTTCACTGCGACTTTCCCAGCTTCCTTGACGCCATTAGTAGTAGCACCTTGCACTAGCAGACCAAAGAGTGTGGCATCCGAATATGGGAATAAAACTGTCTGCACGGACGTGCCGGCAGGGATATTGTTGGAGATAGGTGAAAGACCATGGCACCATTTAACGGAGGTCTGGGGAGACAAATGCGCCGAGAGTACGGCGAGCTCGGGGACGGGAAGCCCCGTTGCACCGAACCCGATGAAGATAGTTTGTGGGCCACCGTAAGCCTCTATGCGAGTCTCTCCTCCGAAGTATGAGGATGGCAATATAGTTGGTTTAGCTACGGCCGAGCTCGAAGACCCGAGCGTTTTTTCGACGAGTTTGGAAAGTGTTGATTGGTCGATGCCTGTTCCAAGAACGGCGATATTGCCTTTGCTGAAGGCGGACGCTGCAAAAGATTTGACATCCTCGGCCGAGATAGGACTATGTTGGGAGGCAAAGAGGGAGGAGCCAAGACCAGAACGGAAGGCCAGGGCGTGTGCGAGCTCGATGGCACGGCTCGCCGGATCGGAGGATGCAGCCAATGTTTCGGCTTCTATAACGGGGAGCACATATTCCTCGAATTCGTGGCGAGTGAATCTAGCGGATGCAATAAATGAAGTTAGGATATCAATGAAGAATGGCCTACAACATTCAGTTTGAATATATGGGTAGATCACTTGCATTTACCACTTACTCATCTCCACGGAGGAATTCGGCCGTCAACGCCAAGTACTCTCGAGACAGGGTTGCCGACAAGACACCTCCATACAATTCACATTCTCGAACTGTCCCAATGGCGGATCGATTCGCAGTGCTCTACAAACGAACAAATCTTCCGTTAGAAACCCGCACAGTTCTTTGAATAATTCCTTACTTTGAAAGCAAAATTTTTAAGTGCGTTCGCTACCCCAGGTTTATGTTCAAATCTGCTGCCAGCCCTCACAAGAAAGGTGACGGCAGATGTTGGCTGGCCATGGTCTACGGCGGCAACCTTGGAGCCAGCCACGTCCACGACAGTAGCAAAAGCGCGCACTGCGCGTGTTATACGGTGTACGTTCGATGCTCTAGCTGCGAGCATCAGCCTGAGTGAGAGTGTGTTGAACACGGAAGTTTCCGGAGCGGTTTTACAGTTCATTGGCAAGAAAACTATATACACATGTACATGTACAATCGGACAAAATCTGAAGAGAATTCCACCTAAAATTGTCGCTTTCGCGCGTGAACCGTGTGGTAGATGAACACCATCCCTCTGACGGTCCTGAGATCATGCAGGTATGCCCCATAAATCTCGTCGAGATCTTCCTCGCTGTACCCTGCTCCCTTCAACATCGGCCGGAATGCTTCTGCGACCCGCACCAAACTCGCCCTGAATGCCTTTCCAATTCTTTTTAGCGGGGGGTGAGGATGCCACGGCCCGACCGGCATGTAATATACTTGTGCATCAATTTGGTCAAATTGGCCCGAAGTATAGAGAAAGGTGGGAATCTGTGGGGCGACCAACTCAAGACTCAATTGGCGAAGATAACGGACGAGAATCTCAAAGAATCGGGAAGCCCCCGGTGCTTGAATAGGAGGGTCGATGTTGTACCAAGGGTGGAAAGCGGCACGGAACTCCCATTCGCACGAGACGAACAGCCCACCTGGACGGAGGATGCGGCCAATATCCTGAAGCATCGCACGGTAGTTGGATGTCTGTCAAAATGGTCAGAGAAGAATGTGCGGGTAATAATTATCGATAAGTACAGTCATGCAGACAAGGCGCGCGTGAACAAGATCGACGGTATTGTCATCCAACCTAGAACGCTGGTTAATATCTTGCAACTCGTACTGGACATTCGGGAGGGGATGGACAGGCGTTATCGGCACTGTAGCGACGATAATGAGATGATGGATGTAATCAATTTGGGAGATTGTGACTACCTATATCGAGACCCAGAAATTGAACATGCGGGAACTCGCGTGCCATCTCTAAAAGCCTATTTTTGAAAGATATCAAAAATCTCGTAAACACTCCCAGGCATGACAGAACTGTACCAATGTCCGGTTCCTGTTCCCATGTCGAGCACAAGCTTTCGGCGTTCCGGCGAAGGGGCTAGCACTTGCGGCACTGGTCCCACATAGTTCGCCCCGATAAGCAGCCGAAGAATAACATGCAGAACAATCTGCCTCTACATTTAGAAGGCGTGAGTTACTTCTTCTAGCGGCGGTCACTCCGAGGAATTGGGAGAACGTTACCCACTTGTTGTTCCCGTGTATCTACAGGAAGAGGATACAACGAGATACCATGAGAATGGAAGAGTCGACCATCCCGCTCCATAAAGTAGCGCGGGAAGTGGTCAAGGTCAAGGTCAAGTTCGCGACCGTCCGTGGAATAAGTTGAATCATCTTCATCCTCAGACTGGGATGAAAATTCGACGTTTTCGTGACCAATGGCACGATTACCGCCAGGATTAGACATTGAAGGAAGGACGCAGAGAGGTGTAGTGACAGTGTCCCTCCTGAGCAAAAAGCCGGAACGCAGTGTCTTTATAATACCGGCGGTATTGCGACTGGGCAACAACGGAGCCTCGAGGATAAGAGTGAAGGTTCTGCGATCTACGCCACGGATTCTGCAGGAGACATTAAGTTGGGTCGATTTTGCCATATTGGCGATCGGTTATTTGTACATGTAAGTCCCAGGTCTCTTGCAGAAACCAAAGTACAAAGCAGATGGTGTTAGACCATTGGTGGGTGCCAGATATTCAATAATCGGCTCCAGCATCGCCCCTTTGTTCTCTATCTTTGGACTTAAGCCAAGTTAGGGCACGACGGATGATCATCGACTGAAACTGCTGGCTGTAACAAAAGTTGGATGGCAGAAACCTGATGGTTGGCGACCTAATGTGCATGTGGTGGGAGCTATAATCCAAATTTATCTATAAATTTTTCATTTACCCGTCGTTCCATGACAATGGTGATGTGGACTTACAGGGCAAGTTACCGTGAGATTTAGCTTGGCGCCCCGGTTGGCCAGAAATTATCGTCCAAGAGGCGATATGCCATGGTTTGATAGCCTTTGGGTGAAACTATGGCTTCTGCACATAGGGTAATTTGCCTCATTAGTCCTATACGCCGTCTCGGACGCGCACGACCAATAGGAGGACACGACGAGCGCCGTTGTGGGTCCTTAGAGGTGTTCAAATTTAAAACCGAAAGAATCGCCCACTGGCACGTGATCCCTTCTATCACATGACTTGGATTGCTTTAAGAATTTCAAGTGACGCTTTCGACCGTCAGCTTTACCTGATGTCTGAAGCGGAAATTGATAGGTTTTACCTAGAGCAAGACCAACGGATGAACATCTCTGATGAGGATATCGATGAATACCTCTCTCGTGTTTCTACGACTCGGAGTCGGTGTGTATGAAACAAACTTGACAGGGACGTGGTCATGTTGACTCTTTTGTTTGCAGGAATATTTCAGACAGTACCTTTTCTGTCAAGGAGGTTCCCGCCAATATTGAGGACCAGGAACGCCTTCGGGACTTTCCAAGCGACCGCCACCTGTTGGTGCCCTCCAGTCGCAAACGGAAACAACCCGAGAAGACTAGTTCTGGCCTAGATACAGAAGAGCGGAAAAGCAAACTATCCAAGAATTCGAAACGACAACCGGACTATGCCGTCGATTCAATATCCGGCGGAAATCATACGGCGTTAGCAACGGATATATCATCGGTTCCCGATAGGCCACTTCCCACACAGGCAGATCACAGCTGCTCAGCTGGACTCGATATGCAAGGTAGAACAAGGGTTGTGACATCGAGAGGGGTGTCTCCCCTGGATAACACCGTTTCATCAGTCACGAACGAAGCTGCTGATAGGGACCCGAAATACAGATCTGAGCCAGAACTTGAAGGAGATGACCGTGAATCCCCCAAAACCGCCCCTCAGCCGTCAAGTCTTCGTATCGAGGAATCAAGTGATATTGACCTTCCTGCCCATTTCATACCAAGGTCCACATCGACCCAAGTGCCCGTGGACCACGCTCGAAACGCCCCATCAGGGCCGGAATTGAAAGTAATCGTTTCAAACCATGCCCGCAGCACAAAGCGACGCGACAGAATTATCAAGACAACGCCTAATGTACGGAATGCGGATACCAACAATATCGTAATGCCTTCGTCTCTCATCGAAACCCCTTTCTTGTCTGCACCTGAGCCCGATATTGAACTTGTTGTGCACGCAGTCCCTACAGCTGTAGCGGGACCATCGAATCTAGCTGCTCGAATGAAGAAGCCGATACGCTCGAGCCACATTACTGATGGTCTGGAAGCCAAATTTCCCTCAACTGCTACAAATCCATTGAGTCCAAAACCGAACTCCAGGAACCGCGAGAGCGAAGCCGAGTCGAGTACCAAGGTGAAACTGAACACAAAAAAAGAAAAGGAAAAGGTGCAGCCAAATGAGACCAAGAAAGCAAAGGAAAAGGCAAAACCACGACTCGTGACACCTTTGGAGTATGCGCAGAAATTTCAAGAAACACTCCAAATGCCCAAACTTGTCCAGAAGTCGAAAGTGACGACTCCCAAGTATCTGAAGGGTAAGCGCATTTTCTATATTGGTGGGGACATGCAGTATGCCGGAGTGCGGACGAGGGGTCGGATGGATTTCGTAAGTCGTGGCTACGTTTAGTTTTGGCACTGTATTTATGTCGTCTAGATTGTCAAGCACGGCGGAACTCTCCTGCCAACGTACGACCGCTCAGCAGTCACGCACATAGTGACAGATGCGCAGCGGCGACCCACCCTACGTGCGCTCGGACTCCGAACTCTCGATGACATCCCGGGCCATGTGCCGACGGTGACGTGGGGCTGGGTAATCTCTGGGCTCGGGAGAGCATCAAAGCTGTTTGGGA
Source organism: Hygrocybe punicea (assembly GCA_963556145.1). Lineage (NCBI taxonomy): Eukaryota > Fungi > Basidiomycota > Agaricomycetes > Agaricales > Hygrophoraceae > Hygrocybe > Hygrocybe punicea. The sequence continues at coordinate 3,467,808 of OY744466.1, read as the reverse complement.
AGGGCAAAGGCAAGGCGTCGAACAGCGAAGGGGAGGATGAAGAGATAGAGATGGATGACGTGTGCATGCATGCAGCATTTCTCGAGCGGTTCGATGCGGGCGCCGAGCGGTATGCCGCGTCTTCCAAAGGAAAGGGGAAGGAAAGGGTAAAGACTAACGAGGGCAAGGAAATCCCGCTTGAAGACAGCGGCGAGTTCAGCCGGATATCGTGCGATTCCAGTCTTCCTTACCTCTCCTCAGCACATCTGATATTCAGTGTTGCGCTAGAGAGTTCACGCAAGACCAGCCGAAACGGCTCCCCGAGCCGTCTCCTATTGAAACATCAACGAAATCGTCAATTCCAATTCCAGCACCTCAGATGGGTGATTCCCCTGATGACCCCCTTGCCGAATTTTACGCCCTGGCAAAGGCAGAAATTGAAAATAAAGTGAGCCCAATGCTGTTTCGCTTTTCCGTTTCGTTTAATCAACTGCATCAAGTGGTCAATGAACGATGAGCATTCCGAAGCAGCATCGAGCGAGGGAGAGTCCGATGCGCCGTTTATGGCATCTGCACCTGCACCTGAGCGTGTGGCCAAAAGGGTGCGTCAAAATGATTGTGGTGTTAGGCGATTTTATTTATTCTCTTCCGCCTAGGGGTTTACTTGTGATAACAAGGAGGTGCAGAGGCGACATTGCGTCAATCAAGATGTCGTCGACAAGGCTCATATTATTTTAACCTTTCTTGTTCCAAACTGTGCTAACACGTGTCGCGTTACAGCTTCAGGAGCTTATGGAGCTGCACAAATCGAAGCCCTCGGATGACGACCACTGGCGTGCTTTCAGTTACGGAAAATGTTTGTTGCTACCGATTATCCCAAGTAGATTAATCCTGTATCTTCTGTCAGGTCTCAGGGCGCTCCGGAACTACCCGAAACGTATCACGTCTTATGCTGAAGCACGTTCTATACGCGGTGTTGGGGAGAAGACGGCGCACAAGGTCAACCTGATTTCAACCTATTCGCTTCTTGGCATCTGACGTTTTATAAAGATCATGGAGATATTGCAAACCGGCGAATTGCGGCGAATTGGATATGAGAGGACGGAGGACGTAGAAGCAACCAAGGTCTTCCAGGGTATCTATGGTGTTGGTGCGCGGATCTGGCTATTGTCTACTGGCGTTCATTTTATTCAATTCCATCTTTCAGGGCAAACGACAGCGTTCAAGTGGTATGCTAGTGGGTGTCGTACGCTGGAAGACGTGAAGGCGCGGAAGGGGGACATCAGGGTGACGGGAGTACAAGAGATTGGCATTCGGTTCTATGATGGTTAGTGGTATTTACTTATTTCGGCGGATATGGTGGAAGCCTGCTGAAATTGTACTTCAGACATTAATGATAGGATGCCGCGGAGCGAAGCCGAAGCAATTTTCAATCATATCAAACCTCTAGGTACTATTCCGGTTATGTTGTTGTCATGCATCTGACTTCTATGTATGTCAGCACTGGCCATTGACCCGAGGCTGTTTATTGACATTATGGGCAGCTTCCGGAGGTATAAATCCCGGTTCCACCTGTGTGTCGGCATACGAGTGTTCATGGCGTTAATACACAGGGGCAAGGCAGATTGCGGGGATATTGACATCCTTATTACACGACCCGTGGAAGACGGCAAGACTCACGCTGGTAGGTTGCTCAATCCTCTTAGCCTGTGGTCTATCGCGAAAATTGTTTTATTGCAAAAAGGTGTTTTAAAGGCTTTAATGCGCAAGCTATACAGCACTGGCCTGCTTACGGAAGATCTTTCCCTCCCGGAGGACTGGGGTGACCTGGAGTGTACTTATCGTGGACTATGCCGCTTGCCTCATGTTGGTTCGCGTAGGAGGCGGATCGATATACTGACGGTGCCGTGGACGTCTAGGGGAGCTGCGCTGCTTTACTATACGGCGAGTCGCCATTCGTGTCTGAGTAGGTGTTTGCTGATATAGTTGCGTTGTGCATCAGGGGGACGACATCGTGAGTACCTTTTTATTCCGGCGGGTGAATAAAGCCTTTCTTATCTGCTCTAGTTCAATCGCGCGATGAGGTTCAAGGCAGGCGTGATGGGGTACTCGCTGAACCAACGAGGCCTCTATGGAGGTGTTGTGCGCGACCCACGCAATCGGCGAGTGAAGTTAAATACTGGTGCGTGTCTTTTTATCGGAGGCGCGAATAATTCGAGTGCTTACGGTTCACAATTCTAGGCACAATGGTTGCGTCTGAGACGGAGGAGGAGATCTTCAAGATATTGGGGGTACCTTGGCAGGAACCACATGAGCGGGTGAGGGGATAGGATTAAGTTGGGTATGCATCTATGGTGGTCTGGTGACGATGTCTGAAAGGTGTTATTAACTTATTTGAAGTCTTAGGTCCTACTTCTGTCGGGCAAAACCATTTCCCCGAAGTACTGGCAAATGTCACGGTGATTTGTGGCGCAACCAGCGATAACCAATGAAGACATTGCGTGGTCATATGAATTTGGGCATTATTTGTCAGTCTTATTGCTTCAATGTTAGTAATGGCCCCGGAGCGTGGTGGTCAAAGGCAAGAAACAACGGTTTGAATTTTCGAGCAAGCTCTCTACAGCTAGCCTCAGAGTAAGGCTACTCGTCTTCCGATACATTCCACAAAAGCCACTCTGTTGTTTTATAGGTTGGTAACCTCATTTCTTTTCATGTTTCTTGATCCCGGAATAGTGGCCGAATAGTCGTGGAAAGGATTAGTAATCCATATCATGTGACCCCAGAAGTCAAACCCACCTGTCTGATGAATAATGCTGAAGCGCAGCATGTATTCTACTCACCACAAGAAACTTCTAGTAGATTTAGCTAGTAGTATAAAAGCCCTCTCAGAGAGGCAAATATAATTCATTCCACACAAAATAACTTAGCAGTCAACAACCACTGCAACTATATATTCCAATAGGTTATGAGCCCTGAACGGCTTTGACGGAAACATGATCATGCACCTCCAAACATTGCATTACCACCTTGTATACTAGCCAACTATGATGGACAAAGTCACGCACACATCGGGATCATACCAGATCGAGTTATTGAAGGGAAACAATTGGATGCCGTGGAAGAGACGGATGTTAGCCGTGCTTCGGGATCTTGGGTTAGAGACGTACATTGATGTGGAATCAAAGGCCCCTGTCCCAGTGGACGCATCCCATCCTACATCAGAGGAATCCGAAGTGATGAAGAAATGGTGCAGCGGAGACGCCAAGACGAGGACACGGATCGAGCTCACAATTGGCAACGTGGAAATGATACATATCATTAGTGCACACACGGCAGATGTGGAAGCAGCTAACCTTGGTAAAGGAATCCAGGGGGAAGCTTGGAATATTAGCAACACGACACGCATTGTACTGGTCGATTGCCAAAGAAGGATTCGACCTAATCGAGCACATATCGAAGCTCTGGAAACTGCAGGAGGAACTCCACTTGATGGGAAGCCTCGTTTCCAATGAAGACTTTGCGATGATACTTGTATCCTCCTTACCAGAAAGTTGGGACTTGTATACATCAGCGTATTTAGGCTCGAAGAAGGACAGAACGTCACTGACATCACACGAGCTAGTCGCGATCCTATTGGAGGAAGACCACAGGTGCCGTGAGCACAGCAGAGATCCTAACAATGTCGCTATGCACAGGAGGTTCACCGGAAAGCGCAACAGAAAGGGTAATGGAAAGCAGAAAGTGGCTGATTTTGAAATGGAATGCTTCAACTGCCACAAGAAGGGACATATGGCGAAAGACTGCTGGTCTAAAGGTGGCAGAAAGGAAGAGCAAGGGCTGAAAGGGAAAGGAAAGGGCACTGGAAAGGGTGGAAACCAATGGAACCGATTGAATCAAGCTGCGGACAATGTCAATAATATGTTACAGGATGTAGCATACACAGTGAATACAGACAATATTTCAAACTACGATTGGTTACTAGATTCCAGAATGACAAGTCACATCAGCAATTCCCAAAATGCATTTATCATGTACAAAACTCTGGACGAAGCTACCGTTCAAGGACTAGGAAAGGTAGCTGCTCGAGCTCTTGGTTTCAGAACCGTCGTCTTATACTTCACAGTGGATGAAATGGACATACAGCACCAGCTTTGAGATGTACTACATGTACCAGAGTCATGGAACTCGCTACTATCGCTGAGCCAATTTGATGAAAGCGGCGGATGGGTTAACTTCCACAACGGAATATGCAGGCTCTATATGAAGGAGAATAAACTTGTCAGAACAGGCCGGAAGGACGGACGACTATACCATTTGAACGCCTTGGCGCAATCCCACACGCCGGAAAAGGCAAACGTAGCCACGCCAAAGAAAATGTCTTGGGATGAATGGCACTGCCTATATGGACACATCGGAATGAGCAGACTCGAGACCCTGCAGAGAAAGGGGTTAGTCACAGGTCTAGAAATCAATGAAGGAAGTATCCCTTCCCGAACCTGTGAGGCTTGCATTTAGGCGAGGCAAGTCATCCAGCCATTTCCGAAAGAGGCTGATGGATGATCCAAAGTCGCTGCAGAGTGGACTTTGAGCGACGTCTGGGGCCCAGCATGCGTAGAGTCTATCGGAGGATCGAGATACTATATCTCATTCATGGACGATGCGACACGCACCATAACCACTTTATTCATGAAACAGAAAAGCCAGGTGATGGAACACATCAAGGCTTACGTTAACATGATCAAGAAGAAGTTCAATTAAAACCCTAAATATTTGCAGTTCGATAATGGAAAGGAACTTGTCAACAAGGAAGTCGAGAGATGGGCAGCGGAGAAGGGAATTGTCATTGAAACAATGGCCCCTTACTCACCCTCGCAACACGGAACGGCGGAAAGATTTAATCGCATGTTACTGGAGTTAGCCTGCACAATGTTGATCACTAAAAACCTGCCCGCATTCCTTTGGCTGGAAGCTGTTGCACATGCGGCATACATTTGAAACTGCTCTAGATGGAATGACTCTGCATGAAGCCTGGACTAGCAAGAAGCCAGACATATCGCATTTCCAGGAGTTCAGATGCGATGTTTGGGTCTTATATCAAGGCGGAAAGAGATCAAAGCTGGCACCGCGATCAGCTAAGATGAAGTTCGTAGGATTTGTGGAGTCACAGAAGGCTATCTGAAACTATGCTGCTGCAACATGGACTGTTAAGATGTCATGGAATGTTGCATTTCATGAGGATGGGGCATTGCAGGAAGTCCGGATTGTATCTGACTTACTGGGTTTGCAATTTGAGGGGGAGCAGAGTGAATCCAACAACTCGCAAACTCTGGAACCACCGGAACCCGCAACAGAATCACTGGAACCCACTGTAACGGCACCGGAAAGAGCCATTCGCAGACCGGAAAATGAAATAACACACCCACCGAGAGCAACCCGAGGAGTTGACTGCAACTACCAACAGTTAAACAACCCACGTGCACAACTGACACAACACAAGATACACGAACTGCTTGATGTACGGAGACCAATGGAATCATCTGCAGCAAAACAAAAGGAAAAGGTCAGCGCAGAAACAACCATAGCATATGCATTCTTGAGTGCAATGCAGCAGGATAGCAGTCTCACCGACAAGGACCCATGGGATTTAAGGGAAGCCAGGGAAGCCGTAGATTGGGAGAACTGGAAGGTAGCGGTGAAAGAGGAATTTGATCAGCTACAAGAAATGGGTGTTTGGAAACTCGTAGACTTACCGGAGGGGCGGGAAGCCATCAGAAGCAAGTGGGTTTTCCACTGGAAATGCGATGAGATGGGTGCAATCGCTAGGCACAAGGCCTGGTTAGTAGCCCAGGGGTTCTCGCAGAAGCCCAGAGTGGATTTCAGCGAAACCAGAACATTTGCTCCTGTGATGCGGTTCAAGATGTTACGGACATTGCTCGCATATTCCGCAGTCAAGGATTGGGATATCCAGCAGATGGATATCAAAGGTGCATACCTTAATGGATGAGTGAAGGAGGAGCTGTACATGAAGCAGCCGGTGGAATTTGAGGATGGAACCGGACGGGTTTGCCACCTCATACACCCTATATATGGTCTCAGGCAAGCCGGAAATGTATGGATAAGGTTTAACACGGGTAACCCAGGGGTCTAAAAAGCCCAACCTGGACCCGGACTGGTCAAACCCGGTCTAAAACAGGTTCAGGTAATGGTGATGACAGGTTTAATGCCTGGGTTGGCCGGGTTCATTCATTCGGGGGGGGGGGGTTCACAAAAACAAAAACAAAAAGTAATCTACTTGTCGGTGATCTCAACATTTTCGGCATCCTCTTCAGCCCTCTTGCGCTTCAGTTCCTTCCCGCCACTCTTGATGTCATCCATCACATTCTCGACCATGATCAATCCGTTGCGAAACCAAGATCCAAGACACATGTGGGTGCGAATGCTGGAACCACTGAGCCGATTTCGGGAGAAAGGGAAAATTTGTCTTCCCTGGGAGAAAACTCGTTCGACAGCTGTCGAGGTTGCTACAGTACATTGTTAGCACAGATCACCTCGAAAAACCCTTCACCGACTCACCGGGAACACTCAGGAAGTCCAGGGCCATCCTGGATAAATTCAGATAGACGAAGCGATTGTTCCACCACCACATGAGGGGGTTAGTGACATTTTCAACAGGAGATCGGAGATACTCATCCAGCTTGCTAGCACGAGATGCTGCGGGCACAGACAGATTGCTGAAGTTGAAGAAGGCTGAATCATTGGATGTGGGAGCCATGCCTTGATTGGTACCAGTCTCATTCTTGTACCCAAGATCGTATTCATTGTGCACAAGTTCCTCTGCTTGTTCAATCCAGTCGGCCTCCCATGCATGTTGACGGAAATATTCTAACTTCATGCCGGGGTGGAGCACCATTGCAATCCGATAAACCGCAGAAGAATCTGTAAGCGAGTAGTATCAATTCATCTTCTTTCACACGAGCTTCAAAGCAGCGACAATGCCGGGGTGGTACCCAGTCTTCATTTGGGGATCCAGGCCTTCTGTGAGCCGATCCATCGCTGGGATGACGGCGGCCACGCTAGCGGTGTCCTTTGAAAAGAATAGAGTCGCATGCTTGAATTGTTTGAGGACTGCAACAAGTTGATCCACCACCACCCATTTGTCATTGTCCAACTCGTACTGCCTTAGCTTAAGCGTCTTGTCAGCAGTGATGGCGTCAACAATGGCCTGATACTGTTGCACAAAGCGTAACATGTCGTAGGTGGAGTTCCAACGTGTGAGGACATCGTGAGGGATTTTTCGGCACTTGAGCCTGTGGACTACACAGTATTTGAACCAGATGGGCAACAAAATTGTGGATGAGTGGATGATGGCAAATGACAGGCGGCGGATCTTGACGACAACCTCGCGGACATCAGTGGTTTCAGCGATCACGGCTTCCCGTTCATCTTCGGCCAGCTCAGCGAGCTCATTGTGGCCGTCATCAATGTCGTCAACATCAACGTCATCCTCCTGCTCTCCGTCCGCTCTGTCTGCTCCATCCTCTTCGTCCTCTTCATCCTCTTCATCCTCGTTGTCGACATCCAGTTCCTCTGCATCATCATTCGATTGATCACCACCACTGCAACCTGCTGCTTTGAAGGGACTCAAAAGAGTCTTAGCAGCGAGCTGCATGGTGTGGTTAAAGCAGCGGACACGTGCCTCCTCATCAAAAGAATTATCAAGAGCGGCGAACGCAGTGGTTTGCGTGTCGTTGGCAGAGGCGTTGTTGGCAACTATGCTGAGGACTTTTTGCTCCACACCGAAGTCGACGACCATCTTCTGGAACGCATTGGCTAGAGTCTTGCCAGTGTGGGATTCGGGAACTTCGACCATATCAAGAAGAAACGTGAGCATCTCGCCTTTATGCTGCAGATGGACTGTCCAAGCTATAAACACGTGATGATTGGGGGATGTCCACGCATCCGTCGCGAAGTGTAAGTGGCCAGGATGTTCGGTCAAGAGTTTCTTGATGCGATCACGAGAAGCCTGGAAAACGACATTGATATCGCGGTTGACGGTGGTGTGCGATGGAAGGGACAAATGTGGGCGACCGGCAGTAACCAACTTGATGAATTCTTTATTGGTGATGATGTAGGATGGTCTGTTGTTTTCAGCAACCCATTTGACAATGCGGGCGCTGTAGATTCAATTAGTTTTGGTAGACAAAATAAAAAGAGAAAGGACATGCCATGCTTCAGTGTTCGTGAGGGAATGATGATAGAATGTGACAGGCTCTTGGCCTTTGCGAGCAAAAGCATCGAAGACGGACTTATTCTGATCCTTGGTATTGCCATCCGTGGCGGCCTTGACAGCGTCTTCGCCAAAGCAGCACCGGGCGTGCTTCATGAGGTTGGCAGTGGAATGCTTATCTCCCTTGTCAAGGTAGCGCCGAACGCCGCCGAGAGTCGTCTTGCAATTGCGAGCTGCACATGGAAAGAAGTGGAACGGGCGGTTTTCGAGCCACTCAACGGTAACGTTGTCCTTGAAGAACGAGTAGATAGGGGAGTGCCACGTCTTCTTGGCCAGATCTGTTCAACAGGTTAGCAAGCCTGCTGGTCCCCAAAACACGTAGCTAGATGTACCTAATTCTTTTTCATAGTCAATAGTGCTACAGACTTCGGAGGTCACTGAAGTGGCATCATCATCAGATTCTATGTAGTGGGGCTCGGTGGACTTGGTGGAAACCTGAGAGGATGTGTTACTGGAGGTTTTGCTTTTTGCTTTGGCAGACGGCTTCTTGGCGGGGGCAGATTTGCCTGAGGAGACAGACTTCGCAGAGGTCGACTGGGTCATTGGTGGATGAGGGGGAAAGTTGAGGGAACGTATCCAAGAGACGATGGACGAGTTTTTTGAGTCGGACAGCCGCCGGCCACATAGCTGAGATGAACTGAATGAGCGGAAAAAGAAAAAAAGAAACCAATGTGGATGTACCTGTTTCAGTTGGCCCGATCGATTGCGGCCCATAGGGGTCTTCTGGGTATGGCAGGGCCAGAAGCAAAGTTTGAGGGAGGTAAAACGAAGCCAGGTGCTGAGCGTTGACCAACTCCTTGACGGCTGTTGCGGAGCACGAACACGTCGGCAAATCCCCGGTGACCCGCCGGTTCGGGTCACGGTGTCATGCGGGTAGCCAAAATGGCAACCCGGTACCTGGACCGGCTGGAACTGAACCGGCGGGTCACCGGGTTGACCCGGACCCGTGTTAAACACTATGTATGGAACACGGATTTCGATAACACGATGAAGGAATTTTGTTATACAAGATTGTGGACTGACTACTGCACGTACTACTATCAGGAAGGAGAAAACTTCTCCATCGTACTCGTATGGGTTGATGACCTCATGGCTTACGCTGTAGAGGCTCCAGGCCGTCTGGACCCGAATCCTCTTCATATCCCACATCGTCCCCGTCCATTCCCATTCATATACCATCGATTCCGCCCGATTCCGGTTCTCTCTGTCGATTCCGCTCCGGATTCCGCCTCCGGAATCGTTCATACTCAAGATGCGATGTCTCTAACGACCCGGAATCAGTACGTATATAGTTACATATGATATATCTTCGTTTCCCGTTACTTAGTACATAGCATCATTCCTCCTATACTCCGCTCCACTCCTCTCCTATCAGTTACAGCCTTCGGTTGTAGTACATAGTTACTAGAGCACAGGATCTCTCCCAGTAGTATAAAAGATGTACACTTATACTACAACCATATATATATATCATATCCCATCATATAGAAAATACAGGTTATCGCTCCCCTTCAGTTCTATTTCTTAGTCCTCGCTTCGTATCGTCTCCATATTAGTCTTCGTACTCCACTCCCTTCACTTCCCCTCTGATCTGGAACCCCGGATTTGGGTTGGATTGACTAGACTATAGACACTAAACTCCTCTGATCACTTCTTAGCTGATCACCACTTTCGTAGATTCCCATTCGGGTCTACAACAGAACTCGCCGTCACAACGCAAACAACCAAGCAATGAATCAGTGGGTAATCAACCAGCTGAAGGAAAAATACATGGTAATGGTCATCAGAAACCCAATGTTACTGCTCAGAATCCATATCAAACAAGACCGCCAATGATGGAAAGTCACCCTATCACAAAGCCGCTATATCTGGAAGATCCTCATGAAGGCCGGAATGAAGGATGCCAAGCCGGTATCAACCCCGATGGACCAGAATGTGGTCCTACGAATAAACGAAACCAAAACCGATGTCATGTATGCAACTGTAACCATTGCGCAATTCACATGGAACCCAAGTCCGGAACATTGGACAGCACTTAAAAGGATATTCCACTATCTAAAAGGAACAATGAATTATGAACTAATGTACGGCAGAAAGGACCAACGGATTACGATGGAAACTGTTCATTACGTTGATGCCAATTTGGGATCCAACCCACACCGGAAATCCATTAGTGGATATGTGTTCACGATCGCAGGGGGAGCCATAGCTTGGAGCTCAAAGAAGCAAAGCACAATTGCATTGTCAACAGCCGAAGCGGAATATGTCGCCGCTACTCATGCCATGAAGCAGTTAATCTGGCATAGAAACTTATTGAAGGAATTGGACCTATGGTCGGATGAAATATCGATTTTATGATCTGACAATCAGGCCACGATTGCTATATCACACAACCCAGAATTCCATGCATGGACGAAGCACATAGATATCAATCTACATTTCCTATGAGATCACATTGTGTCTGGTATTCTCAAAGTCACGTATATTCCTTCAGAAGAAAATCTAGCAGACATATTTACAAAAGGATTACCTCACCTGCTTCATGCAAAGTTCACAGCCGAACTTGGTCTATTGACCAGAGAGGAACCAGAAAGAGCGGAACACGTAACAGAATACATGGACGATGTTTACCGCAACCCGGAACGAGTCAAAGAGTATTCGACCAAGGGGGAGTGTTGGGAATAGTGGCTGAATAGTGGCGGAAAGGATTAGTAATCCATATCACATGACCCCAGAAGTCAAACCCACCTGTCTGATGAATAATGCTGAAGCGCAGCATGTATTCTACTCACCACAAGAAACTTCTAGTAGATTTAGCTCGTAGTATAAAAGCCCTCTCAGAGAGGCAAATATAATTCATTCCACACAAAATAACTTAGCAGTCAACAACCACTGCAACTATATATTCCAATAGGCTGTCTTGGTTGTAAAAGATCAAGCCACTAACTATTTAATTAGAATGTCACCAGCCTCATACCAGGAGCCCAATGCAGTAATGCACAAATCAACCACACATATCATGCGGCTGGTGAATGGATATATATCACAGTATGGAACTCCTGGTGACATTGTGCTGTACCAGAAAGCGCCAGAATACTTCGAATTCACCATGCCTAGATCTTCCACATTTCTCACATCTGATATAGAAGTCGAGGAATACCGGACTGAAGCTGCAAGCTGCTGCAGCAACCCTCATTGCCTCAGCCTACTACCTAAATTGGCTCTCTGACTTGAGGCCTCCTGTTACAGATCACTTCTGCAGCGGGCTCTGGCAACAATCAACTTAACTGGGAGGCAGTTTCCAGAGGAGAGAAGAGCAGCTTTCATTGTTGCTGACAGCTAAGAGAGAGGGGGGTCAAGATCTAATGTCGTGGGGGTTACCCAAAACAAGATGAGTCTGCCCCAAGAACCAGACTAAATGTAAGGAAAAGAAAGAAGAAAAAGTCCGAACCAACAACAAGAACAGTAGATATAGTGACTGATCTTGAGGGGAGGTAAATGGGAATACAACCATGAAGCTACAACATGTCCAACTACACCATATGTTCACCATGAGGCATACATGAGGTGTCCTCATGTCGATGTTCTCGCGATCCAACTGGAGGCCCAGGTGTCATTGAGGATAGAAGAGGTCCGGATGACTCGGATGGTTTGTCATCGGATCATGTGATGCACAGAATTGCCTATTCAGGGTCTACACTTGCTGTAATGGGCAAATGCGCAGTCTGGCAAGTGCAATGCATGGTCGGGTCGAAGAGGGGTATCGTCCAGTGTGGCATTGGTAAAGGGAGTGTCTTGAGGTAGTGTGGATATAGCGGCAAGGTTGGTATGAAAGAAAACAAAGGAATGTATGGAGGAAAAACCAACTAAGACAGTGGGCTAGTCGAGGTCAGACATGCGAATGGCATAAGCTGTACTGGATGATGATGTTTGCATCAATGACATATCCAGGGGCGATGTCTTGTCCTGTGTGTGGAACAATGTGGTCCACCTGATGTCAGTAATTGTCCAAGAAAGGGTATTGTTGTAAACGAGTGTGGGAGGTATCAAGGTTATGGATGGAAAAGGATAAATGAATGTGGGTCCAGGTTTCGAGTCATGGCACAAGTGACAAGCTGTGGGAATAAGATGTTGGGTGCTGCATTGAAGCAATATCGTGTGAACAATACACAATAGGGGTCGGTTCACTGTATTGGGAAGTCGTATGGTCTGTGGTTGAAGTCTGAAGGTATGTGCTTCAGTGATGGTCGGATTGGAGGGAACAGTGACATGTTGTGTGATCGAGGATTGTTCAGAGTGCACAAGCAGGTGAGGAATGTCGTCGGATAATCAGGGAGGATAATGGTAGGCACAGAATATGAAAGTGGAAATGATATATCCGAGAATGGCAATTGTCAATTACGTGGTGAGATATTGTTGAGGTGGAAGTCGGATGTATCAATGGCAGAAGGGTTTTGGTGCCAATGCCAAAGATAGATCATAACAAGGTAAAAACCGATGTTACGGCGAGTGTGGTTGTAGATCCGAATGGGAATCTACGAAAGGGTGATCAGCTAAGAAGTGATCAGAGGAGTTTATTGTCTATAGTCTAGTCAATCCACCCCGAATCCAGGGTTCCAGATCAGAGGGGAAGTGTAGGGAGTGGAGTTACGAAGACTAATATGGAGACGATACGAAGGGAGGACTAAGAAATAGAACTGAAGGGGAGCGATAACCTGTATTTTTCTATATGATGGGATATGATATATGGTTGTAGTATAAGGGTACATCTTTTATACTACTGGGAGAGATCCTGTGCTCTAGTAACTATGTACTACAACCGAAGGCTGTAACTGATAGGAGAGGAGTGGAGCGGAGTATAGGAGGAATGATGCTATGTACTAAGTAACGGGAAACGAAGATATATCATATGTAACTATATACGTACTGATTCCGGGTCGTTAGAGACATCGCATCTTGAGTATGAACGAATCCGGACGCGGAATCCGGAGCGGAATCGATGGAAACGACCGGAATCGGGCGGAATCGACGATACATGAATGGGAATGGACGGGGACGATGTGGGATATGAAGAGGATTCGGGTCCAGATGGCCCGGAGCCTCTACACCGATATGGAAAGTGATGGCAATGCTGCCAATGATGATTACAGTAATTAGCTGTGTTGGGAGTACAGCCATTGTGTATCAGTTTGTCATGGGATGAAGTAAACAATATGTCAGGGCGAGGGAAAGGACAATAGCAATGATGTCTGTTGGCAAGGAGACTATTTGGGTACAGCAAGGTCATGTGGGATATGTCCATGGTCGGTCTGGATTGTTCTAGAAGGAAGGAAGAAAAGGGAACAAGAACAAGAATAAACAATGATGTCCAAAAGAAGACAAAGGTGAAGGGGAATGACAAAGGAAGGCGTGGTGAAGCGGAATTGTCATGGTGGGTAACAGAGTCGGAATCAGAGTTGTGGAGTTGTAAAACGGAACACCTCCCAAGGGTACTGTACTAATTCGTTCAATTTTCTGGCACGTGACTGTGTGAAAACTCCCAATAAATGTGAAAAAATTAAATCCGGTGTCAAAAAAATCCGTGTGACGTGTGACTGGCGAATTGAACAAATTAGTACAGTATCAACTTTGCCTTATTTGACATTCTGTTCTTTGGTGAACCTAAGCTTCCTCTTTGAAGTAGATAAGTAGCCTGTATTCATTTTTTTCCTCTTCAGCATTTGCCACCCCCAACTCTTTGTCCATGCTCAGCTGGGACGATGTTACATTTCCAACTCCGCTTCCAACCCTCGATGCCCATTCTGATACCTACCATGATCATTCTGCACTGCACACCTTCCTTTTTCATTTCATTTTGTCCTTTGTCTTCTTTTCAACGTCATTGTTTCTTCATTCGGACATCCTTGTATTTTCTTGTTCTTGTTCTCTTTTTGTCCCTTCTTCTAGAACAATCCAGACCGACCATGGACACATCCCCATGTGACCTCACTGCACCCGAACAGTCTCCTTGCCAACAGACGTCACTGACATTGTCTTTTCCCTTTGATATCTTGTTTACTCTATCCCACGACAAACCGATACACAATGGCTGTACTCCCAACACAGCTCATTACCGTAATTGTTATTGGCAGCATTGCCATCACCTTCCTGATCAGTTTTGACATTGTCATGATCTATCTTTTGCATAGACGCCCTTCCACCATTGATACATCCGACCTCCACCTTGACAATATATCGACACGTAATTGACAATTGCCATTCTCGGATATTTGGTTTCCATATTCATACCCTGTGCCTACCATTATCCTCCCTGATGATCTGATGACATTCCTCACCTGCATGCATGCCCTGAACAATCCTCGATCACAAGACATTTCACTGGTCCTTCTAATCCGATCATCACCAAAGCACATACCTTCAGACTTCAACCACAGACCATACGACTTCCCAAACAGTGACCCAACCCCTGTCGCATATTGTTCACACGACATTGCTTCATTGCAGTACCCAATGACTTGTTCCCACAGCTTGTCACCTGTGCCATGACTCGAAACCTGGACCCACATTCATTGATCCTTTTCCATCCATAACTTTGATACCTCCCACACTCGTTTACAACAATACCCTTTCTTGGACGAATACCAACATCAGGTGGACTGCATTGTGCCACAAACAGGACAAGACATCACCCCTCGATATGTCATTGACACAGACATCATCATCTGGTACAGCTGATGCTGTTTGCATGTCTGACCTCAACTAGCCCACCATCCTAGTTGGTTTTCCTTCCACACATTCCTTTGTTTTCTTTTATGCTAACCTTGCCGCTACATCCACACCACCTCAAGACATCCCCTTCACCAATATCACACTGGATGATACCCCTCTTCAACACGACTGTGCAATGCACTTGCCAGACTGTACACTTGCCCGTAATAGCAAGTATAGACCCTGGATTGGCAATTCTGCATGTCACATGATCTGATGACAAATCATCCGAGTCATCCGGACCTCTTCTATCCTCAATGACACCCGGGCCTCCAGTTGGATCGCGAGAACATCGACATGAGGACGCCTCATGTCTGTCTCATGGTGAACACATGGTATAGTTGGACATGTTGTAGCTTCATGGTTGCATTTCTATTTACCTCCCCTCAAGACCAGTCACTATATATACTGTTCTTGTTGTTGGTTCGGACTCTTTCTTCTTTCTTTTCCTTATGTTTAGTCTGGTTCTTGGGGCAGACTCATCTTGTTTTGGGTAACCCCCACGGCTCGCAATGACATTAGACCTAGACCCCCCCCTCTTAGCAGTGTTGTCTTAGCTATAAGCAACAATGAAAACTGCTCTTCTCTCCTTTTGCCAGAGCCTGCTGCAGAAGCGATCCATAACAGACAATGACAGCCAGTCCACCCTGAAGCGGTTGGTGAATGCCAGAAACCACAGGTCCGTTTCTCCGTCATCATTGTTTGGTGTCTTGTTAAGTGCCTGGTAACAGCGGGCACAGTACCATGATAGTCCTCTCTGTCAGTACATTTCTTGTTATCCGCAATATTAGGTCTAATGTATGCTGGTACGTGTGAAGGTGGGTGGGTGGAAGTTACTGGTTCTCTCAGGCCATCAACAGCTCTTCCCATCACTCCACTTTCTTCAACTCCCTCGTCAGCGCAGTGAATTCACTTGGCCTCAACAGTAGGTCCGTTCATTCACAATTTCTGATTTTTTTGATCTGGAATAGCGTATGGCATCCAACTGGTCATGTACAATGAGACAGTTGTTTCTCCTAATGCCCGTGTAATCTCATTGCTTGTCCACAGTCAGGATGGGCCCAATGCTGGCAACAATCTGGATCCGCCTTGAACCCACTGACACTAGAATCCTCAATCAATTGGGCATTCACTTTTACTCAGTCGCCTTTCTCATGATCATGTCTGTTTCTGGCATTCCAGCATTTGCACACACTTTCTTCTTATTCTCCCCATATAGTGTACTGCCCTAATTGTCAGTTAGCTCAAGGAATGTGCCCTTTTTCTCCACAAGAGAAACAATGGCTATACAATACACTTGCTTATACATATGCCTCCGCTCATCATCATCCACTACTACTAATGGTCGCTCCTTTAGGATTGCAAATACCATCACACCTATCCCATATATTTTTGTTTGTGTCTTCCTCCTCACCATCATCATGTGAGTTGGATGAATGTACTTTTTCTCCCATCTCACTTTTGCTGTAGATATTGGTCTGTTGGCTTGAATTCCACTTCTACAGTCCAACCCATAAAGTTCATATTCACCTTGTTCCTGGCCACCTTTGCTGCTGAGTCGCAGGTCGTGCTTGTTTCTGCCTTCTTGCCGATCTTTGTAGCTGCGCTTGCAATCAATGCTGTACATATTCTTCCATCTGATGATTTACATCTCTGATGATCTGTCTGGATTAGTGTTTTCCGTCCATCCCACCGCTTTTTTCACACATAATCCACCTGATAATCAATACTAGTGCGAAGGGACTGTGCCTGATAATTGCTTTTGCTCTATCCCAAGCTCATTGATAGCAAAGGGTCAATGTGCCATGTCTGGTGAGGACGTGCTGAGGGTGAGGCCTTCATTTCCTTTCGGAATTGTATTCCTTTCTGATTTTGTTTTTATATCTAGAACTTGGGAATAAGTGACAAATGAAGCATCTAAAAAAGTGATCCTCAGTGCTGTTGTAATTTAATTCTACAGTGAACATTATTATCTCTGGTATCAATCTCAACAGTGTCATGGGTGTTTTCCACCTCACCCATAACAGTGTGTCCATAGAAAACTTTCTGAAACATACTATCAAGACAAAGTTTGTGGTGAGGGTTTGAATCCAATTGTTTGATAGCATGGGCTATGATTTTCGAGGTTGCAGTGTGTGCAGAAGAATTGCCATTATCACGTCCAGTGCTGCTTTTAAGGTCAGTTAGGATGTCATAGAACATATGTAAGTCACAAACACAAAGATGGATGACAGTATTGCATGTGGGACTCCCAAGTCTCTTGCCATATCAACAGAATTGGTTTCGATGTAGTTCACCCAAGAGACACCATGGAAGCCATAGAGTCTGATAGAGAGATAGATAGGCATCCATCAGAGTTCAAATTTCGATAGGCGCCAAGATCCCCCACAGAGTGTGGACATCCTGCTGTGTCATTGCCAACAATGTCGACAAGGCATGAGCTTCCTGCTGCGTCTTCGCCAACAATGTCTCCATTTCAGCCAAAGATTTCTTCATAGCCTGGATTTCATTCCGAAGGCTGATGACATCTGATTCAGCTTTGCAAGGTATCGTAAAGCGGATATCGAGTGGCTGGTGCTGGAGAGCCTGGCCCAGTGTGAGGCTAGGGAAATGTGGGTATAGAACATTGGTAGCTATTTCAGGGCAAAGCATGAGAGTGAATTCATCAAGAGGGAGGTAAAGCAGGTCTAAGATTTCATCATGGGGATAGTGCCGAGTCACATTGTCTGAGTGGCTGTGTGAGAAATATGCAGTCAAGTCATTCATCATGTTGTAATGTAAGTAATAATGGCAACATTGCATGAGTACTTATAGTGCTTGGGAGGCTGACATTTGGATATGGTGTAGATGCGGGTTCAGGGTGGCTTCAGAAGATAAGATCCTAACCTAGGGGTGTCAGCATGAAAGTGACAGTGGATAATCAGTGTCAGGGATAGTAGTAGTAAAAGTGGAAATGAAAGTAAAATATAAAGCCGCCGTGTAAAACTGGACGAATAATAACAAACCCGGCGATGAATGGAATGAAAACAGATAAATAACAATGAACCCGATGATGCCGACACTGTTGGGTATGGCGGGTCAGGTCGGGTCGGGTCAGAAACGATGAGTGAATAATGGAACAATGATAAAGACAACAAAGTGAACTACGAAAAGCTAAGGGTCTATGAGGATGAGGATTTGAAGGGACTAAAACATGATTTTGACTATATGGAAACAGGGACTAAGGGTATCTCTTTTTGTATGGTCGTTGGGGACCGTTTTTATAGTACATGAGTGAGTAGTCTACTTTTGGACTTGTCTATTTTGGCCGATGGAAAACTACAAAGAGAAGTTGGAATGGGGATGTAAAGAGGGGGGTTGCGATGCGACAAAGACAGGAAAATGGAAGGGAAAACGAATATCCATGAACAAGATCTGAAATGTCCTACATATCTCCGAAAGGACGAGGGGACGCATATATAAGGCAAGTCTGAAGTCGGGAATCACATCCGATGAGATCTGTCTCCTATAATTGGAACTCTGGGGCTTATGAGGCTGCTGGATTTTGTTCAAAAGCAGCTGTGACAAAGCAGCATACGTCATGTCACATCGGGTCACATCACGTCAGGTTATGTTGGGTTGGAATGGGAGTCATTTGGAGGCGTTGGGTTCATCCAGATTCGTGAGATATCGATGATACAGACTCAGGGGAATGTTGAGTCTCTACAATGGACTGCTGCTAATTACTAGTATCCAAGTCTCTGTTTTCCATTCGTTCAACAGGTGCGTTGTAAAGGCGAGGTTGGGGTGGCTGCGGAATAATAATCCTAAGCCTGTGGGGGTCAGCGTAGAAGTGACTAGGAATAGTCTAACAAGCTTCAGTAAGATGATAGGATATAAATGGTAAGAAGCCGCCGAGTAAACTACTGAAATCTATCAAGACCGGTCGAAGCCGACGAAGCCGACGATGTCGGGTACGGCAGGTCAGGTGTCGGGTGACGAGGGACGTAGAGATAAAGGCGGTAGAACGACGGGGAGAGCGTCGAGGAATCCGACGAGTAATGTGTGCGATGGATTTTACTGAGAGACTAATTCTCAGAGAGAGGAAACGGGGGAACTGGTTTCTTATTATGAGACGGCGCTTGGGCACCGTTTTTATACTACAAATTTCTGTACCTAGATTCGGACGAGAGTCCTCGGCTGATGAGAGGAAACAAAGGAGAATAAAAATGGGGAAGTAGGAAGAGCGTTGCGAGGTGACGATGACAGGGAAAATGGGTGGAAGATATAAAAACCATAAAAGATGCAATATACTTTACTATATCCCCATAAGGGAGACGCTAGGCGTGAATAAGGCAAGTCCGATGTCGGGATCCCAGTCCGATGAGATCTATCTTTGATATTTGAAGTTCCGTGAGTTTAGGAGATAGACCAACCAGGTACGTGAGCGGCCGTGCTAGTCGGTATGCATCGGGTTGCGTCGGGTTCGAGCGTAGATTGCTAGAGACGTCAGGTTCGAGCGGATTCGCTAGATATCGATGTTACGGCCTCAGAGGGTCAAGGACCCTCTACAGCGTGTCATTGACATTTGTTTACTGAAGTCATCTCACAAGTCAGCCTCGTGGGGATCCAGCCCATGACATGAAACACTTGCATGTTGCTTCTGATATATGGACGAACACCAAAAGGTCTGGTAACATTTACTGGAAAGAATGGTCAACCCTGGAAATACAACAAAACTTCCATGGCCATCATCATTGGTGATGTTGTCAATGAAAGCTTCCGATCGCACCTACTTTATTTTCCAACTGATAATGACTATTACATTCAGTTGTCAAGTCTTACGCAGATGACTCCATCAAAGTTGTCTGTTGTCACAGTACTTTATTTCTGATGCAGAGACCTTCCTCTCCCTGCTCAAGACCCTCTGCACAGCATTCAGCATGTCCAAGCTCATTACAGCAGCCATCCCACAGACAACATGGCTCGATGCATCTTGCAGCCCCCTCAAGAATTTTGCTGTCTACACTGAGCAGCTCTCTTACGTTAACGTTATGTGAGTCCCAACATGTAAATTTTCATGCTAGTTGAAGCTTACCATTGATGCATGCATATGAACACATGAATTATGACGTGTGGGGGGCGTCCTCGACACCAGTGCCCAACGTGCCCCTTGGTAACCTCTGCGGCACTTCCTCACTCCCGCAGTACAGCGTGTGGGCAGCATTCTGGCAGTGGACCTCCACAGCAACACTCCATGTAGGACAATTATAATGTTATGTGAGAATTTCACCTGTCCATGTTAAAATGTAGCCACTGTCCCTCTCACACCCATAGCCATTATAATGTAGATATCCATATATGGAGTAGTAATGACAGTATTATAATGCCATGTGGCACTGGGACATTATAATGCATCACAACCGTGCCCATTATAATTCCAACTGCAATATTATGATAAGATTACATTATTCAATATTCAATATTCATTTTTTGAAACATTTTTACAAAAATTGTCAAACAAAATGATTTATTTCACATAACTAATTATAAAAGACTACAAATACTTTATCTATGCTATACCTCAAAAATTTTACAAGTCACCCAAACACAATTTTGAGAAGGGGAAAACATGAAGCTTGACAATGAAAAGAGGCTGTATTTATATTCTCAATCACATGATGTTGTTGATCAAGGTCGCGTTGGTCATGTTTCTCAATCAACAACATCACATGATTGAGAATATAAATACAGCCTCTTCTCATTGTCGAGCTTCATGTTTTCCCCTTCTCAAAATTGTGTTTGGTTGACTTGTAAAATTTTTGAGGTATAGCATAGATAAAGTATTTGTAGTCTTTTATAATTAGTTATGTGAAATAAATCATTTTGTTTGACAATTTTTGTAAAAATGTTTCAAAAAATGAATATTGAATATTGAATAATGTAATCTTATCATAATATTGCAGTCAGAATCATAATGGGCACGGTTGTGATGCATTATAATGTCCCAGTGCCACACGGCATTATAATACTGTCATTACTACTTCATATATGGATATCTACATTATAATGGCTATGGCCGCGAGAGGGACAGTGGCTATATTTTAACGCGGACAAGTGAAATTCTCGCATAACATTATAATTATCCTGCATGGATGCCTCGCTGCAGGGTTCCCTGTGGGAAAGCTCCTCCATGGATTCCCACTGTATGGATATGTTTCGAACAGCACCCAGACACACCTGATGGGTGGTTTTGCACTGGAGCCATCTGAGGTGGAGGCATTGAAGGCACTGGACATTGCGCATGCTCATGTGAAGGGTGTCAACAACATGGCAGTGATCTGAGCGGGTCATGGGGACAACAGATCACGTTTAACCAGGTGTTGGCATCTGGTGCGCCAGTGAAAAATGTGAATGGGACTTATTCAGCTGTGACCAGGTACAAAGAGGGTGCTATGGGTATCTGTGTGTAGGCATGCTAACATGTATCTTGGTAGGTTGGGATGATTGCAGCAACACACCGATGCGTATATGTCGTCCCCTAGTGACAGTTGACACATCTCACGTTGGAATCATGGTGGATGTTGTTGTTGTGACCATGGTGGTGCAGTTCATATTCAACCAATCACACACGACTGTCATAATGTACAATGACACGTACTCACTAGCGGACAAGGCAGCGTATGCGAAGCAGAGTGGGATGGCAGTTGTTTCACATGGTCGCTCAATCAGGTTGGTTGATGAATTGTTACTTGTTGGCAATTGGAGCTGATTGTCAGTCTAGGACGATGGTGTCATACTGCAGATGGCCATCCAGGCTGCATTGGGGAACTAGCTGGTGGTGATTGACACCTTTGTGAGCTTTTTGAGAAAACCACAATTTTCATACCTGACTAATAGGGCAAGGTAATCTGGGGGTTGTCTTGGTGATTGAGTTTTCATTTTAAGTTTCCATTTTCTGTTTCTCGTTTTTATGTAAGTATTGGTGTGTATAATGACCTATCATATAATTCACTGCTTGATGGGAACAATGAACATGAGCGCCTTACTGTTCCTGGCTTGGATAAACTGCTACCCTGATAAACTCTAAACACTTGGCTCAGGTTCCTGTCGCAATCTGACTTGCTCGGATACTTACCAGCCTGAGACTCATGGCCATTACTTATTCATGTGTGTCCAGCCTGGGACAGGACCCCAGCTTGTCTGAACCTAGGATAGATCCCCGATCTGGACAAAATTTTGAGGTTTTGGTCAAAATGTCAGATGCCAATCCAGACATGGAGGGCCAGAAATGGTGGTACAGCCAGATCCATTGTCCGGACATGGCCATCCGACTTGCAGAAATGCCAGATCCGTGTCCAGACATCATAACCAGGTAATGACCCCAGCGGACCATATTTATACTACCATATATAGCATCATGCAACAGAAAAATTTGTTCAATGTCAACTCCTCATACAGCTCAGTTTCACCCTCTATGACTTATCTCAGACATGTCCCTTGTCAACCAAGTCATCAACATTGAACTTGGAGAAAAAGAAGCCATTCTCTTCAGGACATTACAGAAGTGCCAAAAAATGTTGGCCAAGGATGTTAAGGAGTCCCAGAAGTGCAGCCGAAGCAAGGAAGATGAGGAAATAGACTGATATAGCATAGATACCCTTAGGCGAAGTAGAGGATTTTTTTGAGATTTTTTGGTAATTTTAGGGACATTTTTAGTATGCTAGATCCATCATCCAGACATATTTTGGTGTATATGTAGGCCAGATCCATCATCCAAACATCAAGTGACCCCAAAGCGAAAATTTTGCCCAGACATAAATTGGCGGAAATCGGATCTAACATTTTTGGGGACAAGCCGGGGTCCTCCTGGGACTCATGAGTTATCCAAGATTCATACCCACTATGATACCAAGCCACTTCTACAGGAATGGACCTTTACAGCTATTTGCAGCAAGCTTGACACTAACTCAAATTTTTTGAAGTTTAGAAAAATAAAAGTAATTCAGCTATATCTCATGAAGTACTGCATGGATTGAGATGGTTATAGAGGGAAATTTGTACTATTTCCAAAGGGCTATCTACTCCTGTAATTATATTGGGACAATGTTTAGTGTATCGTGAGTTGTGGATGAAATAGAAGGTAAACCAGTATTTTTTGACATCCAAAATGATATTGTCAAATTATGGCATCAAATGAGCTCCTACAAACAAGATTGTAGGAAGGAAATTGTTCAGTTTTTTAAGGGCTAGAAGTACGTATACCGTGATTTGCTTTATGTTTGTCCTTTGAGCCAAATATTACATCTATACTATGTTTGTCTGCATGAGGCTTGAAACCCTACAAGAATCATGATGATAGGCTCAAATGACAAAGATGAAGAAAAATACAGTATATGAGCTTCTAGCCCTTACAAAACTGAACAATTTCCTTCCTACAATCTTGTTTGTAGGAGCTCATTTGATGCCATAATTTGACAATATCATTTTGGATGTCAAAAAATACTGGTTTACCTTCTATTTCATCCACAACTCACGATACACTAAACATTGTCCCAATATAATTACAGGAGTAGATAGCCCTTTGGAAATAGTACAAATTTCCCTCTATAATCATCTCAATCCATGCAGTACTTCATGAGATATAGCTGAATTACTTTTATTTTTCTAAACTTCAAAAAATTTGAGTTAGTGTCAAGCTTGCTGCAAACGGCTGTAATAAGGCGAACGTATGTCCCTGAGGGCTTTTTCTCTCTCTTTGGTGAACTTACCTGAATTCCATGGTGTGAATAATATTTCCATCAACCATTGGCATCCGCAGATTTCTTAAATGACAAGGAGTTGTCATGAAACAGTTGTTCCAAGATGATGTGGTTATCATTAGCAAGGACTCGCTGGGAGTCTGCAAGACTGTACGTGGACATGGAGGTTCACTACCGAACTTAATATAACCAACGTGTCAAGGAACATCAGCAAAACCCGGTTCCACTACCAAGCCATATATAGGAATTCCATAGATGTCATAGCACCCATAGCAGCCATAGCGAGGTCTTATAATTTACAGCACTACCTAGCTTTGCACACTCCTATGAATTACTACATAGTTTGGCTGGCCTCTATATAGTACTTTATAGATGGCCCAGAATATACCGGAATCCCTGCCATACCACTGCTGGTTCCTTGGTACTTTCTCACATTCAGCAAAGTTGAAAACTCAAAATGGTAATAGATTTGTATAGCAACAACAGATACTATAGCATCGCATTGAGCACCGAAACAGTAACAACCTTCCACCTAATCCAATCATGACCCATTCACACTTCTCGGCACCTTCGACCCCAAGCCATACCCAGGGTATCAGCAAATCCAGCCCCATGCCAGTCCTGCACGATCCCTCGCCAACGATCCTTCTCTGGCTCAACATCCAACAGGCATGCTGTGGTGACACCAATGCTCAGGGACAGTGACTCATTGACATGATCAGCAGGCACATTGACAGGTTTGGAGTCAGAGATGCACCATTCCTTTGGCCTCAGAGGCCGTGCGCACATCAAATGTCATGGTGGCGTGTGTCTGTGAGGATCTGGCTGACCCTGCTGCCCTCAACGTGTTTGGGCTGCGTCATTTTGTGTCCCAAACATATGCAAAATGCGTGGTGGGATGCTAAAAGGCAAATCCTTATGCGTCGCCCAGCTGTTCCGGCCACATCTGTGGTTTTTGGCAGGCAAAAACCTCTGGCGTTGATGAATGTCTGACCACCAGGGACACTTCGCACGTCCGTGGGTTTGCTAAGCGCTGGACCATTGGTGCATTCATTTGGCATGGGGGTCCTATGCAGTCGTCATCGTCTGCCTCATTCTCATTGTCCCCATTGTGGCGTCATTGTCCTTGTTGGCCTTGTGGGCATAGCTAGAACGTTGTTAGTAAAAAAAACAATGAAATATTCAAAGGAATCACCAACGCAGCGGGGGTGGGTGCACAACCCTCCACTGCACATCCCCACTGTGTCCAGCGCTTGGGGGCGTCGCTGGTGCTGGAGAAGAGGGGGCCCCTCACCTGTTATTCGCCATTGTTGCCATGGCCATCCCCTTGGTGTTGGCCTATGTGAGCAAGAGCTGCGGCGGGGGCACCAGTAGTCAGGATGTGATAATAATCTGTAAAAACTCACAGAAGGGCATGGGTGAACCCACCCATGCCCGATGCAACTCATGCCATTGCTGCCATCCGTGTTCACTCGCTGTTTGGGAGCCTCCACATGGTCGTGGGTAGTCTGAAATGGGGGGAAAGGTAAAGTGGCAGTGGGCAACGTTGCGAAATAAAACGGAACTGTGCCAAACATGAACAAAGATAGGACTTAGAGAATTTCGTGAACTCGAATGTGAGAAGTATTTAGCCTAGGTTTTTGGGGACCTGCGTAGTATCAGCTTGATTTTTAGAGGAATATGTAGTGGGCACACAGAGCTGCATAGTGCTATCAAGTGCTACATAATGAAGGGTTTGCTATGGCTGCTATGAATTGCTATGCCTACTATGGAATTTGGGCAAATGCTATGGCCCAAACCGGGTTTTGCTGATGAAGAGACTCATCAGGACCCCGGCTTATCTGTACTAAGGATAGATCCCGGATCCGGACAAAAAGATTGGTATTCGGTCAAAATGTCAGATTTTCATCAAGACATGGGCAGGCAAAATCGTGTGAAGGTCAGACATTTTGTCCAGACATGGCTCCCAAATTTCAGAAATGTCAGATCCATATCCGGACATGGTCAACATGCCGAGTGTCGGCAGACCATATGTATACTAGTGTAGATTGCAATATTACAATGGAAAAAATTGCTACCTCTAGAGATCCTCAGGCTTCCAGTCTCAGATATGTCTCACACAGTCCTCAATATTGATCCCGACACTATGCCAGAACGTACCAACTTACGTTTCCAATGAATTCAGCCGCAACAAGTAATTTCTCCCCCCCTCATGACGCAGACTGGGATTGAACTGGGCGAAAAAGATGCTGACGTCTTCAAGGCATTGCAGAAGTATCAAATGCCATTGGCCAAAGTGCTCAAAGAGTCTCAGAAGCGTAGTGGGAGGCAGGAGGATGATGAGATGGACTAGTATTTTCTATAGATGCCTCGTGGCATTGAGAATTTTTTTAATAGTTTTTGCCATGTCAGATCCATCATCCAGACAAATTTTTGGCATTTAAGTAAGCCAGATCCCTCATCCAGACACGAA
The DNA here is from genome assembly GCA_963556145.1 of Hygrocybe punicea. Lineage (NCBI taxonomy): Eukaryota > Fungi > Basidiomycota > Agaricomycetes > Agaricales > Hygrophoraceae > Hygrocybe > Hygrocybe punicea. The sequence goes on along the minus strand of OY744466.1, from coordinate 3,441,560 downwards.
GTGCCCTCTGGGCAAAAAAATCGCCCGGACATATTTTTTGAATTTGGGCCGAAATCGGATCTAACATTTATAGGGATAAGCCGGGGTCCTGACTCATCCAACGCTCGGCTAGATCCATTTGTTGATCAATATTTACACTTGACCACCAAAATGACGTCTTCACCCATGACGTCACGCATCCCCTTCGTTATATAGACCTCAAGTCCTCCGCATGTCATCACTTGTTTTCGACCTCGACCACCATGCGAACTTCACTACTCCTAATTGCCGTGTTGTCTCTATCCGGAGCTCAAGCGTCCTGGTTTGGCTCTGACACCCCCCGTTCGTGTATCTCGTTATCGATATATTTATAATCTAACAAAACAATCAACAGAATATTCGCAGTGGTCGTCTGCTGATCTCCAGAAATGGCTCAGGGAACACCACATTGATGTTCCTTCTTCCTACTCTCATGACCAACTTCAGGAACTCGTCAAGTCGAATTGGAAATCTGCTGCTGGATGGTCCCAAGAACAATATGCCAGTGCCCAGAAATCATTCCAAGACGTGCGTGACTGGTCCTTTGACGCGTGGGACGAGAGCCGCCTGCGCAGCTTCCTCCTGGACCAGGGTATCGTGTCGCCCAGCGGCCCGCGTGAGCAGCTCGTTCGACTAGCGAAACAACAGTACCTTGCGTATCAAGACGCTGCCAGCTCTTTTGCTTCATCCGCCAGTTCGCTGACTTCGCAAGTGTCTGCGTCCGCCAGCACGGCCATATATGGCGATTCTACGTATCAGGCCAGCAAGTCCCTCTCATCAATAGTAGCGCAGGCGACGAGGGACGCTGTGAGGACGCTTGATAACGCCAAGGACTATGTGTACTCGACGTGGGATGACACTCGGCTAGAAAATTATCTCCACGACAAGGGATTACTGAAGGAAAATTCGGAAACAAATAGACAGCAGCTCTTGACCATGATGCAGGATGCTTATGCGAAGATTGCAAACCCTGTCTGGGAGGCGTGGAGCGATTCGTATATGGTATGGCGTCCCGTGTTCTCCGCGTCGTCCAATTTCTCTCGACTAACAAGGGGGCTTCAGCACCAATGGCTTGTTGACCATAACGTTATCAAATCTGACATTCAGAAAGACCGCGACACGCTCGTCAGCCAGATGAAGTTCTATTATTACAGTGTTAATGACGGTGTTTGGAACACATGGAGCGATAGCGACCTGAAGACGTGGCTCGTTGAACACAATGTTGTCAAAAGCGATGCCCAAATCACGAGGGACAAACTCATCAAGTTGGTCGAGTGAGTCACGGCTTAGTCTTCGACGATACGATGTCGTTTGTACAACTTGGAATTCTAATAGCTCTTTTTCATCCATGTAGGGGTAACTATGCCAACGCCGTTGATACTCTATGGAGTGCATGGTCCGAGAGTGAAATGCGCGCATGGTTGATTGAGCACGGATACTTGAAGTCAGACGCGCAAGCAACTAGGGATGAGCTAGTCAAACTCATGAATGACAAGTACGCATACATGGGTACTGGCGTTATTTCATCCCTGTTCAACTGTTTAATTAGGTACACGGAAGCCTCAACACGCTCCGCAGCGTACCTCGTTTGGCCCGATGCTCGTCTACGCGCATACCTGAGGGAAAGAGGCATTAGTGAGAGTGCATTACCGACTGGACGTCCTGGTTTGCTACGTATGTCACCCGTTCCCCACCTTTTGTTCTAAGCTGATGTTTCCTACAGAGGAAGTACGGATCCGGTGGGTGCGAACTACCAACAGTGCCGAAGCACTGTTTGCAAGGATCAGAGAAATTATGAATGGGAGCGTCGAAGCTGCCGAGGAGTCACTTGGGCGTATCCTCGATATTTTAGGAGGCAGAGCTGATGACGCGGGTCAAAAGGCCAAGGATACATATGATGCTGCAGGAGAGAAATTGAAAAAAGGTGGCGAGAAAATGACAGGGGAATTATAAGCAAAAGGAAGAACAACGATGTTAGTGTACAGTACGTCGCAGTGTAATATACGCAAACTCTCGACTTGTGTCTTGAGGGAGAGTATTCGCATGCTCACTGCCGAAGATTACGAAACGAGTGAGTAGAGATGAGGTCTAGTCTAGCTGGTCAAGGTGTGATTTGAGTATACTTGGTAGAGAAAGACAAGATATTTCAATTACTGTAAGTTTTATGCGAGTCGAATCATGTAATCCAACAATGGGACAACAACGATCATAAGAGGGAAGCATGATAGCTTAGGGGGGGGGCATAGGCCATTTCAAGAATATACGTTGATAGCTGCCATGATAGAGCCATCAAGCATTTCTTTCGATTTCATCCCGGCCGACTTGCAGGTCGGAATCATGTCGATGAGGATGAAAGCAAGTGTCTAAATAGCAAAATTCCGTCAGAAAATGGATTGTAAAGAAGATTAAAATGTCATACATCAACGGCGTTTTCAAGCTTGACTAAAGCCAGGCGGATGGGTTCCGTGAGAAATCCCAATGGTACTGAAGCGATTATCCCGTGTTTGCTGATGACCTGTATTTTTTGGTTTTATTAGTAGACGGAGCCGAGTGTCTACGGGGGAGGAGGCGCTTACAATGCTTAAAAGTGTCTGATGAACATGCACAAACTGTTTGAAGGATCATGGATAGATATCAGAAAAAGAAAGCTGGCGAGTAAAACTTAAACAGGAACCAGTAGTGCGCGTGTACTTACGTCGACCAAGGCTGCAACAATTAACTGGGCTCCGGCATTATCAAACTTGACGTTGTTCGCCTGGCCTACCTATGTCGACCGTCTCAAAAGTTGACAACATAACCAAATATGTGGCACACGAACTGAAATGACATCACCAATGCTAGCGACAATGCGGAGAAAACTGCCAGCGATTTCCTGCTCGCTTGATTCAGCCGATATCTTTTGAGGAACGAACTCAGTAATGACTCACTGGTGCAACGAAAACGACGTTGACGAAGTTTATGCTGCTGGTTTGCGTTTGTAAATTTGCTGACGCCAAGGTTAGAGTGTGGATGGAGGCGACGACGTCGTTGGGTGTAAGTTTTGCAGCGCTGGAAACCGTGATGAGGGATAATAAGGCAGCAGAAGCCCAGCGAAAGAATCTCATGATGAAGAGGTGATCAAGAGTTGGTGAATAAATCAGTCTTGGATGCTGCTGCTGCCGGCTTTATACCTTGCGTTGTTATTGGGTTGACCAGGCCATCGGACGTCGTTTTCCATCGTGAACCCGAAAGCTTCGACTGCGGACAAAGCGAGGCACACCTTAATGCAGACACCAAGGGCCCGAATTCGTGTCCATCATAGTGATTTTGATACCAGACCGAGATGGAAAATGGAAGGATGTCGCTCTGGAAGCTTTGCTGTCTGATCAAAACCCGAAATAAGAATATTAATGGCTCTCTTCTTGTGTTCGAAAGCGTCCATATGTGCACATGTGTGCAGTAACCAGCGTGGAACATGTATGCACAGCCACAAAAACTCCTATTCTTACAATGATCTGCGAGATAATCTACCATGCACATGTATGTCAGTAAACTCAACCGAACTTGGTGAATTGATGCACTTCCTGGCACATTTACGCGCTGTGCCAGTGGTTCTTATTGCAGTCCTCATGGTGTTGGAAATAGGTTTTATGGTAATAATTTCGTTTTTGCTATGGGAGCCGTGGATGCCAGACGGACCGATTGCTCGGTCATGCACGGAATAAGTATCGAAATCGCCACAGCAGAATGGATTGCAGACAGATGTGGAACGTCCTCGCATTGTTTGTTGAGCTTCCATTGACTGAGAAACAGGTGGTATTCGTATCTGCCAGTGGTTCCATCTTGAATAAATATTACTATCCTGACATCAATTTACGTGCCCATCCTTCCTTTTCGTTTTGCAGCCCGAAAACTAAGCCTGCAGTTTGGGGAATACTGTACATATATTTATTGCACTCTTGCCGCGGTGACCAGGATAGTTAATAAGGGATTATTCTAAGGAAAAGTGTCCTATTCAACTAGGCCTTTCCTAGGGCACTATTAGAACTATTACATTGAATAGAAACCAAGAAAATCAGCATTCCACGAAGTCCCAACCGCGGCTCAATACCCAGCGCTACTCATTCGCGTACACTTCCTATGGTCATGTTATACATCAATCTATCTGGGACAACAAATCAATGACATGCCTTGATTTCCGCAGCGAACTTATTTGCAATTTTAGCTCTCTGGATCTTTTGTGCGGCTGTGACTAATCCACTCTCCGTTGTCCACTCATCTGGTGCCAGAACCACCGCCTGGAGTAGTTCCATGGTCTTGAATGCATTCTTCTTCCCGATAGCGTTGCACTCCTTCAACACTAATTCCTTCACTTTCTGGTTGTGGCAGAGCTCGTCCAACGACAATGTACTGTCGATAGTGGAGGTCAAAGGATTAGTTGGGAGATAGTGTCGAAGGTTCGCTTCGTGTGGGACTATGATAGCCATTGGCTGCTTGGCATCCGGAGTCGCGTGTACGCAGATGTTGGCGACATAATTGCAGGATTTGTATATTGATTCCAGGCGTTCAAGGGCAATGTACTAGAGAGATGTGTGCACGTAATCAGAATAAGCACGGGACAGAGAAAGCCTGTAGGGGCAACACACCTCTCCTCCTTGCAGTTTGACCAGATTCTTGATGCGATCAATCAACGAAATCGTGCCGTCCTCATTCCACTGCCCTACATCGCCCGTCCTCAACCATCCATCCTTGGTAAATATCGTTTCGTCATTGTTCAGATCGTCCCTCTTGTAGTAACCCTTGGTGACGGCAGGGCCTCTAATGCACACTTCGCCTTGGGGTGGATTGTTCTGAGACGTATATCCAGCTTCCGGGACGTCAATGAATTTGACTTCGATAGCAGGCACAGGTAGCCCGACACTCCCATATTGCATGACCTCCGGGGGTAGGATGGCACAGCAACCACTCGACTCGGTCATTCCATAGCCTAGAGTAATCTCGAGTTTATAATGCGATGTCAAGTTAAAGTACGGCCAGACATACCCTGTAACATCGTGACCAATGCGAGTGTCAAAAACTCTTGTGTCTCGTGACTCAAGGCCGCTCCTCCGCTGAGTGCCAACCTCAGCCTTCCGCCCGTAGCCGCTCTGACTTTGCTCAAAACAACGCTGTCTACGACCTGGGTGAGGACAGGGACGCGAGCCCTTTTCACCTTGATGGAGGCATTGAAAACACTCTTATTCAGCGCGCTGCCTGAATTGATCTTGCCGACGATGCCTTTGCGGATGGTCTCCCAGACGGCTGGGACACCGACCATGATGCTAGGCTTGAAAGTGCTAATATCACCCTTGCAATTCCGCACGGACGTGTCCGTCAGGGTCTTGACGCGGCCGAAGCCAGTCGTCATGCCCACAAAGAAGAGCGACAGCTCAACCAGGAACTCGAGGATATGCGCGAGGGGGAGATAAGCCAGGTAGGTGTCATCTTCAGCGAAGTGGTGGCCGACGAGCGTGTAGACACCGCCGAGGGAAGCGATGATATTCTCGTGGGTGATGCATACACCTTTTGGAGCGCCCGTGCTCCCACTAGTGTACATTATGCACGCTAGGGTGGCTTTGGTGGGCGCCCTATCCTTGAGAATGTCTGTGGACTGGGACTTGCCGAGCTCACGTGTCTGATCGATGGAAAGGACTTGGATGTCTTCTCGGACGGCGCGCAGGCCATCGAGGACAGATGATTTAGGATTACCGTCGTAAATGATGTATTTGATAGACGGGGTGTTTGGGAGGACGTTGAGAAGGGTTGAAAGGAGTTCGTCGTTCGTATAGATCCCGATGCAGTTGGGCTCGTTAAGGGAGTGCGTAAGGCCAGCTTCGCCAAGAGTATCGTAGGCGGTGGCAGTAGTAGTAGAAATAGAGGCACACGCATGCGACATAAGTTGCCAATTTACACTGAACGAAAATCAGGAGATAGCACATGAAAGGAGAAATAGGAGGACATTACCAAGTCTGAGAGTAGATATTGATAATATGGTCTTTTCCGATGCCAAGATGAACGAGGCCACGACCTAACTCTGAAACAGCAACCTGAACGTCGAGGTACGACAAGTACTTGTAGTCGCTCAGCTCAAAATATTTCCACGTCTTCTTTTCAGTAATTTGTTTCCCGTCGACGAGCTTTTGGACCTCCTTCTCTTCCTCGTGGATTTGGACGACGTCTCTCCAGCCAAGCGCCGGCTTTGTGCCATGTGTGCGCGCCGTGTAGGCAACGACATCCGCAAGAGTATCGATGCCCTCAAAAGGCTGCGTCACCAGCTTGTCCGCAGTAATTGCAAGACGACGAACGCGGCCCTCGCCCGCAGGCGGTTCAGGCCCAATCTCAACAGAACCTTTTCCAAAGTAGCCGAGTTTGTTAGTCTTGACTGCAGCCATGATGGACGGATGTGGGGAGCTCGAGGTCGGATCCGGATTCGAACACATTACCCCGGTAATTATAACCTTATGTAATAATTAATAACCAGAAAAGGGCCGAGCGTGCAAGCGGAATCGAAGCGGAGTACGAAAATGAAACCCCATATTGGCCATATTCGCGAATTCTAACAATGTCGAATCATTGTCGATGCTAGTCATGGTGTCTGGAATGAAGTTGCCAGTGGTGGGGATCAATACAACACCAGACCACGACGATCCACGGCGATCAGATCAACACTATTAATGTGAACCATATGAGCTTAGCGCTTAGGTGCAGTACACATTACACGACTAGCATCCGATGTCCTATTAATAAGTAAAGCGCACTGGTTGTTTTATCTTCTACAGCTGATAAAATGGGACTGTTCTCGAATCTACTGGTGCGATGCGCCATCACGGACTCTATGGTGTCCCGGAATTCGTGAGAAGCCTTCGCCTCTTGGTGTATTATTTTACGGTTTACGGTCATGATTCGTGCACAATAGATCAATCGCGGTAAACTATCTGCAACAAGTTTTCAAGCATAACAATGTTGCGATATTGTGCATACATTGCAACTATAAAGAACAGACTGAGCAGACCGTTCCGAACCTCGTCGCAAGTTTGTTGAAACAGATAGTGCAGGATCAACCTTTCACTTCTGATATTATGTCATCCCTCTACGGCACCATGTTGATCGACACACCCGTCCAACCAGTACAAAGGCATTGCAATCGGCATTTAGGACGTTCTCCGAGGTTTTAATTCTGGTCGATGCTCTGGACGAATGTCCAGAAGGTAATGGAACCCGGGCAGCTTGCACTTCGCTCTTTGGCCAGTGCTGTAAACCTGCTGGTCACCTCACGCGATCTTTTATCGATTGCACGAGAGTTCCGGGAAGCAACACGGCTGGAAATTCGTGCCACCAACTGGGATGTGCAGAAATACATTGAAGGTCGAATCGCTCTTGTGCCTCGACGACATCTGAAAACATGGCTAGAAAGCATGGTTAACAAGATAGTGGAGAATGTCGAAGACATGTAAGTGTTATGGATTTCATTCTGATCTCTTGCCCGTTTACTCACAACTCTCCAAGGTTCTTGCTGGCGTGACTGCACATGGATGTGTTGGTGGTGAAGCATGACCCTGCAGCAATCCGCAAAGCTCTTGAAAATCTACCAAAAGGAAGTAGATGCAACGTACGATGAAGCCATGGAACGGATCGAGCTTCAGAACGATGAAGATGAAGGGCTTACAGAACAGGTCTTGTATTGGATTACATACTTGTCGGCGGCTATCTGTCAAGGAGCTTCAACACGCACTGGCCGTTATGCCTGGGACGACCCGCACGGACCCTGATGCCATTACTGACGAAGAGATCTTGACTTCCTTCTGTGCCGGCCTGGTCGTTATTGATGAAGAGCGAAGTATCATTGTCCTCGTTCGTACGTGCTCCTTGGATCCGCAGTTATACTCAGCGCTCATTCTTTACAGACTACACGGCTCACCAGTATTTTGAACGCAATCGAGATTCTCGATTTCCAAAGGCCGAGGCTAGTATAACAGCAACAATGCCTCAAATATCTTTCATTCGACGTATTTGGGCGTGGCTGCTGTCATAATTACCGGGGGTTGGAATCCATCTTGGAAGACAATGCCTTCATTATTCTGCTCGGCATTGGGGCCATCATGCTTGTAGGCAAGTGGATCCGACTAGCCAAAGCATGGCGCTGAATTTCCATCAGGATGCCTCAAAAGTGGCCTGCACTAGTCAAGTCTTGTTAATACACTCTCAATACCCGGGATACTTACCGAAAAATATCTTTGGAATACATCTATCTTCATTCTTTGGTCTAGAGCAGATCACCAATGATCAGTTGGAAAATGGGGCGAACGCAGACATACGGGATGATGTGGGCAGGACACCGCTGTCGTTTGCGGCGGAAAGTGAGCACGAGGCGGTCGTAAAGCTATTGCTGGCACCGCGTGACGTCGTCGAAGGTGAATTCAATGGACGAGTGGCTGGTAGGACACCATTGTGGTTTGCAGCCGAAAACGGGCATCAGGCAGTGGTGAAGCTACTACTGGCACAGGACAACGTTGATGTGAACTCGAAGAACCTGAGGGCTCGAATTCCGCTCTCGTTTGCGGCCGAAAACGGGCACGAGGCGGTAGTGAAGTTGTTGCTGGCGCTGGGTACGATGTCGAGGTAAATACGGAGGACAGTGAGGGTCAGACGCCTCTATTGTTTGCGGCGGGAAACGGGCATGCGGCCGTGGTGAAGTTGCTGCTCGCACGGGATGACATCGAGGTGAATTCCAGGGACAAGCTTTTCGGTAAAACGCCATTAATGGGCATGAAGCCGTGGTAAAGATGCTGTTGGCACGGGCCGATGTCAGTGTGAACTTGGTGGACATGGATGGTCGGACGCCGTTATTGTTTGCAGCTGAAAACGGGAGTGAAGCGACGATGAAGATGCTGTTGACACGAGACAACGTAGATGTGAATTCGAAGGACATAGAGGATCGTACACCACTGTTATTTGCTACCGAAGATGGGCATGAGGCGATGGTGAAGTTACGGCTGGCACGGGACGACGTTGACGTGAACTCGAAGGACTTGTGGTCGGGTAGGCCGCTGTCGTTTGCAACTATGGACAGGCATGAGGCACGAGGTGGAGCTGCTGCTGGCCCGGGACGGCGTCGACGTGAACTCGAAGGACAAGGCACTAGGTTGGACGCCATTGTCGGTTGCAGCCGCAAACGGGCCATGAGGAAGTGGTGAAACTGCTTCTGGCCGGGGACGAACATCAAAGTGAATTCGAAAAGGACATGGAAGGTTCGGACGCCCCTGTTGCTTGCAACCACCGGAAATGGGCATGAGCTGGGTGGGTGGTGAAGTTGCTGCTGGCACGGGACGACATCGAAGTAAAAACTCAAGGGACACGAAGGGCCGGACGCCGCTGATGTTTGCAGCGAGAACTGGGCACGGGGGTGGTGATGACAATTGTTGCTGGCACGGGAGGACATCAAAGTGAATGCGGAGGACGCCAAGGGTCGGAAAACGCTTTTTTTTTTGCGGCCGAATATGGACACGAGGGGGTGGTGAAGCTGCTGTTGGTGCGGGGAGAAACCAAGGTGGACTGGACAAGGCGGGTTGCACACCGCTGATGTTGCCGCGAGATGGACACGAGGCGATATTCTGCTAGGATGGGATGAAGTCAAGATGAATACGTTGGTCAAACAGCCGGCCTCACCAGGATAGAGTCCGATACACATGGTATGTTTCTTGTCCTTGCCGCTCTTACTGATATGCTTGTGTTGCCAAGTAGGCTAACCTACCTGCTATACCTAGTTTGTCCCTATCAACGCGATCACCATTGTGATGCAAGGGGGGCAGAAGGCGGCCGTCCGGAACGTTACGGGCGGTATCAGTTGTCTCAGACTCAGGTGCCAACCAAGGCCAACGCGTACAGTATGCATATACATTTGAGACTGCGGTAAAAAAGCCACTTCGCCGTTTGCAAGTGTCCACCTTCCCCTGCGAAAGAAGAAAGAAAGACCAAGTGAAGAAGAAGAAAAAAAAGTGACTTCAAATGAAACTCATGAATGGACGTTAGAAAAGATGAGCAACGTGGTTCCAATTAAAAGGAAATGTAAAAAGAGAGAGAAACATGCCCAAAGACTAGATTACACATACGGAGGTGGCATTTCTGCGTCTTCGGCGCTTCCTGTTCGCTTTGCGCGGCGGATCTCAGCAAGCCCTCGTACGGCCTCATCCCGGAGTTCAAGCAAACGTAGCTCGACTTCCTCTGTGGAGAGTTGTGCGGAATCTGGTGTGCGAGGAACAGAATGTCCGCGTCGAGATGAGGCGGAGGCATCTGATTTCAACCTACGTCGAGATCGATGGGGCCTTATGAGCGCTGCTGGGATATCTTGCGAAAGAGAAGCTGAGCTGGCGACAAAGGCAGAAGAATTTGAAGCTGCTCCCCCTCCTTCTTCTCTTCCTCCTGCTGTTATATCAATAAAACCGGGGGAGCCTGGAACAACAGGGTCTGAAGAGGATCGGTGTAACGGAGATCGGTGCATGGTGCGAGGATGCTGCTGGGGTGTGAGGATAAGAGAGCTGTCTGTGCCTGTTTCGGTGGACGGGGCGGCCACGGAACGGTTGATGTATGGATCGAGCTTGCCTGAAGGGCCGGCGATATCAGCGGAACGCATCTCGGGTAATGGGGATTTGTGTGTTTCGGTTGTGACGTCGGACAATTGGCGTCTGTGTAGGAGTGATGAATCTGGTTCGTTTTGTAAAGAGTCCCTGTAGGCGTCGACGCGAAAACGCTTCTGCCGGTGTGTGCGTCGTCTGCGATACCAGCAGAATGCCAAGATGAGACATAATACTACGAGGACACCGGCCACAGCTCCGACTACGGGAGCGATCAATGAGTGTTTTTTGGTGATCGTATCGGAGGTGCTGCCGCTGTGTGATGAGGCTGCCGAAGGTGTGCTCGATGGGTTAGCGGTGTTTGATGAGGTGGGTGTTATAGGTAAGTGATCGTCACCTGCCGCGCATGTCCAGTAATCGGTGCTGACTTGATTTGCGACACCTGAAGGAGAGGGGTAGGTGGGTGCGGTGTGAGTTACGTGGCAAGCTCGGGGTTTTGAGCCCGAGGTTTTGAGGTTATCGCAGACGACTGACCGCTGACACAATAGTCCCTTGCGAAATCTAACCCCTTTGGTTTATCGTCGACGTTTACGCGGGCGCCTTCTCCTCCGCAAATTGCATTAGGACCGAGACCGATGCTTATGTTGCAGTACACTGGCGCTAATGCAGAAAAAAAATTATTGAAGCACAGGAAGAAAGAAAGCTGGAGTACCATTGCAGGTATATCTGTCACCGAAAGGAACGCATGGTTCTCCAACACCACTACCAAAGAAATCGTATTGGAATCGGGCTTGAAAACGGGGGGGAAAAAAAAGCTGACTCACCCGGTGCAGACGCCATTGCGACAGACCTCGGCGTAGGCTGGCAAGAGAAGGTAAGAGAATGGTGGAGATGAATTGAGAGGGTAGCTTACGCCAAACACAATTACTGACAGATCCATTTACTGTGCAAGGTGCCCCCGCCCAACCGCAGCGACCGATTTTCCCTGGTAGATGGACGTCTTGCACGCAGCTTTGGTTAGTGAAAGGAGCCTGATCAGCAGTAGACCTTGGCCAGACTGCGTTGCAGTCCTGGAGTTCGACATCGCACTGAGCAAAATACACCATGATCGTGAGAGAGGAAAGAGCCTGATGACATTGATAACGGAGGGGGGAGACTTAGTGTGTGCTGACTAAAGATGACAGCGGGAGCATTACCTAGAATCGGGGGATATTTTATCTTACCAGGATATTGTCCGATCACGCAAGCCATATGATGAGTCCTGTTTCAAGATTACGGCTTGGGGGCCGTCCGTTCCAGAACAAAAACGCTATTGTTGGACCCAGGGCACGGTTCCAACTGCAGTGTCGTGCGACATGTGTGGGTATATGTACCCGGAAACGTCAGTCCGACACTGCCGGTCAACGCGGGGTAACAATAAAACGGTAACCCGTTATTCAACATAATCATACACGTGATCATATGTTGCCGAATATTAATTTCGACATGTACGTTTCGACATGTACGTTTCTTTCGACACTACGTCTGTCTATGTAAGACCAGGAAACGTAGCCCGTATGTCGCACTTACGTAATCGCAAACATGATCGGAATGCCCCTTATTTGGCAGGAGGACTCCGACCACCCAGGTCACATCTCGATCTGATGGTTGTCACCAGCCAAATCTTAAAGTTTGTTCAACTGCTCTGCCCTCCGCAAAACTTGGCAAACAAAACGCCGCGCCTCAATTGAGTCGGTCGCAGCCTGGTTGCCAGGGACATTATAATAATATTGGTGATGGAAACGTGTGTGCAGTACAACGAACCCATTGATGCTGGCGCGTGATGGAGGCGGAAGCAGGTCGGGATGACTCGGACGCGCTCTGGCGGTCTCTCCTTTCATCCATCCACGCGAGTGCCGTACTGCGTCATTCAACGGCTGTCGTAAGGAAAATGGGCGTTTGTCATCGGGTCTTTTCCGCGTTGTGCGGGCCCACAGAGGCGGTCATCCAAGCCATTCTCGGTTTTTATATGTATTTGATGGTGACCACAGTGTGAGGTTGGTTGCGAAGGTGTGGCGGTCACCGGCAAGTCACCCTTGAGTTGTGTTCGTCGCGTTGCTGCTCACTTGGATTGTACTAGGTGTGTGCTTTGCGTTGTAGCTAGCAATTCTGGAAGGCTGCCCATTTTCGCCGAAGCGGCCGAACTGCCCATACGTATTGCCCAAATGCATTATAACTAATCGTTTTACGAAAAGCGCGAGTTCAAACTACGTCACCATGGTGGTCCTCATCGTCTGAGATCGCCAGTCCTCGGGATTTGTATCGATGAACCATCGCCAATCCTCGAGGTTCTGGTGACAGCATCCCTCTGCAGCTAATCGTCCATCTCCATCCACTTTCGTCTAGCCTTATATCGCCGTCATCGATTGGGCGGTTTTGAAAGTCACCATGAATAGTATGTATCGTATCTTCTCATCGACATACCTTAATTATTCCTCGGTTTGGACAAGGTCAAACGCGGCAACGGTTCTGCAAGGCGACTTTTCGCATCTGTGTTACACGTTTTTTGCGGGGGGCACGACAGAGCGACCTTTGACCTTAGCATGATGCATACCTGCTGGCTTTCATTACTCTCAGGCAACCTGATTTTCTCCGAGGGCAGTTCCAATTCGCTTATCGGCGTATTGGACTCTCAATCTGGTTGAACTCGGTCACTTTCTTGCCATCGAGAACGTATACAGCAAGTAGACTCTAGCCTAAGTTTGCTGTTATTCCCCGCACTGATACATTGTAGATCCGTGCAGTAACCTTTGGAATGACACTTTAGTAGCATGTTTCCGACTAAGGCCCTCAAGAACAAGAATCTCCGGCATTCTACCGGCAAAGCTGTGCAATCACAACTTGTGTGACCATAGCCACGATCAAGATTTCTCCTCATTCTATCGTCGCACGTGCACACGCTGAGCTGCCATCGATTTCTTATCGATGGTGGAATATATCGCTTTTGGTGACCTCCTCGGCGATTTCATTTCGGCGGTTTTCGGTCCCGTATTAAATCATCAACCGTTTGCTCAAAAATCACGCATCAAAGGTATGTTAAACGAACCTGTAATAACATCTTCCTTCTGCCTAACATACATCCACTTGCCTTGGGTTCTGTAATGCGAAAGTACTCAAATTCCAAGTGCATGGTAAACGTTAAACCCCCCCACCGTTTTAACCTTTTTTTTTTCAAGTCCACCAGCCTTAAGTTTCTTTCCCAACACATTTTGGCTCGTGATGAAGCCGGAAGCATTGTCCGCATTCGCAATTGCCGCGCAAGGCACGGGCTGGACAAGGGGTTATGTACCTGCTCCGGGAGGTGGAGTAATGAAAACATAATCGCTAGTCGCAAGCGCTCCAACGAAATCAGAACCATCACAAAAACGGTACGTATAAAGTGATGTTTATTACTCTCATCTGTTGTATCATTCGTGGATTTTCTGAGGCGAACCGTAACAATTGGTATTTCCTCTGCAACCGTCCGCACAAGTCTGAATTTCTGACGCTTGACATCTCAGTCACGGTGGAATTATGATGCCTCGTGCTTCCAGTAGCCCTGCTTCTGCAACCGTTCGTGAACCTTACCCAAGATGAAGGGACGTTATCTCTCGAATAGGTATAGTTCACTTTGTACAGCGCCAAAAGCGAATGGGAATGGGCATTATGCGAACATATCCATCAGGCAACGCCGTCCACACAAACCCATTCGGGGCCAGCGATTCTGACAGCACAGCTTCCATCGTCCAGGTAGGAACGTCCCTGAGAGGAGGCATACAAACACGTGTACAGGAGAGTGTAGATAATGAGGCACAGTTGGCGGCAATCCGTTCAAGATGATCTGCTGACGGACTCCTTTACGGAAACATGCAATGAAATTTCAATCGGGGACAACAAGTGAAACGAACATACAATCGGCATGCACGGCTGCTCGGCAGAAAGACGGCTTGATTGCTTGATTGAAGCGGAGTTCAATTTGTTATGGGCAAAATAAAATAAAAAGATAATATATTCCTCTTTCCCAATTTGAAACTTTAATCCGTGAGCCAAACCAAGTAAGCTATAACCGTGTGTTCTGTCCTGAGCTTGTCTGTCTCCTTCCCTCCTTCTGACGTCCCCAGTCCGCTCGTAAATGCCCTCCATCCTCAATCTCAAGTTCAAAGTCGGTGGCCACTTTGTGGATTTTCAATTTTGACTCACACCTTCATCGCTACTGTTCAGGGCAACAAGTCTTTCGTAGCGTTCAGCAACCTCAATGACACCGAGGCTTTGACCAAAACTTGGAAGGTCTGTGTTACCTCTCTCACCCCTTTCGGGCGACAACAAATTCGTGGTGGCTCAAATTCCGAACAGGTCTGTACAAAAGTTGCTAGCTACCTCGAGCAGGGTCAACGGCTCGAGAACTTGAGTTGGAGGTTGTGGCACCTCCAAAATCTCATGGTGGACACCGACAACGCCAAATCCAAGCGAGAGTTCAAGAAGCTCTCCAAATGCATGGGCGACAAGTTGGACAAGGAGAAGGGACGGTTCGTATTTTTTTGTTGTTGTTGCTCTCCTACCCTATGCCCACAAACCCAGCCCTTGACCCTAACGACATATTTTGTTTATATATATATACTTAAACCCCTTCACAGGAGTATTGAGGAGTTGGAGGCTCCTGACTTCAAGCGTAACCACTCTACCGAGATGATTCGCAAGCGCGCAGCGGAGAAGGAACGTGACCGCGAAGCCAGCCAGAATGCCCAACCCGGTACTATCAAGCGTCTGCAGTTCACCTTCAGCATCGACCAGTCCACGCCCGTCGTAAATGCCCCTCTCAAGAAACCGGACATCAAGCCCCCTCCTGAATCTAAGGATGCTGCTGCGGCTCAGCGCTCCCACGCCATCGACGGACGCGGTGCCGCAGCAGACAGGGCTGATATTATCGTTGACGACAACGACGACACTAACGATAACGACCCAAATCGAAGTCGCAAGCCCACGGTCACCGACCCTCGATCTCAATCACTCCGTTTTCCTCCTCTCTTTTCTAATGATTTCGGCCCTTCTGCTCTCCTGTACGCTTCACCCACTCTGACGACCCGCATGAACTATGGCGAAGGGCTCAACTCCTCCAACAACGATGGCCTCAGCATCGTGCGGCCGACCATAGAACTCCCTCTCGATGAACTTCTCACCAATGTCGACTCGGCCGATAGTCCTTGGTCGTCGTCCAATGGCAACAATGACCCTGACACTCACCAAAGTGACGGCAGAATCTCTCCACATCCCATCAAATCTGGCGACGAAGACGTCGTCATGAAGCCCGTAACCGGTATCGCCCCTCCTTCCGTCGGCAGTGACCAAGACGACAGCGATGAAAGTAACGAAGACAGTGACGTTGATTTGACCACCCGCTACGCTCTGCCTCCTCTTTCGCAGATGGCGAAAGAGATGCTGCCCAAAAGTATTGCACCTTCCAAGATTAGTCAGCGTTCCGGTGCCAACACTCCGACAGGAAGGCCTACTCTGACGGTCAGGACACAAACGACACCGAACACGCGCTCCTCAGGCCCCAGTGCTACAGCAACGAGTGCCAACCCGACCGTCCTCAAGCATAACGGCAACAACAATTCTGCTCCTGGAGGAGTCAAGGCCGAGTGCTCGAACTGCGGAGCGACTCATACTCCGTTATGGCGGCGAGGCCTCAACGACGAGTTGAATTGTAATGCATGTGGCCTTTACTGCAAGCTGGTAGGCAGGATCAAAATACTTTTTGAGGGTTTGGTTTACTAATATTTTCTTCCAAATAGCACAAGCGCCCGCGACCGAAGAGTATGCGTAATACCCACGGCGAGGGACGGGCTCAGGCTGCCCCCCGCCAAGAGAGTATCGATGTAATGGGTACGAATTTCTTTTATCGCGGGTTTTCCTAAGTTGCCTGATGAATAATCAACCGCAGCTCAATGCTATAATTGTCACACCACAGCAACACCTCTTTGGAGAAAAGATGACGAGGGTAAGACTGTGTGCAATGCGTGAGTTGCATGACTTATCTTGATGATTGTGCTTAATGTTGATTTGTCACCATCAGCTGCGGACTCTAGTGAGTGTAGCGTCTCCTGATTTCGCTCTCGCAAAAATGTTGATATTTCAAATCCAGTTATAAATTACATGGTTCAGCTCGACCGATCTCCATGAAGTCCGATGTTATCCGGAAGAGGTCTAGACACGATGCTCGACGGATTACTGCTGCGGAGACCCCCACCGCCAGTCCAGGTGTCAGCCGTCGACCGTCCCCTACTAGAGACATCTCACCAACTCTCGCTCCTGATTCGACGACTCAAATGTCCTATGAGTATCACGAAGAATCCGATTATCGTACATCCCAGTCCGAATTAATGGGAGCACTTGGTCCAGAGGCCAACCAACACCATACGTATCACTCTCAAGGTTCATTTGCTACTTCATCGTCCTCTTTCCCGGGTCCATATCACCCTGACTATATCATGCAATTGTACAATGCCCCTCCCCCTGATGCTCTACCCTTCGCGTCGGTCGATTCACCCGAAATGGAGAGTATTGGGATGAATCGGAGGACGAATAAGCGGCGCAGGATGAGCACTGACTCTGCTTCTGAACCTCCTTCATCTGCGGTTTCCTTCAGTTCCTATAACGACGGCTACTCTACTTCTTCGTCTGCTACTTCTCATTCGCAACGCTCTTCCATGGAGTTTCCTTTCAGCGCTTACCCTCATTATCACATTCTCCGGGGCTCGGGGAACGCATTTTGGCATCCGCCCATGCTGCCTCAGGATCATTCTCCACAATTCATCCACCCGCCGATGCTACCTCCGGCTGAGGAATCTCCTATGGACTACCTCCATCCTCCCATGTTACCACATGACGAAGACACCTTGTTTTCCGCGTACTTGCATCCCCCAATGCTCCCTCCGGATGACACTCAGAACCCGTCGATGACGACTTTACAGCCACACTCACCCATGTTCACGAATGATGGTATGTACACGGGTCCGCCCGAGCATTACGACTCAAACATGCACACCTTCTGAATTCACATGGGGATTGTCGGTTGGGGCGAGATGCACGCTGATCAATGGTCTCTCTCTCTCTCTCTTTCGAACTGGGAATTTCGTATCGCTTCCTTCCTTTCACCATTTCTCGGTTTTCGTTACTACTCCGACTCCGACTCCGACTCCTTCATCTCTCGATTCAGTTCAAGTTCATTAGATATCCTCATTCCAGTCACATTGCTTTCGAGGTATCGCTGCAACAACAACACACACCTTTGTATTTACCATTGTCTCCTGCTTCGTTTGTCAGGCTGATTTCTGTGGTTTCTCACTTTTAGTTTCATTTCTCCCTCACATTGAAAAGCCAACACTAAACACTGATGCCTCGGTCATGCTTTGCTTCTCATTGCAATGTATAATAGTACGCGAAGGGCTTCGCAACAAGCCCCATATATTATATATTGTGTGTGGTCTACAACAGCGCAGAACTTGCAACGATATATAAGTCAAATGGGAGGGGTATAGGTCTGCGTTCTCATCCTACCGCTTACGCAGTGATAAACTAGGGGGAAAAGTGATTACAATAACAAAGACTACCAAGGCAGCTTCCCTCTGACAGGATAAATCCAGTCACGCTGTGCAGGACCCGCAGGACCGTCGCCAATCAATTTGTCAAGTGGAATTTTCTTGATCAACATCCCGCCGGCATAAACTATCTGGACGAAGATCCAGTCGAGCACCGAAAGTTTCTTCCCGTTAAAGTACGTCCCACTGACAAGCGTATTGTTGTGAGTATCGCCCAATTTCCCTCGGAAGGCGGCCCAAACTTGGTCGCCGATAGCGTTCCATGCAGAATCAACCCCGAGTAGCTTGAAATCACTTCCATCACTATGCGGACGCCACCAAGGCCCAGTCCCGATCCAATCACCAACGGCCACGAATCCTGGAACGTTGACATCGTAGAGGTGGTCAGATACCGCAGGATCCAAATTCCGCATCGCGTGACTATTGAGCGTGAGATGGACGATAGCGTGGGTGTCCTCCCATTTCACTTGGTCGGGGGTGTAAAGGGTTGTGTGACCATGGGCTTCGAAGGCAACATGAGTGATAGTGTGTGAATCGTTAGGGCCTTTCGTGAGGCTGATGGCTAACCGCTCTAGATCGCCTTCATGCGTTCCCAGAGTTGGAATTATACACAAAAACTCCGTGCCAACACGCTGGGCAAGAGCCGTCTGGCCACCTTGGTATGCGTACAGAACGAGATATGTGATCACTATAGCATCGTCGTATTCTTGGATGGCATAATACAGTGGGGCAGTGGGCAGAGGTTGTCCACTTTGTTGTGAGGGATTGACTTTTACATAAAAATTATCGTTTGAGTTCTGTTGTAGCATAGCTGGCGTGACATTGGGGAGAAGGGCATGTGGTTCGATGTCACCGCCCAGACATCGAGTAACCCAGATGGAGCTTTTGGGATCGTTGTAAATGATAACAAGCGTGTCTGAGATGACGGACAGCGAAGGATTGAGCCCTTTCTGGTCAGGAATTTGGATGGTATCCTGCCAGGTGATAGCGTCACGTGTGCGACTAACCCAGAGCTGCGAGCTACTCGGCTCGCTGTACGTCATGCATAACCAACCGTCAATGACGGCTAGGGCAGGTATGTCCGGGCCCTTGTCACGTATTTTAGCTGGAGCGCTCCAACCGGTAGCGGTCGTGTAATGGCTGAGAAGCAATTGCGAATTGCGCGGGTTGGTGTAGACCATCACCAGCATGTCGCGAAATAAGGCCAGCGCTGGCCTGATAGCTTGCTGACCTTCAATTTTGCGAGTATTGGTCCAATTCGACCCATCGACTGATTGACTCATCCAGAGTTGTGGGCTTTTGGGGTCGATATGAACCATGAACAAGCTTCCTTCGAAAGCAGCGACCACAGGGAGCGGTGTCAATGGGCTACCGATCTTCTCGGGATCGGAGAAGGTCTGACCGTCGTCTGAGTGCGTGGCCCAAAGTTGCGAAATCTTGGAGTCGGAGTAGATGATCCAGAGCTGATCTCGAAAGGCTGCAATCGTCGGTGGAGATGGTTTCAGAACCCACGGAAAACTATGAGATTGTTCCCAATCCGAACCGTTTCGGGAGCGGCTGAGCTGAGGTTGTGACCCAACTGAATCTAGGTAGGCTATGTAGAGCCAGTCCTTGAAGAACGCCATTGAAGGAGGCCGTGAAGTTTGCAACCCATCAATTTTCGAGGCAAACGAAAAGTTCCGGTAGTTTAACGTAGCGCCTTGTAGGAGATACTCAATGCTACATGGAAAGTATGGTTCATTCGGGTGGAATCGAAATACTGGCGCATACTTCTTGACGACGTCAATATTGACCCCGTTTCCTCCTTGAAGTGAAAGGACCAGATGCATGGTGGAGTCTGTATGTATGTTGTAGTCGAGGAGAGACCAGGAACCTTGGAGCTGCTTTCCAGCAAAGATCAAGCGTTGTTGGTGCGGGTGAATGCCCTCTCTGATGGAGATAGATTTCTTGACATCGTCAACGGTCGTAGACGACTGGACTGTTAATGCAATCGTCTTGCCCGTGAGGATTTTAATAAAAATTTGCATGGGTCGACTATCACGAACTGCAGTTGAAAGTAAGAAGCTGGCCGAAATATATTTGACGGACATACCGGGAAGTTCAAGATCAGGGTTGTCGACTGGCGTAAGGCCAACCAGATCTTTGCCAGCGATATAGATGTGCTTTTGTTGACGCAAAGTGCTAGTTATGCGCCAAAATCATCAGGTCAAGCTATAGAGAAGCAATGGATGCGTGAGCGCACCTAACCACATCTCCATTCCATGGCTTTGGGGATAAATAAACATCAGATATCGGCGAGTCAGAAGCGACAGTTAGTGTAGACGAGCGCCTATGCCTATTCGCCAAGCGCGGGCTCCCCCACACCGGAAGTCGAGAGAAGGATGGAGACCACGAAGGACAAGAAGATGCAGCCATTCGAGGGGAATGGCGCCAGTGCCGGTGGGTGCGGAAGGCAAACTCTTGTCATTGTGCTCCTAGTTATGAGAACAGGCACCATCTCAGGCTGCAGATCTGACATGTGGCATCCAAATTAGGCATCCATTACTGCCAGTTGGCGGGGAAATATGCCTAAAAGACTGTTATACGTTATAATTACCTCCAGCCTTAGACCAGATGGTCACTGTTATCTTACAGAACAGTGCTGCTACTACCAGATTTAAGGAACGTCCTTTGCGTTGCCTACATAGTACATGTTCTGCAATGTTCCGGGGACCACAACGTCGAAAAGTGATCCGCAAATCAAATCCACATAAGAAATTGCTTTCTCAACAAACATTACACCGCCATCCAGGCCTTTCAGCTTTCATGCTATACGACGGGTCCTTGACTCGTGACAAGCTTCACTGGAGTACAACTAGGCCCAAATTTCTGGTAGAACAGCTTTGAAAGCTATGAGGGCCAACCACGGGAACAAAATTATGGCGAACTGGTCGACTTACAAGGTTGCTGCCTGGTCCATTAGTCGTGTCTTGCTATAATGCTAGGTCAGCAAGATTACCAGACGACGTTGGCGAGAGATCATCGCACTTTGCAAGTGGTCCAACCCCATGGATACGGGATCGTCCAGAGGCTGGTTATCTCGCCATTGGCAGTGACCGAGTATGGAGCATCAAGAGAAGCTCCAGAGGGGCTGGCAGAGACAAAGACAGTTGCACCTGCAATATGCAATGCTCAGAGGAAAAGGTCAAAAGTTTTCGCCGACACACACCTTGCTGATCACGAATAACCCAAAGGTTTTGGACATCGCCGGGGCCCCCCTGTGTTGTATTAATGTAGGGCTACCTTGGGTAAGATGGTGCCGGTCACCTGTATAGTTTGGCCTGTCGCGTTGAACATGGCAGAGATGGGTTCCCATCCTGTTTACGCATAATGAGTCATTGCATAATTATCAAGAAGTAAAACCAACCCTGATGGTTGATTATAGGACCGATGAAGATCGTTCCTCCACTGAGATAATTGTAAGCAAACTTCCCGTTCACAGTCGGGTCAGTCGAGAAGGCCTGGATGAAGAAATGGCCCGGTGGAAGGGTCTGGCGCGGAATGAGGCTGGCCGTAGCAACAGACAACAAAAATTGTATTGCGCCAAACGCCAGAAACGCTTTCATCATAGTGGTGAAGGACAAGGTTCCAGAGGAAGGTGAAGAAGCCAGTCGCCGTCAACAAACCAGAATTTATACCCGTCTCAATCATTTTGATGCTGTGCTTGACATGGGAGGTACGGCGATGAAAGCCCTTGGATTTAATTTGAGCAGAAGCGCAGGTGTTATTAGCCAACTGCTGACACAACGGTTGGCAGCCGCATGGGCTACGTGGAGAACGGCGGCCTGAATGATCCGGTTAAACGTACTCCACGAAATCTCTCTGGCACCACCGAGCGCTGACTGAGTCGGTGAGTGTGCTGAGAAATACACAATTCGGATCCGATATGCCAGTAGGACGTGAGGTCGGTGAAACAGGACCAGTCTGCCCGAGCTTGTAACACACCACCACAAAACTTGAGAAGCCCAGTGGTGAGAATATCGCGATTTCGGCTTCCCACTCGCGCAAAATACGCCGTATTACATGAACTTACCCCTCAGGCGAGTCACGAAGGGGCTCCTTCATGGGGCAAACATATTTTTGTGTGGTCTTAGGAATGTGTGGCCACGTTTTCCAGAACAAATTTATTCCTTCTGTTTCCGTGTCCACAAGAGGTTGATGTAGAGATCAAGTTTGCAAGGTTCCGATAAGGTGTAAGGTTCACATTCTTAGAAACGCGTTACTACAGCATTGGGTTACACCTGCAGTTGGTTCAAGTAGACAGTACCACTCACGTATAATGAACTGAGATGCCTCATGGTAACCACGAGGCAAGGTGGTTCCCAGCCAAAGGCCAAGAGAGGAAGCCTGAAAGCCAACAAAGACTGATCTGGAATGGGGTAACCGTGAACCAGAACAGTGGCGGCAACGGCAGATTGGTGCAACAAGGCTATAAAAGGGTAGTGTTGTGCACGCTGACACCAGGAGTTTGGGGTATATCTGATCACTACTGACCCCAGAAACCCACAGGCGTCTGCCTTGTCTGGCCTTTCGGTTCCAACATTGAGATGGACGAGGAAGGACCAGTGCAGATGGGTGCCATGGCGGCGCATTACCCATATGATAGGGATCGTCTGTGAGCCTTTTTTTCTTTCTTTTCGCGGCCCTAGGACGTGAATCGCTGGATTGTCGCTTCGCGGAATATATGACTCGCTTGCTGGCTTGTTCTATTTTATCTGGTCTGTCCTGACTTTCGTCTTTCTTTTGCACCATCAACTGGATACCCATCCCCCGGCTATGACCTTGCAACGCAGGGAATACGAGCTTACTGTTCGCCAAGAACCAAAACAAGCACGTATGTGCGGTGTAGGTGGTAAAGGTCCATTCTCATTCTTTTCATCTTCCTTCTTCTGATCCATATCGACTGACTATCCCCGCTTCCTTAGCCGATCGTCGCCCCATTGATCCACCCCCGATCATCCAACTCCGTGTATTGGATCCCTCAGCCTCTAATGCACGACGTACTGGAGGGTCACCTCGCTCCAGCCCTGGATCCCCTTCCTCTGATTCGAGCCCTGCCTCAAGGTATTTCCCTATCATATTGCATATAAAGGTTCTTGCTGTACTATTTCCAGACATCCAGCTAACAACTCGGCCGATGACCACAATACCAACCAAGGTGCCGCGAATGTAGGATATACACAAAGCTTCCTGCAAAACCCTTACTATTTCATGTTCGCGAGCTTGGCAAAACCAGATGATGACGCTGAATTACATTGGTTAAAGGTGCGTAAGGACATTTCCGATCATGGCATCGTCTTTTGCCTGGGCCGTTTGTCTCTGTGGTTTCTAAATTGTGTGACAGGACGGCCGCACACGTTGCACAACTGGCTCCGTTGTCTCCTCCCTATACCACCTCAAAGACACTGAGCACCAAAATGAGGATGCGGGCTTCTTCGTCTTCCCTGACTTAAGCGTGCGAACAGAGGGCAGCTACAGGCTGAAGTTGAGTTTGTTTGAGGTTGTGGGGTGAGTGGGTTTCTTCCTTTGTTCATTACATTCCATTTTCGGTGCGGTCCGATGCCATGATTCAGCCTAGCTCCACATTGCATGGGCACCCACGGCAGGACCTGGAATGTGTTATAGTGTCATTGTACCCATCACGCGTGTGTGATGGGTACGACAGTCCCTCGTTCCCACAATACTAACACTTTTCTACCCTCTCTACTCGCAGAAACAACGTGCATCATTGTAAATCAATATACTCTGCCCCTTTCTATGTTTATACTGCAAAAAAGTTTCCTGGGATGGAAGGTACCTGTCATCTTACTTATGCTATCCTGGTTCATACTCAACGTGCTTTGTCACTTGAGAGTCCACGCCGCTCTCATGTTCTCTTGCTGACCAGGGTATCAAGATTCGTATCCGGAAAGACATCCGAGTGCGCAAGCGGCCCATCCATGCTCTCGAGCACCCCCTTCCCCTTCCACTGGAAGATTCCGCCCCTGAGAATGAAGATGAAGGCGAGAGCGGTGTGGACGACGAAGTAAGGAGAGCCGTCAGAGGGTCTGGGAAGCGTGACTCGAAGAGAGGTCGATTTGATGATACTACAATTGATGGGCCCGGCGGCAAACCAACACAAATATGGCCTCAGAGCCCTAGTTCACCTAATGATCCTACACTGGTGGGCTCGGGCGCTGGGTCTGGGCCTCCACAGGTGATCCCACCGCCGCCACCACCCGGAAGTGAGCAGCCAAATGTTGTGGTGGGACTTCCCGGGCCCTCCGTTTATGATGGGAGGGGCGGTGGGTATCATCCGTATGATCCTCCGCAACATGGGAGCCATAGCCAAAGCTACAGGCCTGCAGGAGATCCGCCTTCGCACGCACCGGCGCATCCGCAAGCATACCCACCTCCGCCTCTGCAGCACGTTCATCCTCCTCCTGCACAACAGTACGGCCCGCCTCCGACGCAACATATCCCTCCCCCACCACAACACATACCCCCGCCTCCCCCACCACTACCTCCACCGGCCGCGCCGCAACACATGCAGCCTCCCCCGTCGCAACATATCCCACCGCCCTCACAACATTTACCCCCTACACACAATATGCCACCCCCACCGCAACATTCACACATCCCACCGCCTCCTGCGCACCACGGCCACATTCCTCCGCCTCCACATGCGCACCACACCGCGCCTCCGCCCCCACCGCCCAGTCAGCAAGGATACGCGCCATATCCTAGCGGAAGTTGGGGCGCCCCGCCTCCACCACCGCAGCAGGCGCAAGTGTACGACCCATATCCCCATCATCCGCCACCACCACCCCACCATGCGCAACATCCTCCACACCCGCAATCTCACCCTCAGCATATTCAACATCCACACCAGCACTCACAACAATATGGACCTCCCGCCCCACCACCACATATGCACCACGGCCCACGATATGACTATCCAGGATCCATGTACCCACACCCACCGCCACAGCAGCAGGCTTATGGTGGGTATTATGAGCAGCAACCACCACCAGCACCACCTGGTTACGGAACTCCACCGCCGGGACTTGCCCCGCCCACTAGCGCTGTGCAGCAGCAGGGCCCCAGTGCTGGACCTAGCACCAATCCGAGTGTCGCAGGAGGCACGACGTACGGAGAATACACATATTCACGGGGATCGCCACCCCCTGTTGCGAGGCCGTATCAGCACCCACACCACGCCCACATGTACGGAGCCCCACCTTCAAATACTTCTGTGTCCGGGAGTGGCTATTCAGCACCCCCTGCGAGGTATCAGGCCCCACCGCCTTCGGTTTACCATTATAATTACGGTGTGCCGCCCCCGCCGCCAACTGATTCGTGGGGGTCGACGCCTTCGTCTGGGCAGGCACCCAGCCAGAGCCAGGCACCACAGGGATATGCGTGGGGTAGTGAAACTTATGGAAGTGGGGGTGCGAGTGCGAGTGCGAGTGCGAGTGGGAATGGGAATGGTGTGAGGGATGCTGGATTTGGCGGCGGGACCGCGGGAGGGGCTCCTGCGGCCAGTGGGCTTGTTGGAGCCATTGGAAGTCCTGGGGATCGGATCCAGCTTGCGCCTTTGAGGGCTGGGCATGGGCATGGGGGCGGAAGCGCCACATCTCCGCACACGTTACCGCATTCATTGCCTGGGCCATCTGTATCCGGTGGGGCAGGCGGGGGTGGTACTGGTGGTGGCTCGTACCCGGTCGTCCAATCGAGAACTAGTAGCGGAGGTGGGAGTTATGGTGGTGGTTCCAGAGATGGGGGAGAGCGGGAGCGTGAGAGAGGGACGGTCAGAGAAGGCGAGAGAGGGGCGAAGAAGAATCCGCTGAGTATTGGGAGTATCATTTCCGATGAGACTGGTTAAGGTGCGAATACTATTACCAGGAGCGTGGACTCCCACATTGGAACGGAAATTAACTTGTACTTTTTACTGCGAGATGGGAATGTTCCCTTGCCGCAGATATTTCTAACGTCTGTCCGTGTTTTGATCACCCAGCATTGTTTAAATAATGCCCTTACAATCAATAGACAAAGTGAACAGCTGCCAGTGGCTTTGCTGGAATGTTAGTGTCAGTCAAGTCATAGTTACATCCAAACTTGTACCAAACCGGATTTTCTTGGATTCTTGCCTTGCCTGAAAGTCTGCTGATTCTTGTCGTTGTTGCAGTTCCTTCCTAAGCGTAGGACTTCGAGGAGAGACCTTGAAACATCAGTGTGGTTCGTGAATTCCGAAGAGCCAAGATAGTCCGCTCGCTATACATAATTTCGTGAGACATGTGGGTTATATGAAGATGAAGTAATGCCAAGGCGTCCAGAGCAATGGCTTTCGAAAACGATGGGGGGGTGGCTACTAGAAAGATTTACGTGAAGGTCAACAAAAGGGAAGGTTTTAGCAAGAGAAGACATTAAATTGGTTATACTGTAAAGGAGCAGAACTATGCGGTGAGCTTTGGGATAACTTTGACCATTTGATCGATGTTGATAAACTGCACCCAAGACTCTAGGTCCTTTGCGTTATCGTGCCAAATGAACGTAGACTCCTTGGTCCCACGAAAAAAGGCACAAGCGCATTGATAATGTTCCTCGACCAAGACCTCTCCACGCGCCACACCAAGGCTAGCCTTGAATACACGAAACTCCCACCCTTGAAGAGGATGACCATCGCCTTGTGCGGTCTCCGCTGGAATATCGAACTCGAGACGAGACCAGTCGAAGCCGATGGGCTGCCCGATAGCCTTTATATATGCTTGTTTCAAGGCGAGAACAATACACAGCCGACGCAGGACGATTTCGTCTGGATTATTTCCCGCGATTGATGATATTTCCAGTTGCGTCAACTAAAATTTGAAAAGCTCTCTGTCAACATGTCGCCAGACCATTCGACGCGACTGACTTTATGAGACAACGATTCTAGATATGCTGAAATTGCAACACCTCTGGGTTCCACAATGATTTGTTTGATACCCAAACCAATGTTGATGACTCGACGTTGAACACCTTGAGTCATGGCCATCCCGCAGAGAGAGTTTTCGTAGGCTAGATGATATCCTATCATTGAATGAAGGAATTTCTCTGGAGGCATGTCATCAGGAGTCTTCCCAGGCGTTAAACATCAAATGGTTGCCGATGTCATTCATGGAAGCTGCCTCTGACCTGCTCTATCCAGTGTTTCCCATTTGCAGTTACACAGTCTCGCCACTTGGCTCTAGGAATGCGGCGATGACGCATCATTAGTAAAGGCAACATATGGGTCATAAGTTGTCCTAGATATGTAACCTGTCATGACCAGAGCTTCGTTAGAGGATACTATCACTCACGGAACGAGTCGGGGTCTGGTGGGTTATACTGGAAAGATGCATGATGCACACATTCCTTGACCAGATTAAAGCATGCGTCGTATTCCTTTCGTTCGCAAATATTGCGCCGATCCGTTCATGAGCTGGCGTCAGGAACAAAATGTAAACGTGGCGGGACTCACCTCCGGAGAATATTCTCGATTCAAAGAGAGCATCCAAACAAGGATCGGACAGTCCATCGACATGACGGTGAGTGCAACTTGAAGTCGCGAGTCTCTCCAATCTGAAGCCAGATGTCGACGAAGGACCTTTCAGTGGCAGGTTTGATACACCGAACAACTTGCAGAATTTCAGAATATGGTACACACAACGACGTGCAAAAACGTGCAAAAAAATTAGTAGGCCTATAGCAATGGCGGGGAGTTTCTATCGGGAGATGGGGGGTATGTACAAGGTAAATGGTTTGGCGAAGTACAGATCAGCCCTCAGCATTATAAGCTCGGAAAACTATAGCTGTGTTGACAGTCAGGACACGTGATGGCGTGATTACGTAAAGATTATCGTGCCTTTGTTTTTCTCGTCACTGTCCAGTAAAGATTCACATTATCGATTCATTTGACGGGCGGTATGACGGTCGCCTTGTAAACGTCCGATGATCTGCAGTCTTCTGCAGTCCAGTGGATCCTTCCTTTCAATTTAGCCTCCATTGTCTTTGTCTTGTGACACACTTGTTCAAGGTCGTCAAGCCACCGAATCCTCCAACGGAAGCAGTTTGGTTTCCAAAAAGAATGCCGGCCCCTGAGAAGGTACTTCACAGTGGTCAGTACGCAGTTGGTTGACATTTTCTGAACATGCATCAACAAGTGAGGCGAACATCTACCGGGACAGGCCAACGTTTTTCCATTTTGTGTGGCACACAATCAATATCTCAAATGAATTTTAGAACAAAGGTGGCCAATTTTGGGAAGTGTTCCTCCATGTTGATCAGAAGGAGACTGAGCATGATGGTAAATGTCATTGGTAAGGCCGAGAGCTCCTTCTATCGGATCCACACATACATGGATGGTCATTCAGGTTTCTGATGAAACTTAGATTCAAATCTGAATTCCAGTGAAGGTTACATATGCCTTGTGAGCTGAGAATGTCATCTGCAAATTCAAAAACAACATGGGGTTACATGCCAGGAGACATTCGGATTGCTCGACAAAGGCGCAACCGAACATCAGCATTATGAAGATCTTAGAAAGTGAGTCTATTAATTGGCCTTGTGCAATTACTGTAATACAAGTTTTAGAATCTCACCACAATATCGGCCACAATACGTTCAAGATTTCGAGAAAGCCTAATGACCACTAGAGTAACGCGAACTTCGAATTTGAGCTTGGTGACTTACTTTTAGTGTCACTAGCGTGAATGATTGCTGTTTCTCTGATGTCTGGCTTTGTTGAAACTTACAGGATTTACGGCCGAAGAGATTGAAAGACCAGATTACTAACACACCCTTGTTCATCCTCCGCTGCGTAGAACTTGAAAGTCGTCCATTGTGCATCTCGATAAACGTCCCTGACGTCGAACTTTCGAGGCTTGTTATATCCTGTTCCTTGTGGCAATGACGACAAAGTATCAGCCCTAGCCAATTACTTTGGTGACGGCTGGTTTGTTTCCAGGCACAATCTTGCAAAGGCTCTCCCAAGTAAATAAATCATCCGTGATTTAGCTTGAAGAGTTTTTCAGCAATATATGTCCGATGAAGTAGGCTGGAAAAACTTGAAATTCCCCCTCAACAGAACAGGCTCGAGGCTCGGAGTCAAAGTGGCAAGCTCATGTTCTAGAAGTCTTGCCAGGAATCCGTTCAACAGTCTCCCATTTTTGCAGGTCCTGCAAAACCTCCGAAATGCAGCTGGGGTCATGGCGGATCTCTACATCTTCACCGTTGCCGAACTACTCCATGATAGTTTCAGTGGCCTTGCGAGTAAGCGGCTTTCTGTCTCTGTGCATTACAGTGACCTTATTCAGAGTCAGGGGAAGCAGGGAGTGACAAAAGACCACCATCCATTGTTGCCACCTACAAAATGAGCGTGATCCCGGGAAATCAACACTCAAACATTTCAACAAATACAAACTCACTTTGGTGCAGCAAATCTGTCGCTGGGTTTGATCATAAGGAGAGTGGCAATTTGATTGTCCAACCGGATCGCGATCCATCCTCAACTTCAAGTCTCCCAGACGGTGGGTTTCATGGTTCGGACGGGTGAACCGGTTCGAAGATCCCACTTGCCCGTTCACCGTCACAATGAATGACTGCTTGGCACACACTGGGCTTTGTGCGATTCCCAATGACCCCATTGACATTTAGCAGACTAGGATTTGAAGTCAGGAGCCCATGCAAAGGCAAGGAGCTTCAGATGCACAACATTTAGTGCTTTGGCAACGAGAACATTGGAATGTGGAATCCGTCTTGGCGCACTGGTGCCGAAATTGCATTAGGTAAAAGCGGCCTTCCGACGGTTGCCAAAATAGGTAATAAGAGAACTGAACAAACTATATAAAGATTTGTTCCAACAGCCAACTAGTGATAACCAAACTATGCCGGGGGACCGTCCGAAAATCGTGCGTTTTGTGTTCGAAAATATCTCAGGCAGTCCAACATTTCATCTCCCGAGGTTTCTGCGAGATGTGCCTGTACAAATCGGAGGGTCTCTCTTGGACTCCGAGCAGGTCGAATTCGTGTTTCGCAATTCGGGAGGGAGTCCAATATTTTACGTGGACGGTGCTCAACTACCCGGAGACATCGCAGAAGGTGGATTGGCGCACGAGCTTGAGTACAGACCGGAAGCGATTTTCAAGACGGAGGCAAGGGTCATTAAGATGGAATCAATTATCAAGAAAGAAGAGCCAGTGGAGGAGGAGATAAAGCACGCAGACCTGGGAAGAGGCACACCCTTGCGTGCGTCACCCGGATTATATCGACTGGAGGCAGAGTTATTCATCTTTTAATACCGTCAGAAAACGAGACACCTAGGCCAGGAGTTCAAATAGAGGGAGCTGTTTCAACCAGAACCGCGGCAAGTGCTAACGAAGTCCAACTTCGTAAGTCGCAGAGTTTTTTGTTATAAATTTGCATGCAAAAATCTCACTTGTCACCTCCGAACCGACTTAGTTGACTCGCAGTCCGATCCGATGACTTCGCTCGCAGCCAGAGCTCAAAAACGAATTCACGAAACTGGACAAGATGAAACCATCGATGGCATCCCCAGCAGGAACTTCAAAAGGAAAGGTTTGTTCAGGTTTTACCGTTGATAGGCCAATCAAACTGATTTCAATAATTCTATGCAGGTTTACATGTTCAGGCTGTCTTGAAGAGCAGTCTCCCACGGCCGGTGAATACGAACGTAAGAAGGGCGAAGTACGACGGCATCGAGTACGAACCATGGTATATATCACCCCGCGGCCTGACTGAAGCCGAGATAGCATGGCTCGTCTGTCAGGAAGATCTGAAAAGGGTATCGGGAATTGAAAAACCCGTAGAATGGGCTGCGTTAGGTCTCAGGATGTTCTATGAATCTGAGAAGCGTATGAGCCAAGCTTTCCGACCACTGCACCCCAATACTCTAGGTCTGGCTTGGGATGCGAACATATGGCGATTTCCCGGGCAGTCAACCGATTTTCCTATTTTCACGAAGGATTTGATGTGGATGAAATGGCGTCGAACTGCAGATGGTCGGAAGTGGATGCAAAGCCGACCTAAGTAGCTCCATGTCACCGCCATGACCAAGTCATTTATTTCATCCAGCCTCTGGTAGATCGATTGTAGCCAATTTTTTGTATTACTACGGATGGCGCATGAGGTACAAAGATACCTCTTATCAAAAAAGTGTACGGATATTTCGTGTACGGATATTTCAGTGGACTCTTCTGAGGCGACTATTGCTTCGAAAACAACCGAAGCGTAGTGTGTTTGACTGCGCAATCAGTCAACGGACTTAGCAGGGTCAAATTTTCAATACTATGCTATATAACATCCCAAGGTGAACCAGAGTTCAACTGAACCTTCAAGATGAAAAAGTGCTCACTTCGTCAGCTGTCAGAGCACAGATCATGACAATGACGCTTTTATCCTCGATCATTTCTCCATAAGTGACCACATCGGGATTCTTTTGGGATATTCTGTCGAGAATCTGTAAAACTTGAAACATGTTCTCTTGGTCGTTGGGCGTAATGACCGTGACTTTGGTACAAGGATGGCAAAGAATAGGTGTTGGATCGACGGTGAACTTCACATGGAAGTCGTGCACCGCGCCTACAAACGCAGGTTGCATGGTTTCGATCATGGGACCGTACGCTTCGCAGCTGGTAAAATTCGAGTGATGCTCAAGAGTCTCCCAGACTAAATACATTTCTTCGTTTAACCCCGAATCATGATGAGGTTGCCTGTGCTCTGAACTCACTGTTTACTACATATCCCTTACGGGAATCTTCAACCTGAAGACCATGGAAAGTCCTGGGATCTACGTGAGGGACAACTTTCTTGACAAAAAGGAACCCACGCCACCTTTGCAGACCATCAGCTTTGGCCAAAAGTGTAAAGCCTGCGTCAAGAATATTGTCATCCGCGCGATATGCGGCAGTAGTGTTGAAAATAGCGAATTCAGTTACAGGAAGAGCCATGGAGGTGCAGAAAGGATTTGAGGATTTGCTGAAAAGCGAAACCAAAGGTTACAGGAGTACAATCGGCTCCGTAATTGATGTTGACACCATCCAAGGCCGTTCACCTCACCAAAGCGGAAGGTATAGAAGTCCGCAAATGTTTATAGCCATTCAATTCCTGGAAGGAATGCGAGGCCCTGAACTATCAAGTAAAATTTCGGATCGCCACCAGAAATTCCGTGCAGAATCTGCTTTCCTTCCTCCGTATCTACGGCGGTGAAGCAAAGTTTATTGGTTGAAAGAAAGTCCCGTGAAATGGTACGTACATCCGTAGTCTGATCGGCATCCGTGATCTTCCAGTTACACTATGAAAAAGAGACATGATGGTCGGCAAATGGAATGAAGGTGTTGGGTTGTTGAAAACCAACGGACATTTTGATGTCTGCGACGACTTAGTGATAGAGTTAATCACAGCAATTCGTAAGATTTGTTTTGGAATAACTGACCGGGACCTCCGCACATCGTGAAATGTTCCTACGTTCTGGACTAGAAGCGCCATGAATCCTTCGGCGAATACATCCAAGCTTTTATTTAGCAGACGCAGAGATCCAGGAGTTCATGGTTGAGATACCAACGTTAACCCTAGCGAGTTTTCGTACATAACCAGAACTTGAAGTACACATTTCGGTGAGATCTTGGCTAGAGTGCCGGAAGGCTTGAGGCTACATAGACTCGATGTGCAACTTCAACTTTAGAGACCGGGGAAGACCGAAGTTCAAGTTCATCCCAGCACTCAAAGCGGCTTTGGTTCTCCTGCCCCAATCTCTTGTATACAGCCATGGCTACCCCTGTCGCGCCTGAGCCAATTGTCGAGAAAAAGAATGAGGAGCCTGATATCTCGCCTACCCCGGTTGTCCAGAGTTCTTCGCATGTTGGGGAAAGCTCAGAAAATTCAAGCTTGGCGGACGGGGAGGAAAAGCAAAAAATGCTTAGAGCTGCTAGACAGAGTACGCCATTTAATACCGCCTTTTGCTGCGAGAAGGAGTACCTGACATTTTCTTCGAATGGAGTCGAGTTTTATCTCGCAGACTCGAACTTACCATTCGACAGGTAACTATCTTTTAATTCGTATTCACGCCCTGTGTCTGAATCGAGTTTATCTTGGGGAGATTCATGTGGGCTCTGTACACCGCCAATCCCGACCATTGGATTCCAATTGCGACGCTATCCTCGTTTAAGCGTATGAGGGAGTTTAATTCTCTCGGCGTTGAGTGGGTTGCGAAAGCCCTTGCCCTGAGTGAAGATCTTGAAGTGAACGAGACTCAAACTTCAGTCCGCCGCCGTACAGAGGTCCAAGAACCAAAGGGTCAATTTGAGAGAAGTATCTACGCGGTTCGTCATTCTGTGTCACTGACTATGGTGATTTTATAACGTCAGAGTCTAGAAAGGATTTGGGAAGGAGGAATCGGATTATCAACAAAAGTTGGAAGAGTTTTTTAATCGGTATGGTAAAGTTAACGCGGTGAGGATGAGACGTGACGATTCGAAGGAATTCAAGGTTCGCGTTGAGCCATTTCAAACCAGCGGTAACCAATGAACATTGATGCTCAACAGGGTTCCGCCTTCGTCGAATTTTCTGACTTCAAATACGTCGAGAACTTTTTGAAGGCGGAGCCTCCACCTTCATGGAATGGAGAACAGTTACTGATCATGACCAAGTGCTAAGAATACTGCCATTGACTTATTCGTTGTTGATGTTCCCTTACACAGAGAGGCATATTGCGATATGAAAATGAAGGAAAAGGGCATGAAGGGTAAAGGCAGTGCCAACTCCAAGGAAACGGTCGGAAACCGCAGAGGATTTAACGCATTCAGATTGATGGAAAAGGCGAAGAACAACAAGGGCAAATCGACAGCAAGCGTGCAGACTAAACCAGACATCTGGCTGGAGTTCATGGGCCACAAAATTCGGGTATACGATGAAGGCGGCGGTACGGTGAAAGACGAGGACGTGCCGCATGTGAAGGGTGCCACAATGAAATTTGAAGGATGTGGGAGCGACATTCATTATAATGATATCAAGGTTAGTCGATTGTGTGCTGCGTTGTTGTTTGCATCTGATGCGTCATAGAACCCGCTACGAGAGAGATTCCCAAGAGTCCCGTTCATCAAATACACTCGCGGGGACGATCATGGGCTACTTGGTTTCGACAAGGAGCTCTCTGAAGAAGATATCACGTTTGTCAAGGAAACAGTGAAAACACTGAATTCGAAGGACCTGACCTGGTCTATTCCTGACGGTCTGTAATGTTCAACCTGATGACTTACGTGTTTTAACCAGCATCCTTACTGCAGACGAGGAAGAAAAGGACTTCCAGTTGGAACGGGCAAAGGCGGCTGCTCAGAAAGCCTTGGGTTACTCACAGAACGGGAACGGGACTTCACGAGGGGTCCGGGGCGGTCGTGGTGGACGCGGTGGACGCGGTGGGCGTGGTGGGCGTGGTGGGCGAGGAGGTGGGCGGGGAGGTGGCGGCGGCGGTCGAAAGGAGAAGAGTGACAAACCAGACGCGGATGACGGTGTACAGACTGGGGAGAAGAGAAAGCGTGCCATCGAACCTGACGGCGGTCCTGACACGGGGGTGAGGGGCAAGGACGCTCCTCCTGAAATCAAAAACACTAAAAAGGTAAAGGCGGACGCAGAAGCGTCCTCATAGCACTAACTGTGATGTGAATGTAAAAGCAGATATGTTTGTATTGTTGTAGGCTTCACATGTATTTTCAAATCTCGACTGTGGACTTACAAAGGAGGCGACATTCTGTAATTATTGTGCTAAAAGTTTGAAGTTCACTTGAGACCTACAGCGGAGAATGTGCACACTGACCTCCTTAGAGTTTTGCCGTAGATTGAGCAGCCAATCTTTGCCCACGTTGGAGCATAGGCTTGATAAATTCCTTCAAAGCGGGCATGTGGTGAGTCCCAGCAAATCTGACGATGCTGCTTATGCGAGACTAGAGCGCACTTCATATCCATCGGGAACCTCCCGTTGGTTGAGGGGCTCCGCCTGCGCACGCTCCCATAACGCTTCGTATACATTCCCATCGTACGCTCCAAGCGCA
The DNA here is from genome assembly GCA_963556145.1 of Hygrocybe punicea. Taxonomy (NCBI): domain Eukaryota; kingdom Fungi; phylum Basidiomycota; class Agaricomycetes; order Agaricales; family Hygrophoraceae; genus Hygrocybe; species Hygrocybe punicea. The sequence continues at coordinate 3,406,238 of OY744466.1, read as the reverse complement.
CTAGTGTGAATAAATTATTGCAATCCAAGGTTGGAACGGAGTCCAGCAAACATATATTTACGCACCTATCGAGTTCCCAATCTGTGAATCCAAATGCGTCGCTGAGGCCAATCGCGTTTGGAAGCAGTTTGCGACATAGTTCCGATATAGACAGCCGCAGGGTTCGCGTGGGGTCAATAGAGTCAGGGCCAGGCGCCACTACGAAGAGTTTGAAGGAGAACAAATCGACCAGAGCTGCCTCTATCGTCGTAAGCAGATACTACCAACATGTTCAGTTCTCGACGGATGATAGTAGCTTAGCAAGCCAATATGTCCCGGCTTACTAGTTTATACAGGTCAATTACAACCGTTTTCTCCTCAGGACCTAGCGAGAGATTGTTGATCATCTCGCCAACCTGAACAGCGACAAATGCATCCGCGACGGCCTTTGATACTCTCTGGTTGACGCTGGCATCTGTAGTAGACTGGCTCTGAGCGAGTTCTTGCACGATGCGCGCGGCCCTCCACTCTAGCAGAAGAATGAGAATGGCTGGATCCTGCCAAGACGATGCGGACAGCTCTGGTGGTCGGGCAGAGCTGACGAGGAGACGAAGGTAGAATGATGACGGCGAAAGTCCAAATGCTGAAGGGAATGTTGCAGAAAACAACATCTTATAAGATTTAAGTGAAGCTCGGACTACCTGTTGATCCAACACAAAGTTGTCACCCTCATAACTTGTGAAGCCCAATGCTGTCAGTCGGGGAATGTGCTGAAAGCAACGACGTACGTTGTGCTGGGAACGTAGTCGGCATATAGCCTACCAAGTCCCGCAAAAGCGGAATACCCATGACCACCCATGCAGCGACGGGCGACTTCTATGTCGTTGGCGCTGGTAGTTGTCACTAGAACTTTCAGCCTGCTGGTAGTTGCATGGATTTCGGCAAGCAAAGACGTATCACCCGACGACAGGCGGGAGGTCATGGCTTGGAACGCCGTGTTCTGGACGAGCAGAGATGAGTTTGAGATATGAATGAAAGCAAAGTAATGGATACCAGATTACGGCCCAGGTGTACATAGACATAGGCATGCGACAAGATGGGGAGGAGGCGATAATACACTGAAGGATACGAGATGACTTGACGCTCGAGCCCATTCGCGCCAATCTCGCCTTGCCGGCGGACAGTGGTGTATCTAAGGGCAATCGTAACCGCTTCGAAGTGTTAACCCATACATATTGAGCGATCAATAATTGGGGTTCGTACCCTTTGCAATGACTAGACCTCCTGAGGTAACCATGCTGCCAAACCAGTTGAATCAATTCTTCGATGGGCTGGTATGGAGGTTACGAAATCATACCTGGCGCGGATATACAGCATCTATCGGCAAAACAGACGCGTTGTTATGATATGGACTCCACAGTGGCTATGAACTCACTCCGCCGTAACTCAGTTTCGCGTGGGGGGGCTGCATATACAGTCCATCGTCAGTTACGCGGGCAAATTTGGAGAGCATGTTATCTTTCGGTATTCGGATGTGGTCAAACTTGGCATAACCATTGTCCAACCCGGCACCTCCTGCAAATGCCTTTGGTCCTGAATTTCAAACTTTGATCAGTACATTCGGCGAAACGGGTGTCACTAGCAGGTTTCGCCGTACCAATATCACCAACTTCAATTCCAGGCAGTACTTTGTGTGTTTCTGGGAATGTTGTTTGTTATTGTTGTTGAGAGGTAGAGTGAACTTTACCGAGCGACCTGAATTGCACCAAAAATAGATGCGGACCACGGTCTTTTCCTTGTAATATTAACTTTGCCTGTACGACGCCATGGGTAGCTGTTTTTCCTACTGCTCCAATCCACCACTTTCTGCTGGTTAACGTCGGAGAATTGATCTCAAACTCTTGTGTCTCTGGGAGATAAGTAGCCGTCGTTTCCAGCCCAGAGACATTGGTTCCATGGCCGAGTTCTGTCTGCACATAGCAACCAATGATTCCTCCGGTGGCAATAAGCGACCCGTACTTGGCAATCAGTGAGGGCGACCCTTGTGATAGAATTATAGGTTCAAAGCCTAAGCACACAGAGAAATTCAAGTATTTATATTGAAATATGGGCAAATACTGACCAACGACATGCAGCCTCATAGGTACACTTTCGTCCAAGAGGTACAGTGCAATATCTAAATCAAGGGCAGACCAGCTGTGGATTTCTTTCAATTCGTAGAGACGTGTAGTCATGGCAAGAGCGTTCTGGTACCGTTCTCCTCTCGTCATAAAGGGTCTGCAACGGCTTTTGGTGAGAATTTGTAGTACTTAGGTTCTTGACTGGAGCGCACCGCTGAGATTTGCTGAAGATAGGATCCTGGGACATTATCTCTACGATTTTGCGATGGTTTTGCCACTCGGCGCGGCCATCTAACACGTGCAACCATTATTATCAGGAACGAAGGAGCTGCAAGTGGAGACCCACTAAACAGGAAGTCCCTGGCCAGCGAAACGCTGAATGTCGTTCCTGTTCGAGCAGCAACGATATCGGTGCTGGTTTGTCGTTCATGGTGATCTTTGGTCACGGTCATAAGTTGGCGATCGGCTAAATATGACTAAGCAAATGTTTTAATGAATTAGCTAATAAAATTTGAATCCCGAGGCCGAGAAGCCGACAATTTCTTTTTCGCAAATCCAATTTGGGATGAAGACTCTTCCCACACATGCGTCAACTAGTAGTACCTGACAACAACTAGTCTGACTTAGTACTGCCTTCCACCGCCGGGTGCCCTACACGAACCTGTTATGCATTCGGCACAAGTCCGCTCATTGCTGCTGCTTGGCTTTCTCATCATCGTAAAGGCGTCCGTTACCGTATACTATCCAAAGGGTCAAGGTCCCTTGCAGCTCACTAGCACGGGAACCGCTGATCCCAGCACATATACACTGGGAGCCGCCTACGACACCACCGTCCTTGTTGCCCCCCCAGTTCCTACTCCCCCAATCCCCGTCAACTTTACCATCCAGCTACAGAATGGAGTCGTCCCTGGAATTTCTATTCCCTTGAGCGGCTCTTTTCTAGGGTTCTCAGTAGAGTTCTCCGTCTCAAATCAAATATGTAACGTATCTTCCAGTTACCCATGCATCGTATAACGGGCTGATTGTTGCATTACTTGCAGTTGGAAAGAATTCGTAATACATTTTTTCGAATATTTATTCCCGGGTACTAACGGCAATACAGGTCTTTCCTCCAAGTTCCATTCCTTAATTTGATGGCCAATCTCCAGGCCCGGGGTGGACGAGTTAATATTCGTGTTGGTGGAAACACCCAAGAGACCGCGACTCTTGTGCAGAGCTTGCCGGACGGCAAAGTTCTTGAGAAAGATTTATCTGGTGTGACAAATCCTGTGCGTCCTTGGACGGGCTGATCGCGCAAGTACCACCCTGATAACATAACACATAACACAAAACACAGACCGACACCCCTCCTTTACTCTTCACACCTGAAGTTTTGTACATGATGTCCAATATTTCCTCGCTCGTGAATGTCCAGTGGTATTTAGGTAACCTTCAATTTTTTCATCCTCTGCCACGGTCTAAAGGCACCACTGTCGCAGGCATTCCATTCAACGACACCGCGAATTTCCGCCTGCAGATCGCTGAGTATGGAGAAGCTATACTTGGAAACAATCTCATTGGTTTACAAGCAGGAAATGAGCCAGATCTTTATGCCAGACACGGTCATCGTCCAATAGTACGTCAAACCAACTCGTAACACCAATTTGACCCACTGACGCATCGCTACCTAAAGACATATTCGCCTTTCGACTATTTCGGAGAATTTGGGGCATTGGTGCAGGCGATGGGCAACGATACACAGATCAGGAACCCCAATATGTTAATCGGTCCCAATCTTGCGACTGGTGATTGGACCCCAGAGATGGTGTGGGACACGAATTTCATCCCCGCCTACAGTGCGAATCTGGCTGCCCTGGCTGTTGAACAGTACGTTGTTCCCTCTCAACCAAGTTTGACATCACTAACCATGTCAGGGCAGCTACCCTACAGATAATTGCTTTGCCCAATTCAACGTCGGCACCCCTAGGAATCCACAGGATGTGTTTCCCACATTCCTCAATCACGGGTCCGGGATAAGCATCGTTGCGCCATACCTGAACTCATTGAACCTAGCGCAGAGTGTCAACAAGCCGATGATCATGTTCGAGACGAATACCGCCTCCTGCGGTGGGTTCCCAGGCATTAGTGATAGCTTCGGGGCCGCTTTATGGGCACTCGATTTTGGCCTGCAGATGGCATACAGCAACTTCTCTGGGGCCCTGTTGCATGTGGGTGGACAGAGTGTCTTTTATAATGTGGGTATCTCCTCAAATCTCCTGCCAACGAGACATCCTGACGTTCTCGGACCATCTCAGCCATTTACACGTATGCCAGTCCAATTGTGTGCGACATATGCCCTCTAATATTGTCACCAGCCCCCCCAACTAATCAATCTACTTTCCATCAATGGACCATCGGACCGGTATACTACTCAGCGCTCGTAATGGCGGAAGCACTGGGCCCTTCGAATGCATCACAGGTACTCGACTTGGGTGCGAACAGTGGGAACACGTTCACGCCCGCTTATGCGATATTCGAAAACGGCAACCCTGTGAGGCTAGCTTTGTTTAATTTCGTGACGGACCCTTCTGGCGCTAGTGACTACACAGCCAATATTTCGATAGGTGGTGGCCCTTTTGGGCAACCGAATGCAACTCCGAGCCAGGTGAATGTCAAGTGAGTACTGCTCGAGTGTTGGCGTGCCACCTCGTTGGATAATAATGTATATTCAGATACCTATTGGCGTCATCTGTCTCCCAGAAGGGCAATTTCACCTGGGCCGGACAGGTGAGAAATGTCGCCAATCTATGTCTACGCTATCCTGACATTACTACACCATCCAGACTTTTGGTGGCGTATTTGAATCAGACGGAACGCTGCAAGGAAAAGAGTCTATCCAAACCATCTCATGCGACTCGACCACCAACATGTGCCCGGTCACGGTTCCCGCACCCGGATTCGCACTCGTCTTCCTGAACGATAAGGCGTTTGCAGAATCCAGCCCGTCATCTACGATGACGTTCCCGACCACGGCCTTCACGAAGACCCACAACACTGCGGCGGTCGACCCATCTGTACTGGCGACCTCGAATGGGAATCGTGGGATGGGCCAGAAGCTGGGAAGTACGAGCAAAGGGAACAAGTTGATGAATGGGTGTGTGTCTGGGACAACACGAGGGCTCTCTGGCGTCGTGTTGTTGACGGCGATCGTATTTGGTGCTTGGTTGGTCCAGAGGTCACTGTGAAAAAATCTTGGGCCTCAATAATCTTTGAACTTCATTTGAAAACATATAGACATTTGTCCTAGGGTATATTACGCATTCATTAGGAATTCTCGGTAGAGTGCGCATTGGATATTACTGTACAAAATTTAGCATTTGACCATTACCAACTTCTGGTATCAAGATACGCTTATCCCGGGAAAGTGATCCTTTCCAAGCTTACGTGGTTATATACCTGTTAGTATGGGCAAATAAAGTTAGTACAGGATATGTTTATGCCAGAGTGTAACAAGACTCGCTGTGCCAATCGGATGCTGCAGTGGGCCATAAACCGCCGAGTTCCATCCTATCAGGTCTCGACTCCACACGCATGGTGAAATTCTGGAGTTGCGCAGCGATATCTTCGTCATAAGTAGTCGCGCCGGGCGAATGCGCATCGGGGAATTGAAGCCAGAAGGGTTCTGTGATGAGGAGCTCGGACTCGTCGTCGACGTGACCATGGAAAATTTGCATGGCATAAACAACATCCGGTAGATATGCGCCACAAAATGTAAGAGTGGTCGGGATCGGCATGTGGTTGAAAAAGGCTACATATTCGGGGACTTCTGGGTGTGAATCACACGACAGCCAGATTTCCTCCACTTTATCGGGTAACCAGGCCGGTGCGGTGAATATTAGGTCGAGCATAAAGGAACCAACGATGGTCAGAGTCGAGTCTCTCACGAAGAGGCAGTTCGGGAGCAGGAACGACGACACAAGTACGATATGGATATTGGTCAGACGGGAAATGTTGTTCCGCTGAGATGAATGAGTTGGGAAAAGGGTGGATAATGAAGTGTCCATAGATTCCGTGTCAAAGATACATCCCCATATAGTCAGATCGACATTACGAGGGATGATCAAGCAATCAAGGAAATCGGCTACGGCTTGGGGCGTCTGCCAGTAACCAAATTCCAGATTACGAAGCTGGTTCAGAGCAACGGGCTCTCGTCCATGTATTGAAACGGGAAAGATGTCCTCGATGACGGGACCATCGTGAGCCAAGATCAGTTCTTGAAGACCGGGTGAAGCCTCCAAAAAGTCGAGAAACTCCTGACACATATATTGACCATTGTTGACTGGAGAATGCAAGGAGATGTGAGTAAGATTCTTGAAATTATTTTCCTGCCACGGAGAGAAGCATCGGAAAGTGACTTTCCGCAAGCGAGGCGTATGGCCGGTAAAAGGAATTTCTGTCCCGAGGGTTGCCTCTTCTATCCTGATTGATAACGCCTGCAGTAATGGGGCAAATTGTAGAAGAGACTGCAGCATTAGCACGTTTGTAAAAGGGACAGCCGTAGCATGGAACTCTAAAAGACGATGACATTGCGGTGCCAAAATCTCGAGGAATTCACAACTCCTGGTTTGGGACTCATTGGCAGGCCATCTATAATAGACCTTTAATCTGGCAGCTTTTGAGCGCTCGATAAATAATCTTGCCAAGTGGTCGCTTGTTCTATACGCAATGACATTGGACCACAGTGACGGGAATGCGAGCGCTGACTGGCGCCAATAGTGGCAGACAAAGGTGGGTTTCATCCAACTGAGCGACTCTGGGAACCGACGGTCCTCTGAGTTCTCCTTTTTCCTGCGCGGTTTCGCATACATCGGGTCCAAGTCGCCTGGCATAGGATGGAAATCAGAAACCCACACTTGCCCCATGCGAAAAATAGCGGCCAATAATTCTGGTGGCAATTGGTTCACAGGACAGAACGAATTTCGGAGAACCGCAAGAGCGGTCGTGGTTCCTGAAAGAGTCGCTCGAAGTTCATCTAACTGTTAACGAGAGTAAGTCGCGGTCTGCGCCTGCATTGTTGGCCCAAGCACCGACCTTTGTGAGGGTAAACTGAAACCTGGAAATAATTGCACGAAGTTAAGTAATGTTTTGGCACAAGATCGATTGACGTATACCTGTCACAGTCGCGTTTCTGATTTGATTCCGATACATTCCAGCATAATGCCTCTATCAGTTGTGGGATGCTCAGGTCGGAACCGGTGGGACGCATTGGGACTTGGAAGGGGTGTGCGGTGGATGCGTATTGAGCGCTGAGCAAGTACTAGTAGTCTGTGGGGTGATAAGTTTATATGTGACACCGAACATAATGTATAATGCATAATGACTTACCCAGAAAGACTCACAAAGACTCACAACGACTACGGTGACTCAGTACTCAATACTCAGCGCTCGGTGGTGATCAGGAAAATGATAGCCGAGTAATTTGAAATTGTGGTCTCGTTCACAATTAGAATATTCTTATAATTAGTGTCAAGAGGGATGTGTTGCGCAACCTTTCAAGTCAGATCCGTTTTCAATGTCTGTGAGGGGAAGCGGGTTGCTGAAGGAAAGGGAGCGAGAAGAATAAGGACTTCAAATGATCCTTGAGTAAAGGCGCACCAAACATTCTTTTAACTCCCAAGCCGATATCAGAGCACCGTCACATAAACCTGCACCACACACAAGTCACGTCCCTCCGACGAACCCACAAGAAGCCGCTCACAGTCACCTCCAACTCCTACTATACGAACGTTGTGGCAGAGTAAAAACAAAAACAAAGAAAAACACAAGTCACGTGGTGTCATGTTTATTTGAAACACCGACAATTATTGAGTCATTGCCAGAAATAAATCGACAATATGACGACTGAAGAGATTCCTCAAAAGCTTCACGAAGAATCGGACTCGGATGGTGAAGAGGATGCGGTTAACGTGGTTCCAAAGGTCGACATCGACGTGTTGAAACTTACACCTTTATCACCGGAGGTTATCTCCAAGCAGGCGAGTACCAAAGTATAAGCAAGGGAGTAGCGATCTGACTCTTGCTGCCCAGGCCACCATCAACTTGGGTCGGCGCGGTGACTTGCCTTGCTTTCAATAGCAGCATCTGATGCACCCGTTATATCTAGGCACCATTGGCCATGTAGCTCACGGAAAATCGACCGTCGTGAAGGCGATATCGGGAGTGATGACTGTGCGGTTCAAGAACGAACTTGTCCGGAATATCACTATAAAGCTCGGGTACGCGAATGCTAAAGTAAGGCGCCGTGCTAAAAGCTCTTTAAAAACTTTGAACGTTTCAGCGCTTTTTTTCAGATCTATAAATGCGAGAATGAAGCTTGCCCCCGACCAGGCTGTTATCGCTCGTTTCGCTCTGACAAGGAGGATAACCCACCTTGCGAACGGCCGGGATGTGGTCACCGGATGAAACTGATCCGTCATGTTTCCTTCGTCGACTGTCCTGGTCACGACATTCTGATGGCAACGATGTTGAACGGTGCCGCAGTCATGGACGCTGCCCTTCTGCTCATTGCTGGAAACGAAACATGTCCCCAGCCACAGACCATGGAACATCTGGCTGCCGTTGAGATCATGGAACTAAAGAACATCATCATCCTTCAGAATAAAGTTGATCTGATCAGGGAGGCTCAGGCCCTGGAGCATCAAAAAAGTATCTCCGCATTTGTCAAGGGTACGCTCAGCTCTCTGTTTCGATCATCGGAACGTTAATCGTGTGGATGATCAGGAACCGTCGCCGAATCATCACCCATCGTTCCCATATCTGCACAATTAAAATACAATATCGATGCCGTCAACGAGTATATTGTCAGACGGATCCCCATCCCAGTGCGGGATTTCACTTCCGACCCTCGTCTCATCGTTATCCGCTCCTTTGACGTTAACAAGCCGGGTGCAGAAGTTGATGATCTCAAGGGAGGTGTGGCTGGTGGCTCGATCCTCACCGGGGTGCTTCGACTCGGGGAAGAGGTTGAGATCAGGCCAGGGATCGTTACCAAGGACAGTGCTGGTCGGAATAAATGCAAACCCATCTTCAGCCGCATCATGTCCCTGCATGCGGAAAACAACCTGCTGCAATTTGCTGTACCAGGAGGACTAATCGGTGTGGGCACGAGAATAGATCCAACCTTATGTCGAGCGGATCGATTGGTTGGCCAAGTGTTGGGTGCTGTGGGGAAATTGCCTAAAATTTACACCGGTGATGATTCTGAAAACTATCCATTACTCAGAACATGCCCACTCACGCAACCTTCCTGTCTAGAACTGGAAATCAGTCTTTTCCTTCTTCGTCGGTTGCTTGGTGTCAAGACAGAGGACAAGAAACAAACAAAAGTCACAAAACTCGTGAAAAATGAGCTTCTGCTCATCAATATCGGCTCTACCTCTACTGGAGGACGTGTCCTCAACGTTAAAGCTGATCTGGCCAAGATCCAACTGACATCACCCGCTTGCACAGAAATTGGCGAAAAGGTCTCTCTGTCACGCCGTATTGAAAAGCATTGGCGACTTGTCGGTGAGTTTATGGCTCTTCGATTCTGAACTCTCCGCTGAATCAGGAGATGTTCAGGTTGGGGGAGTGTCCAGCGCGGTACAATACTAGAAGTAGATTAGTTTTGCAAGTTATCCTGCGTTCAATGGAGTCCTTTGAAATTTGAAGACTTCAAGGTTGTAGAGGCAATGGACGGAATGATGATTGGACAATTTTGAACAGTGAGAGATAAATGTGGTGACAGCAGCATTTTTGACTGTCAAGTACGACTGATCAAATCCAGTTCTCGGATATCTACTCCCTCAAACGACCGATTTTTAACACGCCGACTTTCCAATTCTCGCTTCGCTAGCCATAAGTGGAGTAGTTGAAGACAGTCTTTAGCCTAGGTACATGTAATTTTTAGCACATTATTCTGCATTTGCCAGACGATCTCACCACAACAAAAAGGCCTAGGCCGATGGAATTTCGCCACCTATGATCAGAAACCGAAAAATAAAATAATCAGGAAAATCCTGGGTGGACCCATAAAACTTACCAGACGGGATCGCATTCTGCCCAAATACGACTACCACCCCAGACCGCACCAAACGCCAATTTGACTGCGATGGCAATCTGCTTCAGTCGACCCATCTCTTGCCAATGGCGATCATTGGCCAAAGTGTACCGTAAAAAAGGCGAGGGTGGAGGGAAGCCATTCAATGGTGGACGGACGGCTAGTATACGGCGGAGGAGCCCAAATCGTTTTGACAGACGGAACAAGAGGGCACCCATGCTATTCGATACGGCTGGTGTGATGAGTGCACCACCGATCAGGCGACCGAGCGAGGCGCCGGATACCCTGATAGTTTGCTCTGCTGCAGCGGCCGCGTCGGGTTGAGGAAGAGCATTCTGTTCCTGTCCGCCCTGCGCCCGCTCAGCATCTATATTTGCGCCTATCCGAATATTGAAAGGACCTCCATCGTTCAAGGCCAATACGAAACGTCGGATGGGTACTTCTGCCGCAGGCAGTGCACCAAGAACCCAGTGAGAGAATCGGGTGAAAAACCGCTTGTATATTGCACGGGTAAGAGGAAAAACGAAGAGGCCAAGAATGATGGGTGAAGGTGGCCACCCTGATGTGGGAAGAGACGCAAGTTGAAGTTTCTTTACGTTCTCGGGTTGAGACCAATGCTCCAGGAGGATGCGTTCGCGTGAAGCAACTGGGGAAGCTGTTGGCCATGGCAGAAGGACTGGAACTATGGGCATGATGTTCCTCGTGAGAGGTGTACGTGCGAGAATGAGACTGATGGGAATGAGGGGGAGGTTGATGAATGCGTGCCAGGGCCAATTACCTGGAGAGTTGTCAACTCTCCTTGACGTAATCGCATCTGGAATGAAAACTCACTCGGATCGTCAGTCAATATCAGGTCATACATTCTGGGGAAGAAGTTATGCGGAAATCAGCGGGCTAATGATACAATGCGTACTCTTTGCCAAGAAACTGTCCAAGAGCGTAAGCTCCATACGCTGTGCTAATGATATAAACACCTAAGTATTACAGACTCAGCCTTTTGTACGGTCAACTACAGACAGAAGAGAGGCTCACCAGTTGAAAATGACACCACAAGTCCTGCCATTGTGGCAACTGTGACCACTCTGCCGGCCAATGAAAGAGTCTTATGGCCTGCATCCAAAATTCGGAGTAGTAGCGGATTGTCGCTTTCAAGTTCGTAAACAGAGCTACACTGCGGGCATTTCAGAGCATTTGGTGCGCGGGAGGCGCTCTGTTGCGATGTCCGGATCCACTGAAGCAGACATGATTCATGGGCAACGAGCGTGCATTTACAAGGATGCACAAAGGAGCTAGGGGAAGGAGCTATGCAGTTTAAAGACGCTGGTCAAGTCAAGCACGGAAGAAACTAGCAAGCGGCTTAACAGTCGAAATGTTCCTCCTCTCTGCAGATATAGCATAACTTGACCTGTGCACTAGTCGCGAAGATGTATCATTTCAGGACTGCCTAGTGCTTACTCGTAAATCATCGATAGTTGGGACCCAAGGCTGGTCCATTTGTGCAACAACGTGTACGACCAGGACAGGAACAGACTTGGAACTTGAAATTCAAAACACGTGCAGCGCACACCCACAACATACCCACAAAAAATTGATTATCATTGAAGTAATGGAACCGGACTACATAAAGGAAACTTTCAGCGCTTCAACAGCCTAACTCAACAACGGATTGATCAAGAAACAAAACGAAAGATTAGCGGCAGGTGCCAGCTTGTGTTAGATCAGTGCTCATAGGGCGGAGTCATGGCTCTGTCTTCCTCCTTTTTGAGGTCGTCGCGTTCCAGAAGGGGAGGTGTTCGTGCCCTGTCGTCCCTCCTCCTGTCAGGCGTTAAACTCCTCCTTTTGTCGGGGGTCCTGCTTCTCCTCCTCCTTTCTCTGTCTCTGTCCCTACCCCCATCCCTGTCCCTGTCTCTGTCTCTGTCCCTGTCCCTGTCCCTGTCTCTAACCCCATCTCCGTCCTTGTCCTTTTCGCGGTCATCCCTTTCCGAGCGTCGGCGAGGGCTACGAGAGCGTTCGCGGTCACGAGAGGAACGGTGGGGGGGAGAGGTACGACGATCGTAGCGCCAGACGGAAGAGGGAGGATTCTTGGCCCACTGTGATAGAACCCAGGGTCAGAGGGGGTAATCCTGCAGCAGACCATCGCACTTGCCTGGATACTTAATCGAGAACCTTCAAAATTCCTTCCGTGCCTGTAGCGGATAGTAATCTCATATTAGCCAACACCAATTATGCAATAACGTACATGTCATAATAAGCATCTTCGGCATCGCGTTGGCTGCGGAACTCGACAAAAGCGTAACTGCGATTTTGATTCGGAGACATTTCGTTGAGCGATCGTAATTTTTGGGTGTGATTCGATATAGGGCACGATCGCGGGAAGCGCTATCGATCGACGAATTCGCGAACGAAGGAAAATCGACGAAAGGGCACACGTTCGCGGAAAGATCACCTCGCGTGGACGTTCGACTCGCTACTATGGAGAGAAGTAAAAGGGCAATGGAAATGTACTCACGGGTTGGAGCTTGCGTGCGGGTTGCGAGGAGCGGGCACATCACATCTCACCAAAGGCCCGAAGCTAAACATTCATTGAGGAGACAATAAAAGATTTAACGAAAGAGTAGCGCTCACCGTTCAAATTCATACGCGAGGTCTCGAGCGCGCGTTGCTGGATGAAACCCACTGACGAAGAGAATGCGAGGCATCTGGCGCGAGGATGGGAGGTTTGAACGTGTTCAACAGAAATTTTTCTTGTGTTTGTCATTATTTATTCCCACGCCACATCCCGAAATTTTGCTCAGTCTGCTCTCGACACCTGGCCACCGTTGACAGGTTTGTGCTCTGGCAATTCATGTTACAATAATATTCGTTGACAGCTCTTGGGTGCTTTGAAACTCTAGATGTCGATTTTACATGCGGAATTTCGTCTTGCTGAATGGTCGCAGATTTCCAAAACGTCGACTTCCTGTTCGAACGGCAACAGTTCATGGAATTCTCGCTGATTGCACCGAGATTCGATTCACCAAGTCGCTCTACCGCGAGACTAGTGATACAGTCTGGCTTTTGGTTGACAAGCTCAGGAATACGGCGAGACAATTGCCACTGGCCCATGCTGCATTCAAACACGGTGTATCTCAAGAAGAGTTGTCAGCTTTCAAAGATGTCATCTCTTCTGTAAACATTGATACAGCCCTATCAACCCTGCGAGAGCGAGGCTTTGCCACAACGGAGAGAGATATTATCAATGGGTGCCCCTCCGAAAAGAAACTTCTCCCAATATGGTTGGTACTCTTCCTGGTATCGCAGAAAGTTGGAAATCGAACTCAAATCGGGCCAATGCTCGATATGGTATTCTCCTACTTCCCGGTCACTTCCTCCCATCTCAGGCCCTCGCTGCTCGTATTGGCCACCCTCTCACTGGCCAGGTTCAACATCTTGAGCCCCCTGCACCTCGTGGTTCAGACATTTCTCACAACTCCATTATCGTATCCCACACTCCAGTTCAACCTTCTCCTTCAAGCCATTTCTCGGTTTTCCTCGTCTGTCGAGGCCGCTAACCAAGTCGTGGCACTTCTCGCGGCCATGGAGTCGCGTCAAATACGACTACAGTCCAGAACATATGATACCCTCTTGTCGAATCGTTTCGTCACCCTCCAATTGGTGAAAAAGCTGCGGGCGAGAATGATACACGACGGTTTCGTTCCCACCGCTGCACATTTGGAAGCGTATCTACGGGTATTTGCGAAAAATGGAGCCATTCATGACGCGAAACAATATTTAGACTCTATTCGCACCCTCCTCATCAAGAGAAAGCGTTGTCCAATCCCTCATGATGCTGATCTCCGCTCTGTCCACTCACACAGCCGAGCTCAGAGGATCTCAACCCATACTGCAAACACATTATACCTGGGTGCTTTCTACAACGATCGAGCTTCCGCATTTCAATATCTGAAGCACCTCCTCGACGACCAACAGACGAATCCCGCACGTTCTGATGATGACCACCTGTGGCCGCCACACAGCTCTCCCTCCTCAAAAAAGGGCATAGATATTTACGATTGGACAACTGCACTTGCTGTTGCGGCCCGCGACAAGACAACATCTTCTAAAACGCTTATTACACTCTTTGAAAGTGCTCGTGCAACGACAGCATTCCGTCCTACCATTGCTACTTACACCGTACTCATTCGAGCACTGTTTCACCGCCGAGCTTATGCAGACGCGGAATGTGTGTGGAATATGCTTCTTCAAGAAAAGCTTCCGCTGGATCGGAAAGCCCTGACAATCGGCGTGCAGGTACTGACCCGAATGGGAGAGCCATTTCGTGCGTTTTCCGTCCTCGAGTCCTTCGCAGCCCAACCAGATGCAAGTAGCACGATTCCCTTTGATCTCCAGACCAGAGCACGAGGTCGAAACCGAGGCCCCATCATGTTGAATACAATCGTCATGAACGAGTTTATGGTGTCGTTGTTGCGTATTGGCCGTCCGGACGTAGTGTTCAAATTCTGGGATCACATGGAAACACTTTACGGTGTCAGTCCAGACGCTGTCACCCTTAACATCCTTATCAAGGCTGCCCGTCTCTCTGCGAAACTCGATGATACACTTGCGGGAGCTTTTGCGCAGCTGACTTCAAAAATTCCTTTTCGCAAAGTGCCAGCTAAGACATTTCTTCGCAAAGACCTCGTTCTCAATATCAAGGAAATGTTAACTGATCCGGACGGTAGGAGCAAGGGTTATGCAACTATGATGTGGAAGGGTATGCCGGCATGGCAATGGGTCATCCAGATTTTCCAGCAGGTTATCCTGGGAAATTGGCCTGACCTAGTGGACGTTCGACCACCATTACGCGTGTCTGGCAAGGGGAGCAGTTTCCACCCTATGGGTGTGCTCGCTCACAGCTTTAGTAAACATTGTACGCCGGACCAATCACAGGAGTCACACGCGAGGTTTTATGCCTTGTACCCACAAATCTTCCCAGAAGATGCCACGTTTTTCTCTTACATCCAACTTCTCGGGATCCAATCCCTAGCAGCGGAAATCCCGCTTACACTGGCTTGGATGCGTGCCCTCCGAATTGTCCCTTCAACCGACACCCTAGCGATCGCGCTTGTCTTTTGGGCCGAAGTGAGTTTGCATTCTCCTTTGATCGAAAATTGGGCGGGCGAGCGGAGTGAGTATACGAAGCTTGTTCGGTGGATTAGAAATTGGGTCAGCGATGACAGGGCTCCGAGAGACGAACATATCAGGTATTGGTTGAGGGTTGTGGCAACAATACGGACTCGCCGGTGAAATATTCACTACAGCAATATACACTATCCGTTGTCTTGGACACCTACCGATGGAAGATTTTTTGGGGGTGAAGTCGTCTGTTTATTCTTACCGACATTCCGCCGCCCATGCTGCGCACACGACAATCTTTCTCCCTTACGCCGACGGCATTTGCAGGCATCACTAGACGGAGCTACAGTCGCACACCCTCTACAAAAATGCGCCAGATAGGTCACCGGACCTGGATGATAAACTAATGGATGAAGAGAATGATCAACCTTCAGCTACATGGTCCGGAAAACTGAGTTCGGGGAGCAATCTTTGGCAGAGGCAAGCAATACGTCCACGTATTAAAAAAGGTAGCCAACAACTCATGTGCATGCTATGGGTTGGTGCATTATTATCAAATGCATGTTATTAATAATTCCCCTGCCTCCTCCGACATTAAAGATGCTTGTTCGAATGCCATACAGCAAATCCTGAAGCAATCGCGAATACGTCGAATCGTCTCTGAAATTTACTCCGGCTATGCCCTGTGTTTTGCGTTTGCTCACAATAACACGCGAACGGGTGTACGAAGGAGACAACTGAGCTGGTACAAAAAGCTTTTAGTGCCACTGGCGTCCGAGTCCACTTTCTTTTCGATGCCGACCGATTATGGATGGCACTGGTCACTGACAAGTCCGTCATGCCAAGCTTCAACCAAGCTTCAAGCTTTAAGTTCGTCAGTCCCCGGTGATGATCAAGTGGACTCCAACAAGGGAACCTTTGAAACAATGAAGTTGTCCACCAGATTTTAAACGTACTTCCTTCTGCGAGCTTACAACACCCTACCTATCATACATCAATGATATACATCCCGATTGCACAGCAAGTGACGCTCGGTTCCGGCTGTAAGTTGGAATCGTGACCCAGACTGCTCCTTTCAACCCGCCAACCCATCATACCCGCTTGCCGCTCTGTTGCGCCTTCTTCTTGGCCTCTATTTCTGCTAGCTTGGCTTTAAGGGGAAAGAAGGTTAAGGTACGTTAGAGACAGAAAGTGGTAAAGGGAACCAACCCTCAGCCTCAGCCTTCCTTTTCGCCTGTGCCGCCTCGCGTTCTGCTCGGATCTTGGCCAATCTAGAGAGGTCTGCTTTGGCCTCCTCTGTCTTGCCCTGAACATGGAGCTGGTGAAATGATGAGCGTGACCAATCGTCAAATAATTATTGACGACTCACCTTCCAATATCGTTCCTTTGCGTCCGTCTTCTCCTTCTGCTCTCTGTGATGAGGATGAGAGTCAAGGCTTGTGTACGTGTAGAACTAAAATAAAAGAACTGCACCTCTCCCGGCGAGTTGGTTCTCTGGAAGCCCCCAGGTCTGAAATATTCAACTTCTTCTCGACGTGATTCGGATTGATTAGATACGGATCTTCTTCCTCGTCGGCTTGACTTTGTTTCTGAGCAGCCTGCTTCTTCTTCATCTCGCGTCGTTCAGCACGAGTGAGTCCGGCCTCCTCAGGTTTGCTGCCAGCGCCGCCACCTACTTCGTCGTCATCGTCATCGTCGTCATCGTCGTCATCGTCCTCTTCCTCTTCCTCCTCCGCCCCTTCCTTGTCATCAGAATCGGCCTGGTCTTCATTCTTGTCGCGGCGATTTCTGATATGATCGCTATCAGATTTGCGCGAGGTACAGAGTGCGAAAATGAGCACCGTATCGGGTCAGTAGATACCGCTGTACCGTTTTCGTCGAGGACCATATTTTTGCTAGCCAGAATCACTGAGATCCCTGGTTTTAACCGAGTGAGAGGCGGCTAGCATACCTGAAATTCCTGCCTCCTCCACGCTTCGTCTTGTATTTAGCTGCTCACAAAAAAATAATAAGTCGTGGATCACTGTGCAGGCAACAATGTCACCTGTCCCTCTTGCCATGATGGTAGTTTGATAGAAGAGGTGTTAAAGCAGCGCTGCAGCCTTGTTGTCGAACTGACTGTTGCCAACTTAGGTGGACGGACTTTCAATCTACTTTGCGGGTTGCGACCATGACCACGATACCAGCCCGTCTCGCGCAGACTAGCAGAATCTCGAGCAGTCCGTCACAAGCGCGTGAACGCGCCCTTCAGCTCTACCGAGATTGGTACCGCTCGGTATGTTCCCCGCTTGGATGATGCCAGTGTATCATGGGACTTTCATTCAGGCCCCAGAAATTGTCTCTCTTTATGCTCTCAACGTATCACCTGCCAACATCAGACACTCCATACGCCAGAGATTCGACAAGAATCGCTATGTTACGGATCCTCGGGTCATTGATGTGCTACTACTGAAATGCAGGCAAGAATACCAGGAAACAATGAATTGCTGGAAACAAACGGACCATGTTTTGGGAATTTTATTGCAATCGAGGGATAGACCACAGAAAACTTTTTTGCAGAAGTTTTACGAGGGTATGTGTGTTGTGGTGCTGCCATTTATTGACTGACTTGTTATATGTAATAGGGAGAGATGAGGATGCCGTTATTCCGGCGGCTACTGGGGTATAATGTACATGTAACCAAGCTGTTATGGACTTGGCTGCTCGAATGAGTGTCCGGTGGTCCACGGAGCGCGAAACGGAAATGGTCTAGATGTGATTGCGTTGGTCATCAAGCATCAGGCGATGCATAAGGTCTCAACGTTATCGACTCGCAAAGGTGTTGACAGTGACACAATTGATGGCCGGGCGAAGTTGTGGTTTTCATAGCCTTCTCGACAGCATCCAGGAATATATCGCAATGTCATCTGGAGTCATGATCAAGTCAGAAAGGAGAGGTGAATTTCTTCTGGCTATGGATGGTACCCTTCTTCATTTTCCCGGTTTTGTTACAGTTCCTCAACAAGAAGTCGTGCTCTTCAAGTACTTGCTACTCCATTAACAAAGCTTCCGGGGTAGTTCCTGCAACCGGAAAAATATCGTGACAGCACATTCCGCTCTACTTCCGATGCAGTGCCTTATTGCTCAAGGCTTCTTTCAGTTTCTACGGGATTGAATCAACTGTGAAGGTGTACATCGACGTTCATCAGCTGTAAGACTACTTGAGTTATTGTCCGATGTACGGTAAACTGGTGATAAATTTTGGAGTTCTTGCAATTGGCTGTTTTCAAGCCGTTCGGCGTTCCTAATAATCAGGCTGAATGAAGCTCCGATATTTGACGAATACGCGCTGCTTATAAAATCGACCGAAACCCACAACTCCACTTGCTTCATACCACATCGCAATCCATCATCAAAAGCTACAATCACCATGGTTAGTCGTCGCGTTCACCGGCAACATCGATCTTCTGCTAATCGTTTGTGATAGGTCAAAGTTGGCATTAATGGGTAAGTTTGGAATTGGTGGTCGACACTTCTGATCTTATCGCACATTCTTTTAGTTTTGGTGAGCATGGATCACTCTCTGATCTGCATTCCTGTTAATTGAGTGTAACGTTTTAGGTCGTATCGGCCGTATCGTGATGCGCAATGCGCTGTTGTCGGAGGGTATCGAGGTCGTCGCCGTAAACGAGTGAGTCTCTTTCATTTTGTTTGGGATAGATCATGGACGTCTTGGCAGCCCGTTCATCGATCTCGACTACATGGTTTGTAAATCAATCCTAGTCAGATAATCGCTTTGATGTCTGAAGAATTGATGTAGGTTTATATGTTCAAATACGATTCCGTCCACGGACGCTTCAATGGGACCGTGGAGGCCAAGGATGGCAAATTGTACATCGCCGGCAAGCCAATCGTGGTGTTCGGTGAGAAGGACCCCGCCAATATTCCATGGGGTGCTGTTGGTGCCACGTATATCGTGGAATCCACGGTACGTTAACCTGAAACAAGAAGCGATACCAGTGTTCTAAGTTTTAAATCACAGGGTGTTTTTACCACAGTTGACAAGTGTGTTGTTCTGATTTTTTAAACCAATGCTTACATTGACAAATCTTTAAGGGCTTCGGCTCACTTGAAGGGTGGTGCCAAGAAAGTCATCATCTCTGCTCCCTCTTCCGATGCTCCCATGTTCGTCTGTGGTGTCAACCTGGATGCATATGATTCCAAATACACCGTCGTGCGTATCACTATAATTGACCTTTCTCATATTTTCCAAACCATTCGTTCTTGATATCAGATCTCTAACGCTTCTTGCACTACCAACTGTCTCGCGCCCTTGGCCAAAGTTATCAACGACAAATTCGGTATCGTTGAAGGCTTGATGAGCACCATCCACGCCACGACAGCCACACAGAAGACCGTCGATGGCCCTTCCAACAAAGACTGGCGCGGTGGTCGCAGCGTTAACAACAATATCATTCCTTCGTCCACCGGCGCTGCCAAAGCAGTCGGCAAGGTTATTCCTGAGCTGAACGGCAAGCTTACGTACGGAGTCATTTACTGAACGTTCGTCGCAGCAAACTCATGTGGCGTTTTTTTTTGCAGTGGTCTCGCATTCCGTGTTCCTACCCTCGATGTCTCCGTCGTCGATCTGGTCGTCCGCCTTGAGAAGAGTGCAACATACGACGAAATCAAGGCCGCCGTCAAAGAGGCGTCCGACGGTGACCTCAAAGGCATCATGGAGTACACGGAAGACTCCGTCGTTTCCGCTGACTTCGTTGGTAACAGCGCCTCCTCGATCTTCGACGCCAAGGCCGGTATCCAGCTGAACAAGAACTTTGTCAAGCTGATTGCTTGGTACGACAACGAGTGGGGATACTCCAAGAGAGTGTGCGACTTGTTGGTACACGCTGCCAAGATTGATGGTGCGCAGTAGATTCTTTCTCTCTTTGCACCTACAAGCGATCGACATGTTTGGAGAGGATAGGAAGAGACGAAGAAAGGAAAAAGGCAGCATTATAGTTAGTGGGACCTTGTACCATACTTCTCACCGTGGTCCCGCCCCTCCCTTGTACTGATACATATAGAGTCCTACTTTCTCCCTAGAACAGAGTGTTGAATGTTGTAACGTTTATCGCTTTTCTACGTGCACCTACGATATCTCTACAAAATATGTGCACCCTAAGTCAGTAACCACTTCTCCAGCGCTTCCTCGACTGCAAATTGTCCAGTATATGACTGGTAGTTACATAATTTTTTTGGAGTTTGTGTTGAAATCCCTTGGAATTTTTTTTCCATGTCAACGTCTCCTCTGCCTTTGGCTCTTCTGGACCTAACGTTGACTCGCATTGCTGCCCGGTTCAATGCCCGTATATTTTCATCTCCAAGGTCATTCAGGTCTCTGTCCTCGGCGGCGACGGCATTGCACCAGCCCGATTTGACGACAACCGAATCGTATGCAGACGGTGCAGAGTCCGTGTCGCAATCGTTTATTAGGTGCGGCTTGTGTTTTCGTCACTCATCACCCAAGTTTTTATTCTGTATCCCAGACGGAGACGACACCTTGGGAGAGCAGGGATGTTGACTGCGAGGACGGGAAACAGACCAGAGACAGAATTGGAACGACGTGTACAATCATTGCGGGACACAGTGGTATCCGAGGTTGGTGCGCATTTTACCTCATTTCTCCCTGAAGCAGCCTCACGACGAGTCTTCAATTTCAGGAATCCGTTCTGGACCTGCCTGCCTTCTCGGAAGGCGAGCTTTTGGCCATTTATGAAGATCTCCTCGCAATTCCATCCCCCACGGACGACATAGCCCTGGATGCGGGCAGCAATTCGGCGTCACAGGATCCAATCACTCAATCCCTAGAAACTTATGCTCACAACGGCGACGCTCAGAAAACAGACGAACTTATGACCAAAATTTTAAATGGTGAGTATTTGGCGTTGACTTTCAGTACCTGCCGTCTACTATCGGTTCCATAGGGCTACCGACGGAACGACAGCGCGACCTTCACATCAAGGCTCACATTAACGCAACTCCCGCCAACACAATTCCAACTTCGGCCCTTTCTGTCCTGCACGCGTACGAACTCCAAGGCCTCCCAGCCCCAATACCCGCCTACACGCGCGTTATCACGGCACTCTTCTCGGCGCGCTCCTCCCTCGCACACGCCCAAGCATGGGACCTCTTCTCACACATGCGCTACGTCGCCCACCCTCAGCCCGACGCCCTCCTCTATGCTCTCATGATCCGCGCATGCGCGTCTTCCCAAGTCGCCCGCTCTGAACCGGAGCGTGCATTGGATCTTTGGACAGAAATGACTGTCGATCATGGTATTGCCCCGACTGCCGGGGCATATGGCGCAATCATCCTGGCCTGTGCGCGATCGGGCGAAAAAGAATACGTGAATGAGGCGTTTCGGTTAGCGAAAGAGATGCTGGATACACACAGGGATGCAGAGGGGAAGTCTGCGTTTAGACCGGATGGGATGACCTTCCGGGGATTGCTGGAAGGTGCAAAGAGGGTGGGAGATTTAGCGCGGACGAGATGGGTTTTAGCTGAGATGGTCAGGGTTAACGCTGTCGGAGTGGATTCGGAGGAAGGACATGAATTCGCTGATGTGAAGGTGAATGAGGAGGTGATGATGCACGTGTTTCATGCGTACGCCGCATACCAACCGCCATTCAAACGTTCGGCTGTGGTGTTACTTGACGAGAAGTCGCGCCCGACCCAACCTATCCCTGACTCCTCCACGGCGTGTGATCCATCAAACAATGCAGTCGACACTGAACCTCAGAAGACCCTCCCAGTCCAGGATGCAGAACCCAAATTCTCGCATATTCCTCCACAAAGTCGGTCCGAAGTCATCGGCGAGGCCAAGGCACTCTTTTCTCGCATCATCGAGGATACAAGTGCTATACCATCTGACACAAAACCCTCCGGAACTCGTCATAGATCTTTAGGTGCAAGATTTAAGGATGTCCAGCTGACCTCGCGGCTTCTCAACTCTTACCTCTCCGTCTATTATTCCCACTCTTCTTTGCAAGTTGCGCAAGACCTGTTCAACACGTTGTTCGGAAATACGGGTGTGGCGAGGAATGCACGTTCTTTCGTGGAGGCTTTGGAGAGGTGTGCTTCTACGTTGGGTGGAGCCGAGAGGCAGCTGGCGCTATTGTTTTCGGAGAAATTATGGGATGAATGGTGCACATTGGAGAACCGTTGGAGGACTGGGGAGAATGACGGGTGCGGAGTTGACGCACGAATGGTTGAGCGAGCATATATAGCGATGATACGAGTGTTGAGTCTGTGAGTCCCAGTTTGACCCTTGGGCATACTTGTGTTCTAGCTGATCTCTTCCTCCAATAGCAGCGGCAATGTGGAACAGGCTCTTGACCTTGTCAAGTTATTCTTCCAGCGGTATACACCCAGCGCTGTGCGGAAACCAGCTGTCAAGCCAGCGTCGCGATCCACTCGAACTGCTCTCGTTGGTGCTCGACCTTTAGTGCGCATGTTGTCGTCGGTCGAAGTCCCAGACGACACAGTGCCGCCTCTGCTCACTTTTATGGACGTCGAGATTTTGCATCACCGTCTCGTTGCAGCGGGGATGCGTGAAGCGATTGGTTACCTCAAGTATGTTTGCAAGGCATATGAAGGCGCTTTGCGATCAAGAAGAGAAGATACGATGAAGGCTAGGCCTGCAAAGTCAGACGAATCGTGGGTTTGAAAGGAGTTGTGGGACAACGAATGCAGCCGGGGAATTGATGGTTGGTTGGGAGGCCCTTGAGCTTGGATGAACGTTGAACACAACTTCATGATGACCTTTAAGTGTCTCGACCATGCTCTCCAGAGCAGCTTGGTGAAAGTTGGGTTTCATCTTCTTGGCTTTTGAATGCGAACAAATTCGAACTGGTTTGAGTCCGTGCTCGAAATTCACCTTTGGCGTTGTGGTATTGATTATGGCTCGAATGTCTTTCCCACCACATAATTCACGTTGCACCCACGCTTGACATTACCGGAGGACACATGGGATGGCGTCTTTCCCACCACAAAGTGCTTCCGGACGATTCAAACCTACGTTGATTACTGTAGCCAGCCTGAGATTGATCCAACTTGGAGTATGGACGAACGCCATCCAAGTTTCATAGTTTATGGCATAGCAAGCCTCGTTCTCCTCTACTTGGTTGTTAAGCTAACGAGGGCAACGGGTGCACCCAATGTACGTCTATGACTAGGCCGTCATGTCGTTGATCTTGTACGAGCAGGCATCATATCCCAGCTCGATCACATCCCCACTGTTGGTTCATCGGGACCCCTCACGTCCTACTTGGGAGCAATAAGGTATATCCTTCAAAGCCGGGAGCTAATACAAGGAGGCTACAACAAAGTACATTAACATCAGCCTTTGTGACTTCAACTGATACCCTGGCGCTAGCACCGAAATGGTTTCTTCAAGGTCGCACTTATGGATAGATGGGCCGTATTTTGCTGCGGTCACCAATTTATCGAAGATATTCGCAAAGCTAGTGATGACGAATTAAGCCTCGTGAAGGCTTTTGCAGAGGTACCGGATTGTTGGAGTGTTTGTCCAGTGCATTGCCTGATCTTTGCAATTCATCCAGCTCGCTCAAATGGAATATACCTTTGGCGACGAAGTTGTTGCCGAACCCTTTCATATCACGGTCGTCCGATCCACATTGACCCGTAATCTGGGGGTTTGCTTTCCCGCAATCCGAGACGAAATCGTGCAGTCATTCGAGGATGTTCTTTCTTTGGAGGGTGATGGTATGTCAACACTTTCCTGATGACAACCCCTGATGACATTATCGTACTTGAGTAGAGTGGAAGGCAGTGCCTGCGATGAAGACTATGCTGAGCATTGTGTGTCGGACGAGCAACAGGCTTTTTGTTGGCCTTCCCATGTGTGAGACCCTTTCTGGTCTGCTGAACAATTCAGTCATAGATTTCTCCAGGTCGGGATCCTGACTACTTGGCGCTTAATATGCAGTTTACGGTCGATGTCATCAAGACTGCAGCCTTGATTAATCTCTTTCCCAAATTTCTGCAACCGTAAGTCTATATCGTTTGATAAACACAACAGACCTGACTTGGATCATGAAATAGGATTGTGGGACGATTTGCCTCGAAGCTTCCAGGGTATATCAAGCGAACATCAAAACATCTCGCCCCAATTATCGAAGAACGTCTGCGGAAGGAGGCGGACGACGAAGACTGGCCTGATAAACCTGTAAACGCCTTTGCCGCATAACTTTTGTCTCTATCGCTCATGCACCAGTTGCCTTTCTAGAATGACTGTATCACATGGTTATTGGAAGAAGCAAAAAGTCACCAGCGAAATGTACTCAGTCTGATTTTGCGCGTCTTGGCGATAAATTTCACCGCCATCCACACCTCGTCTATGGTGCGAAAGATTATTTTTTCCGCCCCCATCCTGCCAAGAACTCATGTTGGATCACCAACCAGGCCTTCACACATGCATTGTACCATCTAGCCGCTAACCCAGAATATGCATTGCCACTGCGAACTGAGGTCATGTCCATCGTGAAGGAGGACGGTTGGACGAAAGCGGCCGTGGACCGGATGTCTAAAGTGGACAGCTTCCTCAGAGAGTCGCAAAGATTCAATGGGCTTGGGAGTAGTACGCATCCTGTATCCGACCTCGACGGTTTCACCCCACTTACATTTCGCCTTTGCCCATAGCCACCTTATCCCGCAAAGTCCTCAAAGATTTCATGTTCTCAGATGGCACCGTCCTGCCTGCTGGAACTTTAATCACTGTTCCACTGTATGCCACACATCGCGATGAGGTGAACTACAGTAATCCCGACGTATTTGACCCATTTCGCTTTGCGAACTTGAGGGAGTGCGGAGATGGAGAAGGCCCCAAACTCCAGATGGTCACTCCCAGTCTTGAATACCTTGCGTGGGGGTTTGGCAAACACGCCTGGTATGTATATGGTTGGCTCGCATGGCATTTTATCACGACTTGACGCAAGTTCTATTGATTAGTCCTGGCCGGTTCTTTGCAGCCAATGAGTTGAAGGCAATGCTAGCGCATGTCGTCGTTTCGTACGACGTCAAACTGCAGAACGAGGGTGTGCGACCCCCCAACGAATGGTTCGCGGCGAGTTGCGTTCCGAATAGGACGGCTGAAGTTATGTTCCGGAAGCGCGCCGCATAAATCGGGGGCGCGGGTTGTGAACATTCCGAATGACTTTGGTTGTATCTTGCTAGTCGTGGTCACGATAAGGATCTGGACCTTTGTACATGTTCACCACCAGGGTTTCAAGCTTCCGATAATCATGAATAAGCAAAACTCGTTCTCTTAACTGATTTTTTATGTGCTGCGACTGTGCTGCTCCAATTTGCAAGACCGGTCTTACCTCTTCTAACCTTGGCCTAGAATTATTTCAGGCTTTGGGATGATGGTCACTGTAGGTAAGACCAGATCTGGCTTTACCAGTCTCCACGTTTCCTGATCACTCGAGTACAGACCCTCGATCGGTGATTTTCGGGATTCAAGTTGCACCCGAGGTCTTTCCCACAACATAATACTTCCGGACGGTTCAAACCTACGTTGATTGCTGTAGCCAGCCTGAGATTGATCCAACTTGGAATATGGACGAACGCCATCCAAGTCTCATAGTTTATGGCATAGCAGGCCTCCTTCTTCTCTACTTGGTTGTTAAGCTAACGAGGGCAACGGGTGCACCCAATGTACGTCTATGACTATGCCATCATGTCGTTGATCTTGTACGATCAGGCATCGTATCGCAGCTCGATCACATCCCCACTGTTGGTTCATCGGGACCCCTCACGTCCTACTTGGGAGCAATAAGGTATATCCTTCAAAGCCGGGAGCTAATACAAGGAGGCTATAACAAAGTACATTAACATCAGCCCTTGTTACTTCAACTGATACCCTGGCGCCAGCATCGAAATGGTGTCTTCAAAGTCGCACTTATGGATAGATGGACTGTGTTTTGTTGTGGTCAACAATTTGCCGAAGACATCCGCAGAGCTAGTGATGACGAATTAAGCTTTTGGAGGGCGTTTGCGGAGGTACCGGATTATTGGAGTATTTGACCTGCTTGGCCTGATCTTTCATCCAGCTCACTCAAGCGAAATATACCTTTGGCGAAGAAGTTGTTGTCGAACCATTTCAAGTCTCAGTGATCCGATCAACGTTGACCCGCAATCTGGTGGTTTGCTTTCCTGCAATCCGAGACGAGATCGTGCAGTCATTCGAGGATGTTCTTTCTCTGGAGGGTGATGGTATGTCAACACTTTCCTGATGACAACCCCTGATGACATTCTCGTACTTGAGTAGAGTGGAAGGCAGTGCCTGCGTTGACGACCATGCGGAGCATTGTATGTCGGACAAGCAACAGGCTTTTTGTTGGCCTTCCCATGTGTGAGACTCTTTCTGGTCTGCTGAACAATTCGGTCATAGATTTTTCCAGGTCGGGATCCTGACTACTTGGCAGTTGCTATGCAGTTTACGGTCGATGTCATGAAGACTGTAATCTTCATTGGTCTCTTTCCGAATTTTTTGAAACCGTACGTCTATATTCCCTATCATTTGATAAGCACAATCGACCTGGCGTGGATCATGAATAGGATTGTCGGAAGGTATATCTCGAAGCTTCCTGTTTATATTAAGCGAGCAGCAAAGCATCTCGCTCCAATTATCGAAGATCGTCTGCGGTGTGAGGCGGACTATGATAACAATAAAGACAGGCCTGATAAACCTGTAAACTCCATTGCCGCACAACTTTTGTCTCTGTCGCTCATGCACCAGTTGCCTTTCTAGAATGACTGTATCACATGGTTATTGGAAGCAGCAAAAGGTGACCAACGAAATGTGCGCAGTCTGATTTTGCGCGTCTTGTTCCTAAATTTCAGCGCCATTCACACCTCATCAATGGTGCGAAAGATTTTTTTAATTCCCCGCATCTGCCAAGAACTCAATGTTGGATCACCCACCAGGCCTTCACACATGCATTGTACCATCTAGCCGCTAACCCAGAATATGCATTGCCACTGCGAACTGAGGTCATGTCTATCGTGAAGGAGGACGGTTGGACGAAAGCAGCCGTGGACCGGATGTCTAAAGTGGACAGCTTCCTCAGAGAGTCGCAAAGGTTCAATGGGTCTGGGAGTAGTACGCATCCTATATCCGATCTCGACTGTTTACCGCCACTTACATTTCGCCTTTACCCATAGTCACCTCACCCCGCAAAGTCCTCAAAGATTTCATGCTCTCGGATGGCACCGTCCTGCCTGCTGGAACTTTACTCATTGTTCCACTGTATGCCACACATCACGATGAGGTGAAGTACAGCCATCCCGACGTATTTGACCCATTTCGCTTTGCGAACTTAAGGGAGTGCGGAGATGGAGAAGGCCCCAAACTCCAGATGGTCACTCCCAGTCTTGATCACCTTACATGGGGACTTGGCAAATATGCCTGGTATGTATATAGTTGGCTCGCATGACGTTATGTTACGACTTAACGCAGCCCTGGCCGGTTTTTTGCAGTCAATGAGTTGAAGGCAATGCTAGCGCATGTCGTCGTTTCGTACGACGTCAAATTGCAGAACGAGGGTGTGCGACCCCCCAACGAATGGTTCGCGGCGAGTTGCGTTCCGAATAGGACGGCTGAAGTTATGTTCCGGAAGCGCGCTGCATAAATCGGAGGCGCGGTTTGTGACCATTCCGAATGATTTTGGTTCAAGTTGTATCTGGGTGATTCTTGCTAGTCGTCGTCACGATAAGGATCTGGTCCTTTGTACATGTTCACCACCAGGCATGTTCACCACCAGGCATTCAAGCTTCCGATAATCATGAATAAGCAAAACTCGTTTTCTTACTGTAACTGATTTTTTAAGTTATGTGTTGCTGTGCTGCACCGTCGCTCCAATTGCAATATCTACCGGTCTTTCCATAGTTTTGTTCAGAACGGTACGCCATATACCTCTTCTTACCTTGGCCTAGAATTAATTTAGGCTTTGTTGATATTCATCGTCGTCGGGATGATGGTAAGCCTAAAATAATTCTGGGCCTAGATCTCGCTTTACCAGTCACCACGTTTTCCTGATTACCCCTCGATCGGTGAGTTTCGGGGTTCAAGTTGCACCCACGCTTGACATTACCGGAGGACGCAAGATGGGGGTCTTTTCCACCACATAATACTTCCGGACGGTTCAAACCTACGTTGATTGCTGTAGGGATCCGACTTCGAGTATGGACGAATGCCATCCAAGTCTCATAGTTTATGGCATAGCAGGCCTCGTTCTCCTCTACTTGGTTGTTAAGCTAACGAGGGCAACGGGTGCACCCAATGTACGTCTATGACTAGGCCGTCATGTCGTTGATCTTGTACGAGCAGGCATCGTATCCCAGCTCGATCACATCCCCACTGTTGGTTCATCGGGACCCCTCACGTTCTACTTGGGAGCACTAAAGTATATCCTTCAAAGCCAGGAACTAATACAAGGAGGCTACAAAGTACATTAACATCAGCCGTTGTTACTTCAACTGACACCCTGGCGCCAGCATCGAAATGGTGTCTTTAAGGTTGCACTCATGGATAGATGGACTGTGTTTTGTTGCGGTCAACAATTTTCCGAAGACATCCGTACCGGATTATTGGAGTATTCGATTTGTTTGGCCTGATCTTTATTCATCCAGCTCGCTCAAGTGAAATATACCTTTGGCGAAGAAGTTATTGTCGAACAATTCCATGTCTCAGTGATCCGATCAACGTTGACCCGCAATCTGGGGGTTTGCTTCCTTGCAATCCGAGACGAGATTGTGCAGTCATTCGAGGATGTTCTCTCTCTGGAGGGTGATGGTATGTCAACACTTTCCTGATGACAACCCCTGATGACATTCTCGTGTACTTGAGTAGCTAGCGCATGTCGTCGTTTCGTACGACGTCAAACTGCAGAACGAGGGTGTGCGACCCTCCAAAGAATGGTTTGCTTCGAGTTGCTTTCCGAATAAGCCGGCTGAAGTTATGTTCCGGAAGCGTGCTGCGAAGCCGCTTTCGCGAGGTGAGGGGCCTTCACACTCCTTCACCACCTTTGTACATAATATATGAAGTCAATCACTGAATTGACTTTGAAAAGCTGATGTTTAAAAAAATTCAGCCTGACCCTCCTGCCCTTCATTCGGGATTCTGGTTCCACCGGGTGTACGGCCGGCATGTATGATTGATAATAATGAACGTACAGCTTACAAGCCCATCATCAGTTATCATAGTCTCGACACCCAATGCAAAACATTTGTCGTATTCTTCATTATATTCGAGAAGCATGGCGTTAATAAAATCAACAACCTCTTTTGTTGTGATAGTCACTCCCGTGAAGGTCTCGAGCACCACGTAGGCAGTCTATTGCGAGGTCGTGACGAAGTAAAAAACAACAATTCTTAGAGTGTACGACATGGGTGAGCTCCGAGCTTACACCCACTTCCCAGCCTCGGCTTTGCACTTTCCTGAAATGTTGCTTGGTCACTGGGCATACAGGAACATCACAAATCTCGACCTGTACAGGATTAAGAGCATGGGCAGCGAAAGGAGAGGTTATGAAACGAACACCTGGCAGCCTTGCTTAAACTTGAGTATCCATTATTGGCAACCTGTGCCAATGTATCTTGCGCATAGGCCTTGTAGTTGGGGTCGTTACAACGTCGGTCTTGGTAGCGCGTAGTCGACCGATGCGTAGACGCGTCGGGGTTAGTGTTGTAGAAAAATTTCCTTATTCAGTCTATCCTAATACGACTACAAACATACGCGACCAGGTTTCCGAGTCCCAATTCCTACACACACCAGACTGAAGTAAGTTCACATTCGTTGTTCAATCATATTACTAATATGTGGTGGGCGTTCAAACGTTCAAACTTGCAGACCTCGAGGATGTTATTCTCACATGCGGTCATGACTTCTTCCTCGATGGAAGTTCAAGTTGAGCCGAGAAACCCGCCAGGTGCTTATCATTGGCAGCAATTTGATATATCCAGGATGCAGAGCGCCAAAATAAACGTCCTACACTCACGTCAACACGTTGGATTTACAGACACAGGCCTAATCATTATCGAAGCAGGCCCGCCAAAAAAAAACACAAGCGACAACTGGTGCTCTAACTGGCTTGGCTGTCTTGGTACGTGTCGTCATGGTACCTGTTATCTATTCCGATGCACCTCTATGTGGCAGGAAGCACAGAAGCCGATAACAAGGCTAGGTTTGGGGGTAACTGCGTGATGTTTGAGAGGGGTGGCTTGAAACGACGATTCTATCCGACACTTTGGATTTCCTCCGCCAAGTCGAGGACGGAAGCGCGACCCCGCGACAAGAAGAACGTTTTAGGGGCATTTCATGGAACATGTTGCATCATGTGTGCATAAAGGATGACATATTGTTGAATTATTATGTGGGGAAAGACTCAATCCTCCTCCGAAATAAAAAGAGAGTAGAAATTTGTGGCCATGGGCGATAGCAAGAAAAGAATATGGAATCCGATTATAGATAGGGAAGCGGTATGATATACGGGTGCACGGTTCGGTGTAGAACTCGTCATCATTGGATAGTGCAACGAACACTCCTAGGCCTGAAGCACATTTCTCGTCAGTATTTCGCAGCCTAACGTATTCGCAATACGTACGAGAAGAACAGCTGCCATCTTCAAGTTATCGTGCCCACATCGCCACACTTTTCTCCCACCGCTTTTCGCTGAGAAAAGCGAGACGCTGGTATCGCTGGGCTGTGGTCTCGACGTAGCGGGTTTGGCGTCCCTTCTCGTCACAGTTTGTGGATTTGGCGAGACTAGCGAGATGGTGGGCGGGACTGGGAACTATTGGGGTGTAGGTGTTGAATGGGGGTTGGGCGTAAACTAGCGTCATAACTAGCTTCTCGGGGTGTTGATGTGAATGTGGGACATTGAACGGCCTTTTATAAGACTTGTGGGGTGCATATACGCAGCTCACTCGTGATGAGCCGTTTGAAAATGGTCGTCGGATCCAACCGCAACAAATTCACACAGCGGAGGGTGACAAAAAAACATATCATATCATATCATAGGCTTAAGCCTGAGGTACACGTAAGCTATGATAATGGATCCAGGGTCAGTAACTGAGTAAGCAATCTCGGCAGCGGCGCGTCGAGATGAGCGCCCATTTCGTTGGCATTGATTGACATTGACAATGTTGACAGTGCTCCATGGTCACGGGTATTGTAGTCTGTAGTCAGTCTGAAAATTGCATTAGCTGTCTATGATACTTGGGCTAGTAAACTATTTGTCTGGTAATACATAAGGTATTATATATAATAAGGTGACTTGCACTGGGACTGCGAATCGAAGGTGTGTCTCGTGTATTAGTCTCAATCCTCCTCTGGCATTTCCGAGATCGACGATAGGGATGTCTTTCGTCGCCGGTTGCCAGTGCCAGTGCCAGTGCCAGTGCCAGTGCTCACGCGGGACGGGGAGATTATCGGGTTGGGTGGAGGGGATGGAGTGGGTTGCACGTTGCGTGGCGATGGAGACGAGCTATAGATGATGTATGGTTCGGTGCTGTTGGGATCATAGTAATCGGTTGTGTTGCCACCGTACGCGACGGGTGATTTCAAGTTGCAGCCACCATGGTCCTGCGGTGGTGGCGCAGCCTGCGCGATACACGGTCAGCATATTATTGTTATTATGTTGAACCCAAGCTGGGAGACTCACAATCGAGTCAACGACTGCAGATTCATTCATCCACAACGCCATTCTCCTAGCCCATTCCCTCTTCTTCAAAAACGCGATACGCTCACGCCGTTGGAGGGTAGACTCGATGTATTGAGATTGGCGACCCTTCTCGTCGTAGTGGGTAGGTTGGATGGGGGTGGGATAGGGAGTGAGTAGTTGGATGATGTAGCCCGCTGGATGTACGGCGTGTGCTGAACCCATGGTGCTGTAGTCTAGAGAAAGTGGAAAGGGGGGGGGAGACGTGGCGTCAAACAGCCAACGCCGAGTCTCCTTTTTGTATAAAAAGACCGCAGTCTTATTGTTACAAACCTTGGACCTTGCTTACATGCATATGGTTGACGTATACGTACGCTTCCCAGTCAATTGTGCCTGACAATTGCAAGGGACGCCCTGTGTCCAGATTTTTTTTTTTGGTATGGCAACTGGGGCGGCCGCTCAGTGACTCAGTGCTGGCCTCATTGGGGGTAAAATTGATGGCGTTACTAGTAGCAGATCATCATCATCATCATCATTAGCGCTCACTTGTCCGTGTCCTTGAGTTACCAGGACACTCGTTTCTAGCGTCAGAATCCTTGGGTGACGGTCAACCTCATTTGTACAAATAATTGTTCGAGTGGACCTTTGTTCAAATGACACTTGGGACAATATTATAATTATACTTGGCGTTACGGGAGTAGTTCTCGGCAGCGTTATGATTGTTTTCTTTTGGGGTTATAATTATTATTTGAGGAAGCTTCAAAGGACCGTTTGTTTGGTTCGGACGCGTTTGACAAACAACCTGACAAACAGGCGAATCCAACATTCGCGACTCCTTACAACGCGATGCCCGATGTATCCGTCGAGCAAAGTCGAGCTAAGCGTATACAGAGACAAAAATCTCGCTTCAGAAACCGCGGAGGGTCCGTCATCTCCCCACCATTTCACAAAGCCAGCTGACACCCGTTTTAAAAAAAAAAGTATTTTTGTACCCTCCGGCACAAACAAGCTCATAGATATTCTACTTGCGCGCTCTGTAACTGGGGAATCTCCTGTCAAGAAAAAGCATCCCAGGAAAGAGTCCGTCGCCAAGGGGAAGCGCAAGGCCAGAACAAATTCCACGTCAGCTATGGGTCGCGGAAAGACGGATGAGATGACCAAGGACCAGCGGTCGACTACACATCGTGATGTGATCAAGAGTGCAAACTCTACCCGTCGAGCACCGCAGAGCCGTTCTCGCATGGTCGACCGATGTCGAGACCAAGACAACGATGGACAGCCCGTCGCTGGTTCGTCCTCTTTCGCCCATCGATCTTTCTATCAACGGGCACGGCGTCGTTGACGTGTTTCTGCGCATTAGCTTCATCGCGTTTGGCGGATTCTGCTGATGCGTCACGTACAGACAGCGCTGTATCCAAGACATTGCATTCACATACAGGTATTCTATTTTTTTCTTTCTTCTTCTTTACGCCGACATCACGATCATGATGACCATTGCAGCAACAGCGAATCTAGAATCTGCACCAGCGCCAAAACGCCGAGGCAGGCCGCCAAAGTCCAAGTCAAATCCGACCCCTCCTCCGGTCACTCAGGCCGAAGATGGTGCGTTCATTTTCTAACTCATTTTGGTGTGTGTGGTCTCAATTATTACATAGACACTCCCGCAGATCCTGTCCCAACCCAGAAGCCGAAGCGGAAAGCAAAGGCAAAAGATCCAATCCCAGCCAAGAAACGGCGACTTATTGTCGACTCGGACGACTCAGGCGAGGAAGCTGAATATGGGCCTCGGGCTCCTCTGCGGAAGCGGGCAAACCAAACGACTGTCGTTCTGGTAACCGAGAACGAACAACAATCAAAGGCCCAGACAAAACAACCTTCGAGGACAAAATTGGAAACGGTTCCCGAGGAGAGCGAGGAAGAGGATCTGGCATATGACAACGGGAATCCTAGGCCCGCGGACCTTGTGTGCAAGGGGAAGAAGGAGCTGCTGTACCACCCACGTAAGAGGATAAAGTTTCACTGTATAATGGGCTCAGCATTTCTGTATAGGCCCTACATTCCAGCCACTTAGTGCTTCTAAAACTCAAACTAAACAACTACCAAAGGAGCCCCTAGCCAAGATGCACACCAACCAAGATGCTGGCAAAGTGGAATCATGCCATGAAGGAACTGTCAGACCACGGAGGGGAAAGTGTAAACCAGTTCCCGTTTGCCTCGATATCGACGACGACGACGAAGAAGACCATGATCAGAGGATCGACGCTCGTCCTGCAGCCGTCCCGTCTAAGAAACGTGGTCGGAAGGGTCCAGAGACGATCGGGGAGCCTCGCGAAAGTATCGTGCAGCCGGGATCTGAAAGGGGACACAAGGGAAAGCGCACTGTCAAGGACAATGCGAACTTGGATCTCCAGCCCAAGTCTAAGCCCAAGGAACGATATCTCGAGGTCGACGTTGACATGCTGTCGGATGCCGAATTGTTGGTTGAGCCCCCGCGAAAAGTTGAGAAAACTAGACTGCCTCACCTCGTCGAGGAGAGGCCACAG
Organism: Hygrocybe punicea; assembly: GCA_963556145.1. Classification (NCBI taxonomy): domain Eukaryota; kingdom Fungi; phylum Basidiomycota; class Agaricomycetes; order Agaricales; family Hygrophoraceae; genus Hygrocybe; species Hygrocybe punicea. The sequence continues at coordinate 3,371,683 of OY744466.1, read as the reverse complement.
ATCGAGCCTGATGATGCCGAGGACGAAGTTCCTCGTAAAAGTAGGCCTAAGGGGTCCAAGAAGACGGCAGTGGGGAACGGGGCTGATTCTCACAAAATTTCCCGCGATGACGATCCTGTCGCTGGTTCACAGGACGAGTTCGTGTCCAAGTCCAAAACAAAAGCAAAGATTTCTGCTCAAAGTTTGAGGAAACGACAACGGGAGGTCGATTTGACTGTGCAGGAATCTTCGGACGAGGAAAGTGAACGACGACCTGCACAATCTGCACGAAAACGGGCAAAAACAGTGTCCACCCGTGATTCTGCCAACTCTGATGGCATACTGGCACAGAAGGATGTCAAAACGGTTTCGAAACCTACCAAAAATGCTAGCCGCAAGCCTGCACTGGAGACCAGCGTGGACGGTCACAAGAGGGATCACCTGGATGACGCTTCTGCAAAACCAATCAAGGTGACTGTCGTTGAGAATGCAATCAAAACAACGTGAGCATCCCCCCTTTCAGTCTGTCTGGCTGAACTACTCATAGTTGCCACTCCCCACCAACTTACAGCTCGATGATACGTTCCAGAGAGCTCAAAGAAAATATTGCCATACCAGGACCGGAACCGAAGAAAGGCAAGAAGGGAGCGAGATCATCCAAACCAAAGGTTCGTCGTGCTTCCGCGCTTTTTTTTTTTAGACTTTTGTAAACTCATTGCACATGTCTTTGACCAGCCTCGAGCGAAGGCTCCATTGCGCAAAGGGCCCCCAAGGAGTGTTCTGGAACGTATCAGGGCTACTTCACCGCTCATCGTCGACAGTGACTCCGATCCTCTTGATTTTTTATCTTGAATCACGATCTCTCTCACATGTTATTACCACATACATGTCTACATATAGACTATACAGACTGTACCAACATTGCTTTGTATCGAACAACCAAGGAATTTGACTTGCTATCCGACTGATGAAGTACGATAAATGATATTGGGGAGTCCAATAATAATAAATACAACAACTTTGGAGAGAGCGATGGTTGTGAAATCTAATCTTCTTGAATATACGAAAGGGCAATGGAAAGAAACCATTTTGCCATTTCGCATATAACTGTCATCTCCGGCTAGAGTGCAGCGAACGATTCATGCATTAAGTGATAATAAGTGATGCAAACGATAGTAAAATTTAATAAAACCAAATTGTTATGAGTCAAACCAACCACCTGTATCCTCCCAACCATTGGTCTTGACCTTGTGTGGATCCCAGCCATTTGAAAGGTCTTGATCCTCACTAGGACGCCGTCGTCGAGGGTCTGAAACCACCGCGGTGGCAACCGCCTTCAGCCGAACGTCCCCGCATGCGCCGTCTGATCGGGGTATTTGTGCATCAGGTGGCAGTGCACGTGTGGATTGCAGCTCATCCTCATCCTCGTTACCATCCTCCATCCCTTCATCCTCACTTCCCACGTCAGAATTCATATCCATCGTCACCCCATGCATGGCAACATCTGCTCCATTGGTGCAAGTACCCCCCTCGTGCGAGTCTGGAGTATTCATAGAGGTGGATGACGTTGCCTGAGCTGGTGTGGAAGGAGGACGCCGTCGCTTCCCTGACTTCTCCAGCTTATGTAGAATTCTGAGATAGTTCCCCAGAACGATGAGTGATGAGTGATTTGCAGAGTGGCGTGAAGAAGGACCTTACTTGTTTATGTATTCTTTGGCAAACTTCCTGATCTTCGCAATCTTTTCATCGGACAGCGCATCGAGTTTTCCCTCTTTGAAGGTTAATGATCTTTTCTCCTTTTCAGCGATCACTTGCGTCAACTGAAAAGTGAAGCATTTGTCAGTTTGATGAAGATAGTCACAACCCAGAAGGTGAACAGTAACAGATTACACACCTCTTTCGCGTGCTTCTTGAACATGTCGTGATCCATATCTTTCTGATACTTAGACATGCACTTGACCACGACTGCACCCACAAGTTTCAGCAACCGCTTCTCCTTGTTAGCCTCCTTCTCCTCTTGCGACTGGTGTTTCTTCGGTGACTTGCCCGTCTTACTTTGCCCAACACTTTCCCCTACGACAGCAGATGGTGGTTCCGGCTTAGTTTCACTCTCAATGGCGGCTGCCGTGGCAGCGGCAATGATGGCGGCAACCGACTTGCGAGACTTCTCCAATGCCTTGAAGCGTTTTAATATTGGGCATTCTGACGCAGCCGAATCGGTCCTGTCTGAAGGCGGCACGGCGGCAAACCCGAGTGGTCTAATTTCGAGCTTTAGTTCTGGTTCATCAAACCGCGATCGTTTCTGAGGTGGAGTTCCTTCGTGGTCGTTCTCGTACACGGTAACAACGGCAAGCTGTGGGGATTCTTCGTCACCGTCCTATGAGGTTTAAAGTTCAATATTTGTTGAGGGTAACGTGATTGAAAATCGCACAGATATCAGTCGTTTGGGGATGCGGTAAGCAGATTCCAATGTACCCCAATGATCGAGCAACTAGAAAAACGCATAAGAAAAATCAAAGGACAGGGATAATAAGAAGAATAAACACCTTCTGTGCTAGCGTCTTGACAACTTCGTTTTCCGACCGTGCACAAACCTCTACGGGTACCGTTATTTTCGAGTCGTCAACTTTGTTTCGCTGCAGTAACGGCCAGTTCGACAAGCATTCTAGAGCCTGATCAAAATATCCGTCAGGACATGGAAATTTACCGCTGGACGAAGCAGAGGATGATGATACACACTGTGATGATGACCTCGAGATCCCCTGCATGATCTTCCAGAATATTGGTCATTAGGCTAAAGCCGCGCAAGCGCATGATTTGTCGCAGAGCTGATTGGTCCTCCGTTATCTAATATTGACAAGTGAAAACATACGAGAAGTTTGTGTAAGAATATCATAGGAACCGAGATGCTACGTAGTATGCGAACGAACCTTGATACGAGTCAATAGCTTGGACAGGACCTTGCGGCTTTGTGTCTGTCGCACAGCTTGGACAACTTTAGGCACATCTTTCAACACCAAGGGTTTGAGTGTAGGCTGCACGGAGGGGAAAATGATACAATCTGTGAATAAGGAACATTAAAATAACCTGAAGGACGATGCTGACCGCGAAATCAGGGTCGTCGATCTTCTTGCCCTTCTTTTTCCTACTGCCTTTCAGTCCGAGTCGGTCGACTTCGTCCGTTATGCCCAGCGCTGAACGCATACACCACATCAACACGGGAGAAACGGAGGAGTCGTGGGAACGCACCATCAAGGTAAAGATCATCCATTCCAGCGAGATCTGTCTGGGTTTTTCCTCCAATGAACCCCACGCATTTTGGTTCGCCGCAATAACATGGTTGTGCCTCATGCCTGCAATATCATTGAAGCAGGAGAAGGGAAATAGTCAAAGACGAGGTAATCACGACATCAAATCTATTAGTCACGCACCCATACCGATCAACGTTGTAGTTAAAGGTCAATTCCTCGTCCTTCCTGATGGCACGATTCGCAAAGATACCCATACGAATATGGTTTCCAATAGTCCACTTGGCCACATAGCAGTTTGGGTTGCAGCTGTGATTCGCGAACCGACCAATACCCCCTCGCTTCGTAGCATCAATGAACTAGAGACCACGTAATGGAAGGGGGGTTAAAGAATAGCGAATGCGGCAAACGGAGGGTGGTACCTCGTCCTTTTGCAACATCATAAAATAGAAATGACGAATTCCCTCTGCGGCGTATTCACGCATACGTTTCTGAAAAGAGGGTTGACTGACGACGTCGCCCACATATTCGTATATGAATGTGTCTCTGTACCGAGTGGGGGCGAGAAACACACCGCCCCATCAACGTTACAACCTAATAAACGAAATCGAAGAACCCACTTGCGTAAATTTGATGCCGCCCGCAACCCGAATCCCTTCTTCTCAGTTTGCACAATCTCGATATCAGCATACTCTTTTCGCTGGAACCTTTGGGAGAGAACAAACGGAGTCAGATCGGGTGAAACCGTAAAAAACTCCGAACACCACCAGCGCGTTGCTACAGCGTCGAATCCAAAAAAAATGCAAAAAAAAAAAAAAAACTGAAACCTACCGTTGATTCTGGCAATAAGAACGACATTTACAGTCGTCCGGGAGACATTCGACTTGCGTGAGCCTGTTGATGCAGTCGGAGTCGTGCCCGCACGCATCTTCGGGTCTATCTACCACTGTGATCAAAAAAGGAGGTTGTTGTTGGTTAACGGCACGAAAAGTGACCGAAAACGACAGAAAAACTACGGATACTAGTTTACGCAGCAAAAGGAAGAGAAGGCTGACCAGGGTCATATAGACAATCGCAAGTCATGCTCTCCAGAGTCTCCCTCGAACGCCCGAGGGTGCCATATTGATAGTGATTGGAGTGGATTTCGGTGAAAACGCTTAACGCTTCTTTCTCGGCGCGACAGAGGTGTGAAATGAGCTGTGGGCTTGAGGGAGGTTGTTTTTTGGCAGGTGGGACAGGTGTACGGGCGTTGGGTGACATGTCTGGGGTCATGGTGGCTTCAAAGTCCGGTTTTACGTCGAGGCCAGGGGTTGTAGGCAACGACGACGGTGTAGCACACAAACTGGAGCTAGCAATCGGTTCCCCCTCTATGATCATACCATTTTCCCGAGCAAACGGCGGGGTAGCGCTCAGGCTCTTGGAATCCTTCTTGGGACGGGACTTGGACATGATGAAAAACCACGGCTTAGGTATAAATAAAAGATGGCAAGGGGTAGCACAATCCTGGTGTGGTGATGGTTCCGACTAGCGGTGCGAGTAGCTTCCAGCTCAATGTCGCTTTGAGACACGGAGTCGGAGTCAGCGTTGGTCTTCGCGGCGGCCCAGCAGGGAAAACAGATTGGTCAGGGAGCACAACAATAATATCACAACGAAGCGCACAGATAATCAAGAGTGCGGCAAGGCAATAATGAGTGCATCCGAGAATGGGGGGCACTCGACTGAAGCCACGACTCAAAATATTGTCCCGGGCCACAAAGTGGTGGGAGCGCAAACCGTCGCAATGTTTTCCTCTCCTACCAAAAAACGCAAACGCGACGCTGATGACGGTGACAAAGTATCTTTCCAACTATCCAAGCAACCGGCGCCTCAGTTGGGTCCAGTTCTAGGTGAGCAGATACTGGATTCATTCATGCAGTCGGAGAGAAGACTCAGAGTGGGATTAATAAAAAAAGGCTTGCGGAGACTGACGAATCGCATCCAGTCAGCTTTCCGGCTCTCAACCCATCGATATCAACGTCGTTCAGATGTTATCTCCGCAAGAAAGTCGGGAGCGAGGACGAATTACCCGCTGACTTTGCTGCTCAATCAACTTTCATTGCCGGGGAAGCAGATTCAGTCGAGTTTACGACATCGTACGAGGAAACACAGAAGGCTCAAGCAGGAGGTTGCAGGTGCATAAGATATTATATGGCCGTTGGTCTTGCTCCCTGAATCTTTCTTTTGTTAGATATCTAATTGGTGTCCATAACAAACGGACAAAAAGCACGACGCTGCGGACAATACCCTTACACCTCTTGACGAGACAAGTGAAGGCTCTCAAAGGTCTTGAGCCCGCCGAGGTATCTGCACTGCAACGGATGGAGGCTCGGGCGGCCTTGGGCGAGGCGTTTGGTACCAAGAAGGCAAAGGCGTCGATTAGGGCGGCGGAAAGGAATAAAGTGGACATTTCTGCTATGGAGGGCGTTGCTGAGCATCTGCAGGACAGAATTGAGTTGAATACGGAGGCGTTGCCAACACAAGGTGAGCTCTACTCCTACTTGATGCCTCACGACGATCGTTTCGTGACCATGTTCTCATTTTTCATTCCGTTCATTAGAAGAAGCCAAGACAGCGGCGGACCGCAACCGTCTCATTCCTCCATTCAATTCCGATGCGGAGGAGCCAGCTGACGTGTATCCACTGCATGATATCATTCCGGTGGCCGAATGGAAGATCCTGTCAATTTCTGCGCTCATGGGTGCAAACAGTGATGAAAAAAGGATCGCAGCGTTGCCGTATTGCAGGTCGGATTGGGTGAATCATCACTTGGTGCAGGAGTTCACCTCCAACCCGCCAAGTAAGCGGATCTTGTGAGTGTTCCATCCAAGAGAGTTATTTCCGGACCACTCAGGGTGTCAAATTTATTCAGGAAGATTCTATACTACATCTGTGTGATGCTTGCATTTCGGACGGTGTCAAGGGACATCATCGAAAAGGACAAGTTGTACGAGAAGCTAGCGGGTGTCCCGCCAATGGTGATTGATAGCTTGGTTGTGCGATTCACCGAGACACCGAGAGGAACCACGACGTACGAGATTATTGATTGTTCGTGTTTTGTTCTCAACGTTTCTTGTTTACTGTAACAGGTCACAGGTGACAACGCAAACGCAAACGAGTCTTCTCACGCATATCCTGGCGCTTTGCCTTCGAGTTGACAACTACGCAACGGATACAGGTTTGGTAGCTGCTGATCTCCGGTTGGGATTGGGAAGGTAAGTTGACAGACTGGATGATGATGATCGTGGCTGATAGCGGTGCTGTTTGATAGCGTGACTCGGCACTTCAAGTCTCTCGGTAAGCATCACTGTGAACGAACAAAATGTGGACTGCTGATGGGTACGTGCTGGCAGGCTGCAGAATTGAAAAGTTGACTGCCAAGGAAATGCTGCGGCTGGGACTGCCGGACAGCGCGGGAGAGGTGAAACGGGCAGTGTTGAGGGTTCCGTTTGAGTTCCCGAAGCTGAGGCGAAGGAAAGGCACATGAAGGTACTGCCGATGCTGACGGCATCCCATGGGCATCAGAGCGGAGCGCTCACGACCGTTTCGAGTGTTATGTGTGAATTGCTGTGTGCGAGCGAATATAATTATAACTGGATTTACGTAATGATGTGGCACAGGCGCGCGAATTAATGGATTGCTTTGTTGAATGTTGAACGTTGAACGTTGAACAACCCGTTCAACGGCAACGGCCAAGGCTATCCTGCAAGACGGTGCGAGTGGCGTGGACGCTACGCAGGTGAAACGCTGGACACCTCGACCCCCGTACACGGACTGTTTTGGCGCCCCGAGTCTAACTGTAAAACGAATGACAGCTCTGACCGTGAGATCATGGCGGAACTGAGCAGACACAATTCCCGCTTTTCGTCTTTCAGAGTCTTCAGGTTTTCTGCTGCCAGGTCAAAGCCCCCGCCTGTGCCTCCAAAGGATCCTTTCTATCTTAGCAACCGCTCCCTGCCGTCCTTTGCTCTTCCTCCACCATCATTTCCCCGTTCTCCCCATTCCCCCCAGCACACAAGAATCCCTTCTCCAGGCCCCAGTCAGTCCACAATGTCTCTGGCGTCTTCTGCAGCCTCTTCTTCTCCTGAGCCCTCGCCAACCCCAAAACCAAAGAGGGAGAAGAGCTTCTTCAGGTTTCCAAAGCGCAGTCCAAAGTCCCCTTCCTACAAGAGTCTCTCCCCGAAAAGCGCCTTGTCTTCACCGTCTATCGATGACGATAACATCTCTCTACCTTGGAACTTCCAGGTCAGTATTCTATTCTTCTACATCGCTCCAACACAGCCCTGATTTCCGCCCACCCAGCATCATACTCACGTCGATGAATCGTATGTTTTTTTTTCGGTCATTCACCGTCTGCGTCCACTCATCGTCTTGTATCCATTCAATAGTCTTGTCGGCCTTCCTCCCTCGTGGTCATCGTCACTCAGAGACGCTGGATTCACCAACGCTGAAATAGAGGCCATCCGTGCCCGTCATCTTGCTTCACGCTCTCCTACATCCCAGTATATCGATCGACCGCGTTCTCCAGCTGCGGGCAATCCCATTCTTACCAATCCCACACCTCGCACAACCTCCCTTCCACGCAACTCCGGTTCTCCTCTTCCCCTCATCCCCCCACTGCCCAAAATCCCATCGGGCTTGAGTATCACTTCCGCACGCAAGTATTCCTTAGAATCTAGCCGTCTGGCCTGCGAATCTACCTCCCCTGTCCTCGAGATCTCGCCAGACGCAGACGCACAATATATTGAAGTCCGCAGTAACTTTGTCAAAAAGCACACAAATCAAGCTTCAGTGTCCAGCTATCACTCCACCCGATCAAGGAATTCCTCTTTGGCGTCTTCCCCGCGGTCTTTGCTCCGACCTATTAAACCGAGACCCAACTCTCCACCCAGCAATGCACTTCCAGCCAATGCTCCATCCCCTCAAGCCGTCACTCCTCCAAGAAGACTATTACATATCACGAATGGAGCACCTTCACCAGGTTTAGCCTCCAATTCACCTGTCTTCAATCCTGCAGAACCGCCAACAGGTTTCCTACAAGGCAACAAGGATAAGTCCAAAACTTCTAGCTTGGAGCCAACGCCCGTCTCGAATCTTCCCATTCCGGTTTTCAGCCCCAACCCAGAAGCAGAGGAAAGTGACGCAGCTTCTGTTGAGTCTGTTCCTTCTGTTGAGTCTGTTCAATCACAAGCCAGCGGGCCTAGCCAGCAAAAGCTGGATGCACTTCCTCCGCGTTTGTCGCTGCCTGGTGGCGGTGGTGACCTTTCGAGTTGGTCGCAATCTTTGTTTTCCTCCATCCCTGGCGAAATTTCCACTTCGCCAGTGACATCACCTTCGCAGTTCGCAGCCCCTCAATCGAATCGTCCGCCTCCGCCATTGTCGCTCCCCCCGAAGCCGCAAGATTCAACTTCTTTGGCCTCTTCAACCTCTTCGACTTTCTATCCATCGCCACCGGATTCCCAAGCGTCGACCGCCCGTCCATTGACATCGCACCGTCGAGGTTCTTCCTTGAGCTCGATCCCAGCAATCCTCTTCCAAGATTATTACGAAGACGATGTTGATAGCCTCGCTCCGGCCACAGCCAGGACACCTCTGTGGGATGAAATCATGGGTATGGTTCAGCAGACTTCTCCGGGGCTGTATACACCTCCGAAGACCGGGTCTCTTTCACCCACGATACCTTTCACGCCAGCGCATGGGCAACATCAATTCTTTAACGCAGGCGAGAGCACAACAGAACAAGGGGAGGAGGATGGAGGTAGTGAAGGTGACCAACTGTCAACCTTGGTGCCTATCGAGGAGCGGGATTCGAATAGGGATTCGACTACGTCTACGGCGTCACAGTCGACAATCACCACTGCCACTGTTGTGCGCAAAGCCTCGGTAGCGAAAAGAGCTGTTGCAAATGTGATTCGCCCTTCACTAGCGAAAGGTAAAGATGGTGGGAATGCAAGTGATATGCAGCGGGTTGAAGAGGAGGACGATTTGCTGCTTGCGCCATCGACAGAATCCTCATTGAAGCATCCAGGAACAACTTCTGGTTCTTCGACGGCGTCTTCGGCGTCAGCGACAGGTCGATCGTCCAATTGGGGATCGCCACACAGTTCACAGTTCAGCAGTGGTTCGAGCTCAGGGTCTTCTGGTTCATCAAGTTCTCCATCTCACGACCATCACATACTGTCTTCAGAAGTGGATGTAACCGGTCCACCCAGGGCACCCGTCGCTCTCTCCATAGTGGCGTCGTCTCCATCACCTTCGAAGCTGGTTTTCGGTTCTGATTCTGCGATGCTGTCGTCTTCTGATACCTTTGGTACTCCTTACAAGGACGAGGAGTATACAACGCCGCAGAGACAGACACTGCTCGCTCATGGTAACTTTTGTCTGGATTTGAATCTTTACCAATTGCTGAAATTTTGTCTTCAGCACTTCCGACTCCACTGACGTCGGCACCGAGATATCGGGGATGGTTGTCGGAGGTGGTGGCACCTCTGGAGGATTTCATCGATGATCATACTGACCCGCGCGCGCATTACGTTGACTTACAGGAGGTTGCGGAGGGTGAGAGTGGATCGGTGTATGCTGCTCAGGTGATGGATTCACACAAGCTCACCATTCCCCAAGCGAAGAGTAGTGGCGATGATAAAGCGGAGTTTGTGGCCATAAAAAATGTTCCCATATTGCCGTCGGGCTCACCGAAGCTCATTGACTTGGAGCGAGAGCTGAAATTGATGAAAGGGGTACGGCATGAACATGTGCTGGGCATGGACGCCCTGTATGTGGACCTGGTGGAAGATTCGCTGTGGATAAGGATGGAGCTGATGGAGAGGAGTCTCGCTGATGTGGTGGCTTTAGTAGGGCAAGGACTTATGGTTCACGAGAGGATGATGGCGAGGTTTGCTAGTGATGTGAGCCATCCTTTCAATCGTTTCAAATGGTTGAGCCTTGCACTTGGCGGATCTGTCACTCATCCATTCATATAGGTTCTTCTGGCATTGAATTATCTCCAGACGGAACAGATCGCGCACCGGGACGTACGTTCAGATAATTTGCTCCTCAATAGAGATGGTGTGTTGAAGATCGGTAATTAAACTTCCTTGGCCACGGATGAACCTTACCAAGTTGACAATTTGCCGTTGGAATTTCGATAGCGGACTTCTCGAATGCGGTCCGAATCACTCCGGAAAAACCGTTGTGTTCTGATACTGCTGGAGTGATTTATTGGCAGGTAAGTCGTACTCTCTGCGCAGCTATTGGACCGGCCTTTGATGTTTCGATTATGGTTATAGGCTCCGGAAGTCAGGTCGTAAGTTGATTTTTCAAACTACTCATCGCTTAAACACTATCCTGACCGTATCGTCGTCTACCTCGTGTAGTGGACCCTATGACCCACTTAAAGTCGATGTGTGGTCATTGGGGGCAACCGTTTGGGAGATGGCTCAAGCAGAACCACCGTTTTCCGACGTTCAGGATTCTCGGCAAATTGGCGCAAAGTGGCCTCCGCTCACTCAGCCGGAAATTTATTCACGGGCTTTTCACGACTTCTTGCGTTTATGTTCTCAACCAGCTCTCTTAAGACCAAGTCCTGATGACTTGTCGGATGTACGAGCTCTTCTCTTCCAATCAGCTCTCTAGAACTGAAGTCTTCTCAGACCTCATTCGTCCGGAACGCATGTGGGCGACCAGTCATCGTGCAACTTCTTTCGCAATGTAGAACCATCGAGGACAGGATGCTCCAAGAGGGACAGGGTGATTCGTAAGGGACAATTTTATTATATCAATGCTATCACGGTAATTACTCAGCAAGTGCAATTCCTATCTCACAACCCATTTATGTTTCCTGCTACGCTTTCTACTGCATTTTTCAATTTATATGACTGCTTCACGACGCTATCGTGTTCGTCTTCCGCACACTCTGCCATGAAACTTGCAGTTTCTGCAACGAAGCCTATAATAAAATGGTCAGCTGATTGTCGAAGGCAAAAATACACTTTGTCAACAGACCAATGAGTTTTCCTCCGTGTGTACGCCAGAGTGTCTCGGAACACGTCAAAGCGAACAGACGGAGACGCGGATCGTCTGAACGAGTATGCATCAGCAGATCGAGGTTGACTGATTTGAGCAATGCGTCGTCATCGACACAATCAATCATAGCATTCAAGCAGACGGGCAGCATGGTTTTTCCATCCAAGCTGTTGAATCTAATGCAAACAGCGACTTGCTCAACCAATATCGTAGTGATTTGACGGAGCTTGTCATTGCGCCAAAATGCTGAAACAAAGACACTTCAGTAACTCTCGTCAGGATCCTTTTTGCTATAATCTCGGGCTGACCTCCATCATCAAAATTGAAACTTTTTGACAAACACTCGATAATACAGAGCCATAGATCCTTATCAACGGCCATCGAATTGGAAAAGGTTGTGAGAATGTCGACAAAGGGTTGAAGCAGGAATGACATATATGGCGTCATCAAACCCTGAAACATGCCTAGAGGTCAGATGGCAATATGCGCTCTCATCGAACTGTGTACCTTGAAAAAGTCAAGCAGCGCAGTATACACATGACAGAGGGTAATCTTCCTCCCACGTGCATCATCTACATAAATTTATTGCAAATGCTGTACCAAGAAATGAGTGACCCACATACCAGATTCAGTTGCGAAAGCCCAATCATATAGGCGTCGGAAGAGGGGCTTAAAGGTAGCTTCATTCAGCTTGACGACTAACTCCAAAAATGAAGATATAGCATGAGCTTCGGCCTAAAAGCAAGTGTGAGCAGAACAGCTACCGAAGTAGGCAAGCCTTTATTTACCTTGTCGCCCTTGGACGATGAGACATTGAATGCTTCCAGGAAAACGTTGAATAAAGGTCGGAGGTGTTCGGACACGGCCGCTCGAGGTGCTCTGCGTAGACATCTTTTCAACAAGTGGAAATAACCAATATAACAATCTACAACTCCCTAAAATTGTCGCGTTAGTCAGGTTTGCGCCAATCCCATAAGAAAACAAACAGTTTGTTGTGAAGAAGGCCATATTTCATGCAATGTCGACAGAAGAATTTGTGGGGGTGCATGTTTCACAATAGCCTTCATTAAATTTGACATTGCCAGAGAGCGACTTGTAGTCGGGAAGGCGCAAGAGTCCACGTAAATTTTGAGAACTTGTGTCAATTCCCTAACGCCCCAGAAGGTAGGAATCGAAGTGATTAACCCATGCAAGACACTCGCAGTCTCGTTGTCGATGACGGATTCATCTGTAAATGCAATCAGTCCACCAGTCAAGGGTCTGCAAGACTGGGTAATACCAATATTATCCCGGCGAAGAACAATCACACATTCAGTAACTATGTCTCGGAAGTAAGGTATGATGCGTGGACCAAGCTTGATCCTATTTTACTCGTTAACATGACATTATGGGATTGAGATTACAAAGACGAACATAAGAGGAGACAAAACCGTTATTGCCGAAAAAGCCTGTTTTTGCTGTTTGATGGCAGACAGCAAAATAGGAATGAGGTCCGCAAGCCAGTTTTCCTCCCCTGTAGAAGTAGTAATAGCAATAACCCTCAGAGCTTTGAATGCGGAGGTTGCCAAAGAGCCTTCTTGATGAAACGATATCACTTTTCGGATAGACGCAATGATCTTTGCAATCGTCGGGGCGACTTCCTGACGGACCTTTTTCGACACGCTTGTCAAACGATCCGCGAGGAGATCAAGAGCGCCTGCTTGCACCTGTCCGTAACATGAGATACTTCAAATTCGACACGTAAATATTCACTGACCCTATCTTCTCCACATTCGAGAATAGCTAGCACTGCGCGGATGAAGTCAGCAGCTGACATCACGCTAAGTGTTCGATTGATGGAACCACGCGCAGCCTCGGCTATGTCATCTGCACCCTTCTCAGAGCCGGAGGTGCCCTGCATTGTAACAATGTCTATCAACAGAGACGCCAAGTCACTCATAGTTCCACCATCTGAGATAGGATCGGCAGATACAGTGGACGATAGGGATTTGACAGCATATCCGACAAAAACAACAAGTGCATGGGCCCGACGTTTAATAAGAACGGATGCTGATAATGTGTGCTCGTCCTCACTGTTATTATTCAGAGAAAACGTTATGTCTGCCAGTGATTATGTATTGAACAGAACTCACTGAAATATTTCTAAGAAAGCTGGTTGGTGATATTCAGGATCTTGGGCACGGGTAATTAGCCGCCGGCTTTCTATTAACAGTTCTGTGAGGATCTGTAGTCCAAGTAAGTAATGATCGCAGTACTGAAGCTAGACATCCATACAAAGATTTGCATCGAGGTCGAGTAGTGTTGAAGGATGGCGAATTGAAGGCTGAGGGAACTTTGGACTTCTTCAGCCTTCTGTCGAATGATACGATTCGCAACTTTTTCAACCAAGAGCATCAACATCGGAGCCAGTAAATCCTGAGGTCCGAGAACGTCCACCAGGTGAGTGAAAAAGCTAGAGAATTGAGTTTAAGACTCATAGACGATACGGAATAGAGCACAACAAACTTGGTGCGTCGATGACGAGGGATGTGATTGGCAGCCTCAGTAAAAATTCGCAAGAAGTCTCGGGATCCGATGTAGAGATCAAGGCGATCGGAGTGTGCATTCTTGAGAGACGAAACCACAACCGGGACGATACTGTCGATGGTCTGTATACAGTTAGCATATTGATATGATACTTAGTCGTGGTACTACCTTTTGAACCACTCTGAAGCTGTATGAATCATCACGATGAAAGACGTTCGATCCCATGAATGTGAATATGGGCATGACGTTATGTAGAACAGAGTCAGGCGCCAGACGACACAAACTCGCCATGAGAAGTAGAGCTTGATGGAAAGTTTGAGGATTGTTCGCAACTAGGGGTCCGTGCTAAGAATACATACAGAACTTAAGGTAAACAACGCACCTCTGATAAGGTCAACTAATATATCGAGCCTGATTGCGCTTGGTGTCAGATTGGGTGCCTCCTAGAGCAATGGTGGGTATACACGACGAAAATTCTGGTCAATTTGACTAACCGTAATTTTGGCCGCAGCGTTTTCAACAGCTGACATTAAAACTTGCTCAATGAAGCTCAAGTCTGCTCGAGCTGATGAAGAATATTGCACCACATGGTTCAAGGTTTCCAGCAATCGCGAAATAAGGTCAAGGGATCCAGGTAACTGTTTAGTCCCGAGAACTTCCGCAACTAGACTCAGCGACGACAGAGGGTCTTCTGGCGAACTAGAGCAGTGCATAAACTTCTGGGCTCGGTGGAGGGGTTGGTTACTCACTCTGCTAACTTTGCACGTTTACTGGCTCGAGGAGTATCGATACTTGCTATCGGCTGTAGGGATGTTAGCAAGTGAAGCATGAGGGGAACATCCTGTAACAGAGTAACAAGAAGCTTCTTGCTGTCCTGATACTTCAACAAATGTCAAGACTTTCAACGCAGATGAATACGCATTTCCTGTTTCATACCATGTTGGTGTCGCGAGTACCTAATTTCAACAACACATTGCACACTTCGATCTTGCGCTCCAGCGATAAATTGGCGAAGAGGCCATGTTCCAAGGCACATATAAGAATGGTCCGAGGAGACGACTGAGAACCTGGTCCCTTGCAGTTCAACGCAGTGATCATTTCAGAACGTGTGAAATACCTGTTTGGAAGTAGTGTTCCAAAGACAGTATGAAGGTTGGCCACAAACTACTGTTTGGCTCATTCATGTTACTAGCAACCGACTTGTCGAACGAGGATACGGCGAGGCTTGCGAATTCTTCCAAATGAGTGCCATACCGAGTCGCCAGCCTTCTCATCGAAAGAGAATCTTCCACTAGCTCCTGTATAGTTGGGAGTAGGAATTCCGCCTTGACTTGATTAGAAATATCATTCAGAGTCTTGAGGAGCCGTAACTGAACACTTGGCGAAGCAATACTGTTGACATGGGATAGTAAAAAACACAAGACTCGTCGTTTGTACCTACACGTAACATCATGAGCCGTGATGACAATGGAAAGGGGAAATACACGCACTCTCCATCTTTCTTGCTGTCAGTCTTGCCTATCCCCAGATGCCGTTGATGAAGGAGTCCAACATAGCTTGGGTCAGCAGCCATGTGCTCTTTGTAGTCTGCGAGATACCCAATGTATTTTTTATAGTCATCCCGATCGAGGAATTGTAAGTGGGCTGAATGGGACGATGGTTAGCCTTCTAGGTTTCGAAGACAGGAAAATCGTTCATGCCAGAACTATCTCCGTATATGGTATCAAAGCCATACACAATGCTGAATTGCTTCTCTGCCGAGACCACCAGCTGCGAAAGGCATTCCAGTGCTGCTTCCCTTTCTTGGGCGTCAACGGCTTGCAGTGCAACGATGAGTGAAGGCAGAATGGTCTGGAAATCTACACGTTGTTCCAAGGAACTATGAGCCTCTAGGAAAGCAGCTGCATAACGCAAAGACGTGATCCGGGCATCCTGTTCGACAGAGTTGGTCCAGATTCCCCCAAGAAATGCAAGCGAATCGTCTTTGAGGTTGGTGAAGAGGAGCCGAAGCAAGTTGGTTGGGGAACTGCCAGCAGAATTAGCCAGCTTATACACGGTCCGCATGAGCTCCACATAGCAGTGGACCTTTCCATCTACTGTGTCCTATGAGATACAAATGAAGCTGTACTGCATAATGTCACTCCAGCACATGGACGTACAGAAGGTAGACTGGCAAGCCAATCGATCGCAACACCAATAGGACGCGGGATCCCAACTATAATGGCGATTATGGAGGTCTGTAACCACTCAACTGTGTGGCGCTTATTTGGTTTGACCACAACATTTTTAGCCAAACTAGCGTCATGTAAAAACTATACGCGAGCTCAGTAGGGTGTTCAATTCCAACCCATCATTCGAATAAACTCACAGCCGCCAAATCATCGGAAGAATTCACCAAGGATTCCGTCTCTGAGAATTGTCTGAGCTCCATGGTCTGAAGCACTCTATGAGCCGCCTCCACCTGGCTCTCCCCAGAGAGCCGGACGAGCAAAGCACGCGCAACCAGGTAACCAAATATGCATGTATGGGCATTAGAATCTCCTAACTTCCCCAAAAGGGCCTCGAGGTGGACAGGATAATTGTTGGATATTAATATGTTGCCTGTAGAGACAGTTCAAATAAGTTTGTTTGTAACAGTAGATAGCAAACAGCAAGTTTACCCGCAATTTTGGACGCTAAAGCCAAATTCAAATTAGCCATCGTCTCCACTGAATTCACGCTCTCTGCCCTTTCACACTTCCAGGTATCCGCACAGCCCTCAAGGAGCTCAAATATCGCCAGGCCGCCATCCTCACCATTCTGAGCGATGATCTCCCACACTGCGTCCGCCGTCCGTTGCCTTGGCTTTGAGAACAGCAAGAAGGGAAAGAAAATCTTGTGGAAAACCTCGCTTTGGATGGGAGCTTCGGCCTTACAACAGAACTGCGAGGCGAGAAATGTGAAGTGTATGCGCAGGAGGACTCGTGCGGGTTTGGCATGGAGGGAGGCTGCGAGATTATCGAGAAATGTCATGGAATGTCGAGTTAAGATCGGGGTGATGACAGATGGCTTGGCGTAGAGGGCTTGGAGAACTTGCGTCTCGGTATCTTGGACACGGGCTAGCAGGGCCAAATGGATGGATTCCTGAGTAAAGGTATCCGCTTATGGCTACGAACAGTGAATCGGATGGCATTACGCACTTGTTCAGAAATCTCAAGCTCGGTGTCTGTTGAAAGGTTTACCAAAGCGTCTACGGCGATCTTGCGTACCGATGCGTCAGCATTGGAAGAGGCAACAATTACGTCGATGGTGCTACCGGTGCCGGACGGACCGTTTGCGCTCTCGGCAGCATATGTCTGGGAGAATCATATGAAATGAGAAACGGCCCAAGAATTGCAAAGTAATACAAACCATGGAAAGAGAAACGAGTAGTTGCTTTACGGAATCCTTCAAGTCCTCTCCTTCCGAAAACAAAGCCTCTCCCATTTCCTGCACAGAGCGGGGATAGCGCTGTTGCATGCCAGACAACAACCGACGAGCTTCTGAACAATCCGGAGCAGAATTGTCCGCAGAGAGTATCTGCTTCATGAGCAAGGTGATCGTATGACGTGTAACCATGACAGGAACATTTGTGAATGTCACTAGTGACTCGACAAGCAAGAAAACGGCTTCTTCATTCAACCTGAAATAAATGATTCAACAGTTAGATTACCTCACGTACATGGGAACCGTTCGTACCGTCGTACAAGCCCAGAAAGCAATGGACAGATGAACTTTTCAATTCCCACCCATAAACATGCCTTCCGAAGTTCATTATTGATGCCCCTTGTATATAGATGAGCAGCACTTCCCACTTGCGAAAAGGGTAAACATACGAAAGACGAAGCACAACCTTGACAGTTGTATCAGACAAACTATCTAATTTTTCTTGAGGTTCACATACGGACACGACGGCATTGATGAATTGATAAGTAGCGACCAGGTGGGCACAGCTAGCCATTGCGCTTACGACGGCTTTCAAGGCCTTTGGCACAATCTGGCATTTCTGGGAGAGGGCGGCTAAGAGGACATAACTTCCCAACTAACTCAGTCATGGTTTCAGTATCGGAGTAGTGAAAGAAAAGGAAGGAACTTGCGATGGAGTCCTTTGAAAAACTAGCTTCGGTAGAGTGTTTCTGCAATGGCTCAAGTACAGCTGGTAACAAGAAGGCGACAGTCCCTTCATCCAGAGATTTGTTGCGAACGATGAAGTCGTGCAAACTCGCTGCGTTAAAAGCTAACAGCGTGCGGTGTGTATAACCGCCCTTGAGCGCATTTGGGAGAAGGGCAACGATTGACCGGGCCAAGTCGGAATTCCGGAGCATCTCGGTGACAATGGAGATACGTGGGACGCTTTGAGCGGCGGACTTGAAAGCGAGGAGAAAGCTCCAGGTAGATTGTTGTCTGGCAGATGATGAGAAAGAGCGCCAAGAGGAACAATGATGACGTACTTGATATGGATGATTGTGAGCATTTTTGCAAAATGAGGAGACTCGTGATAAGGCCAAAACAATGCGAGAACGTCGTCCACGTTAAACTCGTTGATCCTGGTGAATGTTAATTAGATGATGTAACACTAGAGGACGTTGTAGGAGGAATCGAGCAGATTTACACACCTGAATCGTCTTACGAGCCATTCGATGATCTTCCCGGTGGGAGCATCCATCAAATATGGTCCAAGCAGCCTCAATATGCCAGCAATATTCCTATCCAGTTCTGCATTCGCATCGACAGATAGGAGAGTCCGATCGATGCCTTTTACTGCATCTGAGAACAATGTCTCCTGATACCCACGCAATGCAGGGTTCAAAGACGAAAGCTGAAGAAGACCGTTCACACCGAGTGCAAGAACGGATTCCAAGTCATGTCGATCAGCTTCTCGTCCAGTGAAAAGGTAGGATTCACACGTCTTGCGGCCCCGCGACAAAAGAGTCGAATTCGAAGATACATTTTGCGCTAGTTGCGCTGCGAGACTGGATACCATTCCAATTTCCAAGAGAGCATTCACTGGCAAGTCCTGCAAAAAAAGGTATGATTCACGTGACATTTATGATTATTACTACCGCAGTACTAGTGTTCACTGCACAGGTTTCAGGGCTTCAGACCCTCGCTTGGCCAAATATACTATGAACGACAATCTGTCCCTCCAGTTGCCTCTCAATGGCCTTGGTCGACAAAATCGATGCAAGTTGCAGCACATTCAACAATGTTGGCAGAGATCAAAATAACTATTATTATGGCCCTAGTTCCTCAAGCTTGAGCAAACCACCATTGGCGATCAACAATGCTCCCATCGAATTTCTATCTGCCCGTTTTACTGGTCGAGATAGAGAATTGGACCACCTGGCAAGGGTTCTCGATATTCATTGTGACCCGCCTATGCCTACTCGTTGTGTCATTCATGGGATGCCAGGTCTGGGAAAGACACAATTAACACTACAGTTTGCAATGTTGTCCTTCAAGAAGCGGCGTTACTCCCTCATCATCTGGATCTCGGCTGCTGTAATCGAACAACTGAAGCACGACTTTGCAAATGTGCTCGATCTTATCGATCACAGTGATCGCCATCACCCGGAGCAGAACACGAGGATCACAGCAGCACGGCGCTGGTTGGAGGAGTCTTCAGTTGACTGGCTTCTCATATTTGACAACGTTACCAACCAGACATTACGCTTCGTTCAAAAACATTTACCTCGTAACAATCGGCGAGGCAGCATTCTCTTCACGACAAGGACCGAAAATATTGCGAAATCCTTGGCAAACGCGGCAGGACGACAGCACGAGGCCTTCGAGCTTCAGCTTCTTGGTTTACAAGATGCAGCCAAGCTACTCCTCGAGGATCTTGCAGAGGATGGCGGGCATGAGAACTATGCATCACTTCCTGCCATGCGCAAAGCTGAGAGCCTCGTTAAATGCGTGGGATGTCTACCTCTTGCCATCACTCACATGGCATCATTCATGAAGCAATCGCATCGGAATCTGGATTATTTGCTTCGCATGTATCGGAGTGAGGCCAAAATCGACGTATGTTTTAACCCTAAGTCTTGTTGTCAACTCTCATTCTTTGTGCACCCTGAAAGATGATCAGCTGGAAGAACGATCGATCCACGTACGAGGAAAGATCTGTCGCATCTGCCTTTTCCTCTCAGCTTCAGGACGTGGCGCATCAATTTCCTCTTGTCAGCAATTTATTGAAGATGCTTTCTTTTTTTGGTACAGAAAGCATACCACGCGATATTATTGTTCAAGGGGCTAATGTGTTGTTTCACGAACACTTGGCAACCAACGCAGTCCAGGTGGCTGCAAACAGAAGCAGGCCTACCATATCCTCCGAACTGAAATCATTGATTGCTTTGATTCGAACACCGATACAACTCGACCGTGCCATTCAGCATCTCCAGGATCGCTCTTTGGTTAGGTATCATTATAACGTTGACACACCCGTGCTGCGCATACATGACTTGATCAAGGTCATGGTCCAGGACAGCGCAATGAAAGAGCACACTCGATTGAAATGGTTCGAGTCTGCGGTGATGGTCGTTTGTGGCGCATTTCGACAGGGGGAAGATCCTGCCCTGCCCAAGTGGTGGCCTCGATGCGAGGTGTTCCTTCCGCACATTCAATCGTTGACGTTGACGATGTGGGATGTCACCCGTGGCGTCGGGAACACTGAGCTTATCCTAGCAATTATCGATATTGCAAAATACCTGAAGAGTCGTGGGCGGTATAGCGAGGCTGAGACGCTGTACAATCAAGTGCTGACAAGCAACCAGGTTCAGCACCAACAAACACTGCAGACGAACCTTGCAAGCATCTACCGGCTGCAGGGGCGGTACAGCGAGGCGGAGACGCTACTCGAGCAAGCACTGACTAGCAGGGGGAAGCAACTTGGAGCTGAGCACCTGGACACGTTATGTACGGCGCATCAGCTTGCCAGCGTCTACAGGTACCAGCATCGGTACAGCGAGGCCGAGATGCTATTCGGGCGAGTGCTGGCTGGCAGAGGGGCGAAGCTCGGAGCCAAACACCCGCTCACACTGGAGACGGTGAACAGTCTCGCAATGGTCTACCAGTCCCAGAGGCAATACTGCGAGGCGGAGACGCTTTGCAAGCGAGCGTTGAAAGGCCACAAGGAGCAACTTGGGGCCCAACACCCTAGCACGCTCGTGATGGAGATGAACCTTGCAACCATCTACCACTGCCAGGAGCGGTATAGCGATGCTAAGAGGCTGCTCGTGAAAACACTAGCTGGCCAGGAAATTCTGCTTGGAGCAGAGCACCCAAGCACGCTGCGAACAATGAATCATCTTGCTAATGTATATCAGTCCCAGCGACTGTATAGCGAGGCTGAGACGTTGTATAACCAAGTACTGGCAGGCAGGCAGAAGCAGCTTGGGGCCAATCACCCAGCTACGCTACGGACGACGAAAAGTCTCAACAGATACACCCAAATGATAATTGAATGAACATGGCAAGCAGACACCTTTGTACGTCAACACATAACCCAAATTCCGTCAAGTCTACCATCCTAATACCTATAAAATTTACCATAGCTAAAGTAGTCCTGAATTACCATCGACAAGATTCACGTCCTACAAACCGCTATCTGGCGCATTGGCCTCCGCCTCCCAGGACGAGCGCACCCGCCAGCTAAAAAATGTCGTCTCCGCCCCGGAGCCTCGAGACCCTCTGCCCCCCGCAATCTGAGGGGTTGGCTGCCGCGCATTAATGTGATACTTTTGGTCCGCACTGCAGGATGGCGTGTCAAGTGGAGACATCCGTTAATAATACGCCCACCTCGTTGACATCGCGGAGAGATCCCGCAGTTGAAGATATCAAATGACCCTCGCCTACCGTTGGGTCCGAGATATCTCCGTTCTCGCCCTTTGGAGCTTTATGCACGGTTTCCGAAGACTCGACTCCAACATCACTAACCATCACCTTCTGACGCCAATTATCCTACACGGCCCTTACACGCTGGTCGAGCAATCTCGCTTCCGCCTCCACTTGTCGGACAACAGCGCGTCTCCCGTCCCGGATTCGTTGCGCGCTGCCGCTCTCCACCGCGTCGAGGGCCACCAGCAGCCGGCTGAGCGACTCCACATAAAGGTGGAGCGGTGCGTTTGAGTTCGTGTAAGCGAGCTTATAAGTCTGTATGCTGCTTTCCGCGTTATCGCATATCCGCTCCGGCTCCAGCAAGGTGTCTGGTACATCGATATTAACGAGTTGGTTGTTGTTCATGAAATCGAGTTTGGTTGGGAAGATGAAACCGCGCCGGAGCGAGTTGTATTGTGTTTGAATGGATTTTATGGCGGAAAGAGCCTTCTGAGCACGGTAGAATGACTGAATTTTGGCGGCGGCTGCGAGTTGTTCATCTGTGATAGGTGTTGCTGAGGGAGTGGGAGTGGGTTGTTGAGGTTGTGTATGAATCGCCGAGTTTGCTGGCTGCACAGAAGTGTGAAAATTTTCGGTTTTCCGTATGGTATTGGATAACTTACCATCTCCGTGGCAGACGCCTCCAACTTTTGGGATCCCAAAAGGTTCTCGGCTGGCGATATCTCCCCCTTCTTCCGTCTATCATCTTCGGCTAGAAACCGCTCACGCTCCTTTTCTGCTGCTTCTTGTCTCCGTTTCGCAATGAGATATGCTCTCTCCCGGGGTGAGAGTCCGTACTGGCCATATCCCGATGATGACAGGTTCCCGTCTTGAGGGTCGATATCGTCATTCGACCGTGACGAAGGACTACGCTGGGAGAGGAATGGGGCCCTGTGTATGGAATCGGCGTATTGGCTGTAGTCGAACATTGATGTTGATATTTTGCCTGTGAATGGGGCTCAAACATATGCAGGATATACACGGTTGAAGACATTGGAGATGTCGATACAATAAGCAGGAACTTTCTAGACGGCAAACAGTCACAAACACGATCGATCGATCATTGCTGACTAAGGGTAGTTGTATAACCGTAACTGTGCTAAGAGCTACAAAATATTGTTGGCAGTATGATACTGATAAGTGTCTTTAGTCCTTATTGGCGGCAGGCGAGGGATGATACTTTGGAAGTGCCTCGCCGGGTCGTGAGATCTTAAATCCTACAGCGAGTCACTGGTGGTTAACAACTAAGCCATCAAATCATCGAAGTTAAAACTCATACCTTGTAGAGCAGCAGCCTTCTCGCCCTGTCGTCCGAATCCCATTCCAACCTTATCACTCCCAAATGAGTCTCGACCATCTTTCTCGCCAAACGAGGAAACAGTGGAGCGAGCACTCGCGCCAGTAAAGTGAGTTGGGAGAAGAGCCTTCTCCTGTTCGCGCCAAGAGGTGATGGAACGTTTGCTCTTGGCAGATTGACGCCAAATGAGACCCACAAGGATGTTGAGGCAGCCAAGAGCGAACAGGAAGAACGCAGATACGAGTGCAAAGTCATCAACGAAATGCGACAGAACCGCAGCCCCGATACTAGAAATAGCACAAGACAAATCAATGCCAATGCCCCGTGCATGATAGAGAATAGATGGAAAAAATGACTTACAGGCATTGGAAAACACCAAGGGCGCCAAGACCAAAGTCCTTTCCGAGTACAGGGAAGAAGCGGTCAAAGAAGACAGCCGGCCAGCCGAGTTCCGACAGGATGAGGACGATGACTTGACCGATGATGAAAAGGCGATTGACAACCGCCCAGAAGGCTCCGGCAGGTTGATTTGGTACAGTACTGCCCCTGCAATACAAGTTGTCTCAACAGTCTGCAGAAAAACGGAAGTGTATCAAACAAAACGTACTCAATATAGTCGCAATTAATCGTATAGTCGTCCAACGTAGAGTTTCCTGCTAGTTTCCCTTCTGTGACGAAGTGGTTGACCGCTTCGATATCGTGAACCATCACGACGATGCTGCTGGAGAACACCAGCAAGAGGGTGATAATACTCAACACGCGGACGATATTAAGCCCGATAAAGGTAACTAGATTGAGGACATGCATTAGATCGGATGAACGACGAATGTTGTTAAACAAGCAGCACGAACAGGCACGAGGGGGAAGCATCGTGGTGTTGGACAAGTATTCTTTTAAAAATATATCTAGGTTGGGGCCTCGTCGACGTCGAGAATTGCAAGTTGAAAGCAAGGATGAGATTGACGAGAAAATGAGAGCAAGATGCACCAGCACCGATGTAAAGAATGTAGATACGAGAGAGAAATAGAAGAAAGCACCAGTGCTGGACTTGGGAGAGTGTGAGGTTCAGACCGTCGGACTGGGGTAGGTTACGGTCACTGGCTCGTCGCCTGAGCTTAAGTACTCCCAGTTGGCCGGTGACCATTGTTCTTGAGTGTCGCAACCACCATTCTATAGCCACACATTGTTCAAGAACAAAAGTAGTCATTCAAATTGTTGTAAACATGTACAAACTACGGATGTCCTTTCGGTGATTACAGTAATTATATCAGACAAGAATTGCTTCATTATTAGTACAATGTCCCGTCGGCAGTTCCACAAAAATTAGAAGGGATGGGACGGTATATAGGATATCGAAGGTATCGGCGACCACGGTTCTCGTTATCGGTCTGCGGGTGGAGGTGGCACCGGCGGTGGCTGATTCTGTCGAGGTCGCTGCAGCTTCTGTCCTTCGTTCCGGGCTCGCTGTTCCTGCTCCGCCTGCATGGTAGCCATGATTTGAAGTTGATGCGCAATAAACTCTGACGTTCCGGACCTAGAAAATGTTGAGGAACAGCGTTACCGAACAATCACATCAACATGTCGTACCTCATCCTGAGAATTCGCATAATCGTCTCTCCGCTGGAAACATCCTTCTCCTGCCGTTTCTCTTTCTTGCGTTCTTTGATCGTGCCGAGGTTCCGTTGCTGATAGACGCTTTTAGCGCGTTTCTTAAACGAGGGAGCAGTACGAAGAGTTTGTTGCATCATACGGACGCATTCCTCCATCAAAGCATCCCTGAATAGTAACAAACATCAGTATCCTCCGTACCTGGATCTTGAGTTGCACTACACACGTGGTCCAATCGTAATAGAGTCGTATGGAGAAGATATCCCTGTATTTCTGATTTTGTAGGATCTCCAATGGCACAGGACCTTCTCCGCCAGCATAGAAATAATCTCGCAAGAACTGAAAGACGATGTTAGACCGGAATCGTGAGACACAAATCATTACGTTCACCTTGAGCCATTTAAACACAATGTCCACCTCCTTGTCTGTAAGTGGTTTCATGTCACTGCTGATGTCAGACAGAGGAGGAACGAGGAGACCCTCGATGACGGTGAGAACTTCCTTCCAGATTCGGCTCATCACCATCTCTTTCGCATCGTCGCTTAGATATGTGTTAAGCGTTTGTAGATTGGCATCGAAATAGTCAAACAAAGGTAAAATTGCTTGTTCGATGTCGACGTCGCTAAGCTCATCTGGTCGCACTCGAGGTTTTTCGGCATGTGGGAGGGGTATCTGTACTTCGCTTGCAGATGGACCAAGGGCGGAGCGATAGAGCGCAGTGACATTGCCGAGAGCTTTGTTATAGTCCAGTCCAAGATTACCTTTGATTAAAGTCTTGAGCACACTGCGCGAAAGACATTGTTGTACGAATGGAGACATCTACGGTACAACATATTAGCCCCCACCCCCGAAAAATAGTGTATTCATGTCCAAACCTTGTCGATGAAGATACGTAGCATATCCGATTCTGCCCTTTTCAGCGATCTGAAAGCGCGACCAAAGTAGAATTGTATATCATCCTTTTCGCCTTCCATACTAATTCGTAGTAAAACGCGGCCTTGGGTGTCCAAAGTTTTCCAGACATCGTGCGTCAAGAAGTCACCGTACAGTCGAGGGTCCAAGCAAATATATTCTCGGCCAACAGTGTCATGCTTGCCCACAAGAGCCCGATCTCTGATACTAACCATGAGCCATAGTGGTTTATCAACAGATATGTCGAAAGTCTCATCCCCTAACCGTGCATAAGCGTTAAGGTCTAACAGAGCGCAGGAAGTTAACTCACATCGAGGGTTCAGTGTCTCATAGACGGTTCGGGTTTTCGCTAATCGGTTGCCATTCTCATCACTCAGGGTGACGAAAGTGTCAAGTTTCGAAGACGGACTGCTATCCAAAGGTACGAGACCTTCTGCAATAACAATCTTCACCGTGAACAAAAACCGCTCTCGTTCCACTTTCTCGGGTACCGGCGGGCCATGTTGTTCCAAAATTTCCGCAATTTTGTCCACTTGCATCTGATTGTACATGTTGTCGAGTAGCCTGCGAGCAGCTTCGATGTTGTTCAACTTGACACAAGATTCCGGCTGGAAGTTGAAGGGTTCGACTTTCTTGTCGCCCGTAATGGCGAGCTGCCTGGCTTTCTCGAGCCAGGCAGACGTCTTCTGTGGTTGAATATATTCAGACGGGCGAGGAAACATCTCAGTCATAAACAGCTCTTCGACACTTCGACAGTACTGTTCAACCGCTTTTGAAATGGTCTGGATGGTTATGGTTGCATTCAACAAAATTCATTCCGCTGCAAATGTCCCCAACATACCCTGGAAAGACTGGTGAAAAACCTGGCACGTTGGTACTCGTCCGACCATTCTAGATCTTGCAAGAAAGTGATTGGGCTTCGCAAGGAATCAAAGAGATCTACAATGGACGAGCTATGGCCTTCAGATCCTTCGGCATGGAACTGGAGAGAAGAGACGTCAACGGATGAGACGCTGTGGATTACGGTGAAAGCACCTTATCTGCAGCTATGGCCTACAAATGTGTTAGCTAGTATTTTCAAGAGATACACAAAAGGCTTACAGCGGCTACCCACTGTCCTGTTTTGCTATCAGTGTTGACAAGCCACTGGCGAACATAGGGTTCAAAAAAGACACCAATATCCATGTCAATATGACCCCTAAGTTTCGAGGGATTACGTTCCATGAGCAGATGAAAAAATATCAGTTTCGCTCACCCAGGACAAAAGGCACTGTACATCCCCATGAGCATCTTCACCCGACGATAGAGTGCAAATATGTCTTGGATTGGTACATCTGGTGTGGGCCCACTCATTGAAGCTTCAAATAAACGCTTTTGATAGCGTTCCACATCCGCCACGAAAAGAGGCACTTGTACTTCAACAACTAAGGAGACTAGATCAATTTGCCTGTGTGGTGATGAGTCTTGAAACAAATTTCATCATCGTTGCTACAAGGAAGGAGCTTACCCAAGAATAGGTTGCGGGAATCTCTTGTCCAGAAGTTTAGCCATCTTTTCTAGATCATCGGTGAACAAAAGGAGTGGTAATGCTCGATTGACACCTGGCGCAGCCTGCAACTCCTCCATCTTCTTCCCGAAGTAATTATTTGCTACTTGTCGTATTCGGTCTTGTATATCAGCCAAGCGAGCGGAGACGTCGACATCGAAGCGTTGAAGGAGACCGCTGCTGCGTATCTGTTCTAGAACAGATATGTACGGCTCAACTTCAGCTGGTTTAATATTGGGAAGAGCGTCCATGGCATGGTAAAGACAAGAAAGGAATATGTTGAATAAATTGCCATACACTCCAGCGAGAAATTCAGACTATGGATCTTCGTGAGTAACACGGGGTGAAAAGTCTACATTGACCTACGTCTGATGTTGGCCATTTTTCCAGCTCGCTATCGTGCATGGCCTTGGTAACCATTTGCAGGGCCTCAGGCACGCACTCCAGCGGAACATCAGTGCGTTCATAGAATTGTTTGACCAGATCCAGAAAGCAAACTGCACGGTATGGCTGCCCGATACGCCACCGCAACGCGCACTCGTTAATGATTTCTATATGTGCTGAGGAGAGGATCCCCAATGACACTTCTTCGTTATCGTCAACCTCAGGGCCAAGCATTTTTTCTAGATCTGCAACAAGACAGTATTCCACTAATCGCTGGTAAAACTTCCGAGGATTGGGAGGAATGTACGTGAAGTGGTGGCCAACAGGAACTTCATCATCAACATCAACACCATTGTCCAGTTCGTCCGCATTAAAGTCTGGGGCAGATCCGGCAAAGAAAGAGCGTCGGCTGCTGACGGAATCGTGACGAGAACTCCGTGCTGAAGAATCAACTCCTATAGATGAATATGAAGACATTGGACGAGTATTTGTTGTTTGGAAGGAAGGCACTATATCAGATGATGTGGACTTGGCGAGTTCTGGGTTTGTCTTCATCATTTGCAGCATCAGTTGTGAGAGTCGCGATGTCTCCAATGTTCGCCATTGTTGCCAAGCAGAATCGTTCTGAAAATCTTCCCGACGACCAGGGAAAGGGGCACCGGCATTGATATTTTTTAGGCAAGTCTATCAATACCAGTGAAATCTGAATGATATTCCCATGCATCAGATTACTTACTTTGAGATCAAGCAAAGCAGCCTATTTAGGTGACAATGAACGCCAGGTCGACAAAACAAGACATGCTCTCACCTTTTCTGTACAGAATTGCCTATACTGTTCAACTTCCCTCTGAAGAGCGGAATCGGAGACTTTGAAGAGTTGGCCAACAATTTTCACCAGTTGCATATCCTTTATGCTATTGAGGGATTGAGAATGACCCACAGAATCGCGATCCCGAGAAGTTGAAGCTGAGTCGTAGCCAGAATCGTTAGCTGTTTGCGACGGAGCCAATTTCGCCGTATATATATCCAATCGTGATAGAAGCTCTGGCGAGACGTAACTGACGTGCCGTAGACATTCACGAAGTATCTTCACAAATTGCGCGATTTGGCTGTTTAGCTCAAGTTTCCACCCGTCTCCAGAGAGTGAAGGTTCTTTCTTCAATACACCAGTGGCATGGGTGGCGAACATTAGGATAAGTTCCTCGATCTTTCGATTTTCTTTCATTTGGCGCTTGAATGCGTCGTTCTTGAACTGACCATAAAACACTCCCATTGTCCGTCGGATGAGCTGGTCAGCATAGCTTCCGCACCGGATCAATCAATCTCTGCCCATGTGTGGTCCAATGGAAATCACTCACGTAGGATCCTTCCCCATTGCGATATCCTGCAACTTCTGCTCCAACAGCTTCAAAAGTTTCTCAGGAAATTTGACGCTTTTCGACCCGTCTCTCATATCCTTAAAGAGGTCGCCGATGGAGAAGATTGAACTTGACAGCGCACCCTGCAGCCGTGAGTGATGTTCTTTCTCCCGAACCTCTGCATTGGGGACTTCTACGACCTTGGGCAAAAGGAGATAGCTGAGAAAACTGCGCAACAATGAATTAGAAAGTGGCGAGTGCCAGAGGCAATTCGTTCGTACGCAGTGCGGAGCACATAGCTAGATAAGACATTTGTTAGTAAATTGATGGATTCAAGGAGAAGAACAGACCTGAATAAGTCTTCGTCTGTTACACGGTACTTGGACAACCGTTTCTCGTGTGCTATACTATTCTGACTTCGTTTAGACATAGATGACACGAGGCGTGGTCCGGAAAGAAAGGTAAACCAGTAGGCGTAATGTTACACTGGAAGAGGCACTTCCAGGACAGTATCAAGATGAGCAACGGACAAACAACTGTCACGGTTGTACAGTCGCGATTTCGATGGCAGGATGAGTACGTAATAAATTCACCCAATGTGGTATCGTCAAAGGTCAATTCGCCGGTCATACTGTAGCTACTATAGTATCATAGAGCCCATCACATATTTACAATTCATCGCGGATACTGCTGTGAGGTGGAAACGAAGGGATTTCAGTGGTCTCTCCTTCTGGCTCCATAACCGGCGTTTTTTCTGACGATGCTGTAATAGCAGGAGCACTTGAAGTGGTGGTCTTTTTCGGCTTCGGAATCCTTCGCTTCACCAATTTTTGCAACTGTGTCTCCAGCGTTTTCGCCCGTGCCTTCATTTCTGTCGTGGAGATGACAGGGTCCTGATTCATCTTCACCGACTTCTGCTTTTCCACCCATTCATTCAACCATACTTCATGATCCTTAAGCGTCTTCTCCAGTCCCTCTAGCTCTTCCACAGTCCACTTTGATGGAAGCCCTGCCGCTTCCTCCGCAGTCAAATTCGCTCTCGCCTCTGTAAGGAAAAGTCTCGTGCTCCAGTTCCACATCTGGCTGTTATTCAAAGTCTGTGGGAAAGCCTCTATCTCCTGGTAACGGTGTATAATCGGTCTCTCGAGAATCCTGTCACGAAAGTCAACGCAGAACAGCGTGTAGAGAGAAGGCAATTCACTCTAGGGCATTGCGTTTATCAAGGAATTGCACAGTGTCGGCGGAATCTCCTTTGTCGTGAAGCCAAGAAAATGATTCCGTTAACCTCTCGGCGATCGCCCTTCTCTCGGCCTCCTGCGAACACTTCTTGAAAGGTGTTTCCTTGTTCTCATCGTCCAGTAGGTCTCGCACTCGGTACAAGTAACTTTCGAAATTATTTCGTGCCTCCTCTTTCCGTTGCTTGCCGGCCTCCTCTTGATCTAGGGCGCGGAGTCTGTTCGGAAAGTCAATGCGGGGATAGCCAGGAATGAAAACTATTCTTGACAAACCTAGTGCGAGCCGTTCGTTTCTCGCTGGCTGTCATTGGAGGTATGGAGGAAAATGTAATAGAGGTGTTCAAGGGTATCGTGCTTTGATCTTTCTGCAAGTCTTTCGGCAGTGGTATTGTCTCCGCAGTTGATCCAGAAGAATCGGAGGATGAAAATGGTTCTTGGTCCGATTCACGGGGAGGTATATTTTCCAATACCTCCGAATCATCTGTGGAGGACGTGCTTCCGCCTCCGAAGAAGCCCTTCAATTTACCTAATATTCCCAAAGGTGAGCAGAGCAGCAAGCTGGGGGAGTTCTTTTCCATACCTGTGATAGAATCGTCCTTGATTTCTCCGAAAGCAACTGCATCCTGAACCGAAACAAAGCCAGACTCGGACAGCCTGATGGTCGCTTTTACAACTGGGTCCACTGCTCCGCGTTCAGTCAAATTGCCCAGGGCATCACTGACACCGCTGATATCCACTTCGAGAATTCCAGTAGGTCTGAACAACGACAACGTGAGTAATACTGCGTAAGCACCAAGCCATGGACAAACGATGAGTCCGGATTCTTGTATTCCAACCGGACGGAGAAATCTTCTTGGCGTTTGAATGTTAATATCTTTTTATGACCGACCTTTGATCCTGCCGGGAATACGACTGTATTAATTGTTCGGGGGTTGGAGGATCCAGAAGATGCAGCTGAGAGATAAGAGGCTTGAATAGTCTGGGTGCTAATGTCGGAAACTTTGATGATTTTGGTCTTGAACTGTCTGCTAAGGCTGGCGCCGTGGAAGGCAGCACCTGCTCGACTGATCAGATGAATTTTATTTTACTAATTCATTCAAACACTACCAAGAACGGCTGCCTCGTCGGCATTGACGTTCAGTGCGATTTTATCCCTAAAAAGTATTATTCAAATCCGATCACCAGGACGAAATGAGATACACTTACTCCCCCACAGCCTGCCTCACAGCCGCTTGAATCATAGGAGTTCGTGTGCTTCCGCCAGTGAGAACCACAGATGTGATATCGTCCTGCAGCAGCATTAGAGAGAGAAGCAGCAAGTAGTTGATAGGAACACGGACCAAGGTGAGTCCAGCATTGCTCAGCGCATCAAAGATGGGGCGCGCAAAGCGATCTTTTAAATCAGCGCAAGCATTCTCAAACGAAGCTCTAGTTATCTTGGACCGGAAGTCAATGTCAAAGGCAATGCTCTCGACCTTTGAAATGCGACATCAGTGTCCGCAGCGAAAGAGAACCAGAGGTAATACCTCACCGTCGCCACAGCATCCGAGTTGGCACTCAGGATTGCCTTGACACGACCTGCCTCCTTCCACAATTTGGCCATACCTCGCCTATCACTTCGAATGTCCCTCCTATGTTTGTTGATGAAGTTTTCAACTAATATCTGGCGAAGTCGACGATCGAGTTCGTTCCCACCCGTGTTAAGGTCATAACCAACTCCCACTGCAGATATTTGCGTTTCAGAGGATTCTCCCTTGGCGTTCGTCTCCGTTAAAAATGAAACGACGGTAGCTCGGATCGCAGATGCACCAGCGTCATAAATGACATGATACTCGATGGTAGGGAAGGAACGGGTCATAGCATAATTGACTGCCACGGCTGTTCCGTCGTTGATGAGAGCCAGCGTGCGAAGCCCCGCGACTTCGATCGCGTCTGCTACGGCATCACGTTCGAATTGAGTGTAGAAAGATGGCACGGTCACGACAACATCGTAAACTTTCTCGCCAGCCATGGATTCTGCCAAACCCTTGACATATGCAAATTGCATACCGACGAGTTCTTCGGTGCTCCATTCCGTGCCGTCACTCCTTCGTAACGCCACAGTTTGGCGCGAAGTCTCCACGACCTCTGCAGTTGATATGGTTGTAAAAAAAGATACGGCTTCAGAATCGAATGGCGCCGCCAGAAGGTACTTTACGGATGAGAATGAATCTGAGGGAAAGCGTGAAGCCTGCGAAATGGTCAGGCGAGTGTGAAGATAAATTGTGACTGGTTGCTTACGAGGTTGAAGGCATCGGATCCGAACAATCGGTCGTCGTTTTTCCAGCCCACGGCAGACTGAATTTTTCTTTTTGAATCCTTGTTGAGTAGAACGTCAAAGGGTACGCCTGGTTTCATCAAAGACGCCTTGATCCAGTCGGCGCCATAGTCAATTGCGAGAACAGAGGCAAACGCGGAATCCGGGCACAGAGAAAGTAAGGTAAGGAGAGGCCAGAGAAATATAAAGCGCATCTTAAAGATTGAAATTTGCAGGCAGGCTGTTGTGCATCTAGTATTAGTGCTGTCGTGGCTTGACACGTCAAACGACACTGAGGTTAGGGTCTCAAACGCTGCTTCCGCCTTTAACTTATATTGAGCCGATAACGACTAGAAGTGTAGGCTTTGAACACTGGACAGACAAATAACCGAGTCACGACGACTGGTTGATTGTATCCAATGCCTTCAACCTGTGAGTAACTGCTTACAACTGTCGGCTGACCATGTTTGACTCAATCTGAATTGACATTAGGGGGATTCATATTCGGGCTGGGACCAACGTCGCACAAAGTGAAACGGGTATATAAACAGTCGCCCATCCGTTAGCCCTTTCCCCCATCTTGACTTCCTACTATCGTCGGTTTTCAAAATCTTCATACAGAACAACATGCCCCAAAGCAGATACCCTACCCCCGTTTCCACCTTTGATCGTAGCACCTTTGACCGTCGAGCCTTCTTAGAACACATCTGCGACTGGGACGATGCAACTAGGAAGGTTCAGGCGCCTGTCGTAGTCCCCCCGAAGGTAGTCGCTTGGTGGGATGTACGGGAGCCGACTTCGAAGTCCTTCAAGACATTGACGAATCTCGCTGGTCGAATCGTCAAAAAGAAGGAGAAGAAGAATCTCGGTATCGAGTACATCGTCAACAAGAAAACGAAGAAGAATCTCGGTATCGAGAACATTCCAATTCGTTAAATTGCCGAACCCTCTTTCATCTTTTCTGGTTTGGACATTATACCCCTAATCTCAGCCAACCAATATACCCCTACTCTTTCATCTTTCCGTTGCCGTCTCTATCATTATTCGGCCAATGGTGACTTCTCAACACATTAGCGCTGATGTCGTGGAGGAGTCATCGGCCACGTTTCCCGACATTTTTCTCTGCGTCTATCTTTGTTTTCATCCGTTCCTTCTTTTATTTCACACCTTTCCATCCCTCGTTTCGCCCTACCTCTTGATATCTTGCTGACACTCGTTCCTTGCCCAGATTCGCAGACAAGGCAGCGAGTGGCTGACGTCAATTTGCAGCAGACGGTCTGCGCATCACGTTTGCCATCATTCAGTTGAACGTTCCACATCCCAGTATCCTGACGTCTTTTCTTTAAGAAGAGTTTATCGACCTGCCAACTCTTGTTCGCAGGTCACTTGTCTCGCCACCCAAACCCCTTTCAGCGTTATCGGTGGTTCAAACATCGGCGCGGGCCTTGGTGTTGTTCTCATTATCTATTGAAGCGTCTCTCACACCTTTGCTTCAGAATATCGACGAAAGTCGAGGATTCCCCTGTGGAAGCTTACCGCTCGGAAGATTGTCACTCAGCGAGGCTGTGGAACGAAGGTCGTAGGTGAGAGTTAGCCATTGCGTCGACAGGAATACACTGACTTCCGGACCAAGGCAAGCCGACGAAGACATCCGGGCCCCCGGACCCGGACCCGAGAGGACCAGGAGGACCAGGCGGACCGACCAGGACCTAGGAGGAACGACCGAGGACCCGGGAGGACAGACCAGGATCGGGAGGACCCGAGGACCCAGGACCGGGACCCAGGAGGACCAGGACCAGGACCAGGACCGACCAGGAGGACCGACCGAGGCCGGGACCGGGGCTCAGGAGGACCAGGACTAGGGCCGGGACCAGGACCAGGACCAGGACCGACCAGGAGGACCGACCGACGCCAGGACCGGGACCCAGGAGGACCAGGACCAGGACCGACCAGGAGGACCCAGGACCCAGGAGGACCAGGACCAGGACCGGACCGACCAGGACCCAGGAGGACCCAGGACCGACCAGGATCCAGGAGGACCAGGACCGGGAGGACCGACCGGGGACCCGACCCAGGACCGCCGACGAGGACGAGGACGAGGACGAGACGCGAGCCAGGACCAGAGGACCGACCCGGGTGTGGACGGAGGAGAGGGAGCAGGAGGTTATGGAGCAATGGCGGGCCGGGCAAAGACTTGGAGGAAGGAATTAGGGTGACGATTATTCAGCGAGTTTTCTTCATTGGTGATATGTATTGAAATTTGATACTGGCACCAAAAGATCTGGTTCATGGCTTTCTTGCTACGGTGTGCATGTCAAACTCACTCGAACTGGCTCAGAATCTCGAACTAGCGGTCTTGCGGTGCTGTCGAAGATACTGAGGGACACCGGCAAAGCAAAAGGTCACTACCGGTTATGCCGAATGCGCCTCGCTACTTCAGCATTCCCGCCTCGTTGTTGCTACCCTCATCATGCATCTGTGGTCGTCGTGGTCGCTCTCTGTACAATCATGATGGAGGCTTGTGTTTCGTTCGTTGGCAAACTAGGCCTCAGAGCAGTTTTTCGTACTGATTCTTCTCATAATAACCACTATGGGTTCCATCCTCGATCGTCTGGCATTTACTCGTTCTCGCAAGTTTTGTGGCTGGACATCCCAAATCATTGCACCCAAGTGGACGACGTAAAACCAGAACTTGGTTGTTCAAGAATTCACCATTTCGTAATCTCACGATCTATATGTCCGCCACACCCATCTATCATCTATATCTATCACAGGGTGCGAGAACGGAAAAACGACACGGATGCTCCCATTGCCGTCATCGATGCTCAAGCTGGATCCCAATCAAACATCCTGTTCTCGCATGGCTTCTGGCGTTCTCTCCTGCATCACCCACACCTGCCGCTTTCAAGTTCCTGCCCAATTGGACCTCATTGTTTCTGATCTGTGTAGACGGTGATGGTGACGGGTTCCCACAGCGGAGGGGGGGGAGGACACTTGCGTTTTTTGTGGCTCTGGATTTCCCAGCAACTTACCGAGCAGGACAGCTGTTTCGACTGCGAAAACTTGGAAGCCGCACCGCTTATGAGGTTGCGATCATTTTCATTGCCGTGTCGCCTAAAACTTGGAAGTGGAGGCACGCCATTCCTTGGGTTACGTGAGGCACATATTGAGGGCTCTAATGGATCCCATGGACGAAAAGCGATCTGACCAGGATTTGCTACCACTTCTACATTTTTTCTAGCCGCTTTTTTTTTAAAATCCAGCCTGTCATGTACGTTCTTCGTTTCTTTCAACAGCTTTGCTTTCAGCGCTAATAATAGTCCATGCACGCCCGTATTTATTATAATTGTCAGGTGTGTGTGAGCATATACAGTCTCCTCGAATCCAATCTCATGTCCACCCCAAAGTCTCGTCAAGCGATTTCACTTCATTCCAGTCTTTAAGACTTGTTACAGTGTTCATGGCCAAGGAACGAGTGCTGGCCAAGGACATCCCCTGTCGAATATTATTATAGAATGTTCCCCACGGGTAAGAGGTATTTCAAGAAAGCCGTGGACTCGGAACGGTTTGTGTATCCAACATGTCAGTGCTAGGCGGCATAAAGAACCTGACCCGCAACATTTAATAGACGCGGCATGAACGGCTTGCTTCTTTCTGGCCACTGGGAGCGCCTTCTCTCGGAACAGCTCTTTCCTAAGCTGGAGTTACGCGGATTGGGAGAAGGCCGCACGGTGAGCTGTCCAGTGGCGGCGTGGCCACGACGTCAAATACAGCTTCAAGCTTCAAGTCTCTTTGACATCTGGACGTTTTTCTCCAATTCGGCCCATAGACTTTTTTTTTTCCACAGGTCGCCGGACCTTCTGCGAGACGAACTCTGAATTCGACGAACGAGCCGCTGCTGGCCTCCGCTGCCAAATGAGCTTGAGGCACGCCGTAATAACTAACCTACTGTCAATAATGATCCGTGCCTCCTTTGTTCATCCGTTGTGCGTCTGTTCAATCTTTTTTTTAATTTTCAATTTTTTTACCAAAAAAAAACCCGATGATCTAGGTTAAAGTGGTGAGCCTACCATTGACGGAGGAATTTGGCTCCTCGCAGTATCGTTATTTCCAAGGCCGGGGGCTTTTTGTCATTGTTATTGACGGATTCTTGGATTAATCACTAGAGGGCAGATACCAAGTAAAGAGTGCACGCTTGTCCGTCCGAAATGCGAAATGCTTGACAGAAAACGTGTTTTTTTTTTGGACCGTCTGTTTCGCAGTGACAAGTGGTTGATCTAATTGGCGGTTTTCTCCGAATCATGTTTCACGAGCTATCCCGATTATGCACCTCATCCCGGGCCGTTCAGATCTACCCGTCACGTTTTGGGGTGCGATCCATGACTGGGGGACGCAGTTCCCTGCGTGGGCCAAGCTGTATCTCTCTCCCTTCCGCTAGGCACATTAATGATAGCTTGACAAAAGCTGTATTAAGCTTCGTTTTTTTAATCCAAGGTGTTCATATGCGGCCGGTTTTTTTCCGGACCGGGGGTGACGTCGGATACAATTCGGTCAATTACCCACATATGCGTGGAGACGCTGTTTGCGCTGTCCGGGTTTCACGACCTGTCATTAGGGATAGGCACTGCACCAGGCGTCTGATCGCTGCAAACAATGCCATGTTGTCGCACCATGTGCGATTGCGCTTGACTCGGGGAGCCTATGATGATATCAGACTGCTCCTGCGAAATGGTGTATGTGTAAGGCACGGCGCCTGAGGAAGCCGGGGCAGTCTCATGCGAGGGGACGGGGTTGTTGAGGCGAGAGGGTGTTACAACGGGTAGCGGTCCATTTGTTTGTTTGGAGAAACTGACATATAGTGAGTGTGGTGTGTTGGTATACTGTTTGTGCCATTGTGAAACAAGATGAAAGAGTTTGTTTGCTGTTATCTTGAGTGAATATGATTGATGGTCGTGGTCGTGTGTACGCATGGTTAAAGTGCAAGGTTTGGCTCTGGACGCAGAGGAACATGAAAAAGGCTTTGGGAGATTCACGTGTCGATGATGGAGCTCGATGGAGGATGTAAAGCATGTGTGGAGACATCATCACATTGGGGATGTAGTCACCGCTGGTTCTATATCACCTGGAGCGAGGTGTGTCTGACGGTACATACATACGCCTATATGCGCCGATCTCTCCGGATAGTGATTTCTCGCAATGCTAGTCTGTCTCTGATCCGACTAAGGCTGGAACCGGCACCTGTGCGCCCCCCAGTCCCCAGTGGAGGGTGAGCGATTGTGAATATCGTCGGGAGCAGTTCTTTTGGTGGAATTTCTGGTGGAAAGCGGGAGGATGGGAAGAGAAGGGAATCCGCCAAGGTATTGCAATTTTGGATTTTGTTCCTAGCATAGTTAGAGGTCGTACTTGGCGACGTCGAAGAAGACTGATAGTGATACGGTTAACGTTGGGACAGAGTTACTTATTCCGAACAGAACGGGCAAGGCTCAAGGCTATAGCTGACGATCATGAAAGCAGGATCAGAACCCTGCACCGGCCGTCGGAGCATCACACACCCACTTGAAGTTTGCCGGCGTAAATCCCTCTGCCTGGCAAGTAATTATTATTATTATTATTGTGTAATATTATTGTATAATTAATTGTCTAGTCGCGGAGATAACGGCAATCGTGCCCGGAGTACGACCGGGGTTTGTTTATCTTTTGTTGATTTGTTGATTTCGTGTTCTCTTCGCCTCTCGCCTTTTAACCACCACAACCCAGCCAATGTCTTCCTTGCCCTGCTAACACTTCCAGTCTCAGGCTGTTGCCCGTCAACACCTCGAGCCAATCCCCCCCTCGTCCTACAATGGCCCCTCCTCGCCCAATACTCAAACATCCCTCTGCATCTCTTCACGCCCCACATCACCCCACTCACGCCGTCCATTTCCCCCCCTCCTCTGCCCTCACTTGCACTTTTACCGCCTACTCCGCCTCCACTTATGACCGCTCCCCAATCGTCGTCGCCCCTAATTCTTGCGCTCTTCCAGAACGCGGCTGTCCAGGACGCACCTACAGCCTCGACGACGCCTCTGTCCGCCGCCCCATCAACTTTTATACTCCGCCTGCCAACGGGAGGGACCTCCATCCCCGCGCCCTAGCATTCAACCAATCTCAATCTCGATGCAATGACCCCCTTTTGGGCCGTATCCAAGACGGTCCCCCCGCATACCCACAGCTGCCGCCACTCATACCCGACGTCTCATCCGAGTCAGAAGAAAGTGACAGCTCTGCTTGTACTCCTACAGAATCACCATCCGCAGAACCCTTCTTCGACTCCACTCTCAGTCGTCTCAACCGCCTTTCGATTTCAGATACTGCCGTCTCAATATCAAAGCCCCCGTCAAGATTTATCGAGTATTCTCAGTACACGCCCTCTCTCTTCGAAATTCACTCTCCATCTCCGTCCCATGAATGCAAATACCCTACCAGCGAGGATGAAATCGTGCAGAAACCCCTCCGTCCCCGCTTACGCCGACGTGAGCGTTCCCGTGATAGAGATCGTATACGCGACCACGACCACGACCTTGACACAAACCCAACGTCCACCCCAATCTCGTCAAGAAGAAATTCTACACTGAAACGCGGCTCCACCAGATTTGGCGTGGCCAGGCCACTCTCCAGCTTTGCTTCTGAAGAACAGGGTAGTGGATGTCTGGATGGGTTTTGACGGGGGGACAGTCATGCATGGTGCCTGAGTATTCCTCGTATGGCTACGCCCTGGATGTATCACGCGCAGGCACTTTGATTAGTTTCCTCTTGGCTGTGCGTGCAGGCAGCTATACCGTACCGGTGTACCCAGTGATCATCGGCTTTATCAATGTGGTCTGCGTGACTTTTTGCCATTGGCTTACCGGCGGTCCATTGAGTAAACGTTGCCAACATTCGTTCCCCGACGCCATGCTTGACGCTGGTTTGGGCGAGTTGAGCTGATGAACTCGCGTCGAATGAGGCCAAGCGTCCGAAAAATATTTCCTCTCCTTCCCTGATCCTTCCCGTTGGTTTGGTGGTGGGTGGTGGTGGTGGCGTGATCGATCATTACCTTGATCATGATTCATGATGGACCGGGTTATTTGCTTCCACTAACGTTTTTATTATTTTCCCAATAATCAAGTGCAGCTTGCTCAAGTTCCCCAATGGCCAGGCGTATAATTTATACATTATCACATTCACACCAACCCCCCAATTTTTTCGCGGTGTCACACAAGGACACGTTGCTTTGATGCCCCACTGGAACCACGTCCTGCGTTGTCATTGTCAATGGCCCCATGGGGCAAAGGTATGAGGTCTAGGTTTTCATGCTCGTCCCTACTTATTATCTTATATACCCCGAAGTACCCAGAACCACGCACTGTACAACTGCTACCGGTGATGCCGTTTGTGCTGTAATGCTGTCATGTCATGGGGAAAAGTGAGTGCTTCTCAAACAGCATAAACCTGAATTACGATATCAATGACTGTACCCTCCAGCTATCATTGACAGTATTGGAATACTCCCAAGAGTGTCATCGGCGCGATAAATCTTGAGTCATTCATGGGGAAGACCAGTCGTCGTCCTCGAAACGCAGATGGCCGGATTCATAAAAACCATCTATCGTTTTGTCGAAATTCGTATCTGACCAGAGACGATGCGTTTGGGCGTTTGGTATTTATTTACCATGCTGCCTTTCTCCCAATACCCATGTTTTTTTTTTTGGGCAGAAAGAACACCTCCAAGTTACCCCTGCTGCTGTCGAGCTTTCCAGAAGAAGCCAAAGATTTAGCGCAAACCCTCCGGCTTCTCTACTGGCTATGGGGTCTCGGTTGGTCACATCCGTTTCGTTCTCGCCAGTGATGGACCAAACGCGTCATTTTTTTATTTTATTTTTATTTATTTTATATATCACAGTAGGGCGCATCTTGGGATGCAGAGGCAGCACGAGTTCCTTTTACCTGGCACCATTCCAAAGGCACACCTGGTTCGGTCAGCTCCCGTTTCGTTCTCACAGGACGGCGAACACACTTCGTCTCAGGATCAATCGACAACCCCCGTCCAACATCTGTGGACTGCAACACTAGGAAATCAATCTCAGAGAGAGGGCGTTTTCAACAATGCGAGATGGCTTGGATTCGACCCAACAATGTGTGTGTGTTATAAGAGAATTGACGAAGTCCGACAATGATGACAGTTTTCTGGCCTGTGAAGCTTTTAGAGTGGAAATCTAGCGGCCCATATTTCTGACCCAAAGTCATATAATAGGAACAAGAGAAAGACAATATTACTGTTGAATCAGTTGGTCAAGCTTCAAGCCACTCCGTTCATCAATAAGCCGCCCTGGGTCACTCCCCAACGGTCCCAGCAATAACATTTCCATGCACACCCCATACAACACCAAGCCCAAACATGATCCAACCAATCAGAATAATCACGACCGCGCCCACGGGAAAGAGCAACTTGGCGGTTGGCTGGAGCGAGGTCCGGGGCGATTTCAGGATACGTTCCTTTTCTTTGTTGGTCAAGTCAAGTCCGGTCTCCGCCTTCAGTTTTTCGCCTTCCCAAAGCCGTTCAACCTCTGATCCCAACATCCGAGGCGCAACCTGCGCCAGCCTCGCTGCAGGGAGAAGACTCTGACCTACAGCACTGTAGGACAAGATTAGAAGAGCGCCCGAGATCAAGACGGAGACGCAGGCGTAGGCAAGCCAAAGAGTGACGCCAGGATCTAGCGAGGAGTGGGATAGGTCTTGTAGTCTACCTGCGGCCGTAGTGATGATGACTATCGATGCTTGAACAACCGACTCTGGAAATTATTAATTAGCTCTAGGAGCAATCATCAGGACATGTGTCTACTTTTGATTGAAAATCTGTCAGGGGAGTGTT
Source organism: Hygrocybe punicea (assembly GCA_963556145.1). Lineage (NCBI taxonomy): Eukaryota > Fungi > Basidiomycota > Agaricomycetes > Agaricales > Hygrophoraceae > Hygrocybe > Hygrocybe punicea. The sequence goes on along the minus strand of OY744466.1, from coordinate 3,330,453 downwards.
CATATACGCCGGTGGAGATGGTATTCAATTTTAGGACACGCACCCCGTAGCAAAGTATTGGGGATCTGGAATCACACTACGAATAATTTCAACTTGAGGCGCTGGCGTCACGCCCTGTAATGAGTGGATTAGAGTGGGTGGAATTATTTGAGAATGTGAAGGACCTGGGACAGAGCATAAAAGATATATGCTGCCACTGCAACAAAATCACATCCTATGATTACTATTGAATCAGAATCGGGACATACACATACCGAAGGTTGGGGTGCTATGGGATAACTTCAAAAGGAGCATCGATACAAGGAAGAACACCCCCGACACGAACACTGAAAATCTGTTAATTCGGTAAAGTCGAAACTGGGTGAGAAATACGGACGGATGGATATGCGATGACCAAAGGCATCAATAAAAATCCCCAAGAAAGGTGTCAACGCCACAGGAAGGAGAAGGTAGAAGCTCGACACCCAGCCTCCAACGACTGCACCCTTCTTCAAACGCTGTTGGGCGAACTGCCTGTATGAGTCAGGCATCAACCACGACCAGATATATAGGTACGATCACATTCACTCACGTAGAAATTGACACGAACGACTGGACACCCGCGTTCTCAAAAACTGCAAACAAGACCACGATCCAAAATGTCATCGAAAGTCCTCTAATCGTGCTCAATTTGAACAAGCCAACCCTCACGGTCCCGGTATGAAGATTCCCGCTTGTGTGGTCGGTGACCGCATATCGTGTCCGCAAGAACAGGTCTAGGAACAAAACGGATATCGCGCAAACGAGGGAAAAGAGACTAACAACGGCACTAATCCAGAGGGGCCAGGCATAGCTGCCCAGTTCAAGAGCGATAATGTTGGCTGTAGATTGCCCAATGAATTGAGCAAGGTTGGCCATTGACCTACACACATATCACGACGATGACAACTTTAGGCAACCCCATATATACATGTATTCACTCACCAAATTGAACCTACGGAATGAAGACGAAATGGGCTCATTTCAGAAACCTACTTTCCCAGCATGACACTCACCGATGGAAAAGGCAAATCCTTTCCCCGGGGCGAAGTAAGTCGAAAATATTCGATGCTGGGCGTTGTCCAAGGAGCCGTCTCCGATTGCAGCGATGACTTTCCCAAATACGAGGAGCGGGTAACTGTTGAGGTGGCTGGTAGCGGAACCGGCCATAACGAGGGCTCCGCTCAGATGGAAAGCGGCAAGGACGACAGACAGCAAAGGTCCGCCCCATTTGTCGATGGAGAATCCAATACCGACACAGAGAAAGATGTTCACCTGGACATGTGGATGTTTTAAGTGAATACGGAACTGACTCCAACTGCTGTGCAGCTCACAAGATTTGTGACGGCCACCTAGGAGGATAAGTATGTCAAAATCACGAAGGGATCCCGGATAGATAATGCGAATTACCAATGTTGCGAATTCAGAGTTATTTATTTTGAGATTTTTGATAATTGTCGTCTTCAAAGCACTGCAGGATTACGCCCACCCCTTCAGTTATCAAACACGATGCACTGGCAAAGACATACACAATGAGTCCCTAGAACATTTCCGCGACAATCAAGTCAGCCGATCATCTGACAGCAGAACGGAAGACACAACACACATTAGACCAATGATTGCCAACTAAATAACTTGTCATCAGTATACGCTGGGAGCAATTAAAACAATGAAAGAAGATTCTTTACGTACATGTACATAAACAGGTCAGAATGGTCATCGCGGCTTTCCATCCTAGTGGTAACTTGGGCTTCGAAGACTCTCCTAAACCCAAGTTGGAGGGAGGAATTTGCTCGCATTCTTGATTGGAGGTATCTTGTACAAGAGTGGGCATTTTTCCAATGGGAGATACGGCTGCTGCAGACATAAGTTGGAGATAACGGTGAAGCGTGGAATGAGCTGACGAGGAATGCCGTCAATCTATAATGTGCTCTTGTTCTTATTAATGGAGCAGCGGAATTGGAGTGGGATAACCAATCCACAAGCAGGAGCTGGCAAGCCCAACGTCAAAACGAGGAAGCACGATCCGTTCCAGGCTTGGCTAATAAGAATCCACATCGACCATGAAGCATGAGAAGGGTATCCGCAATCATCGGAAGACCCAAAACCTTACACAGGTTCTTCGGGAGAGACTTTTGCGACGACGCAGAAAGCCCATGACGACAAATTCATGTGTACCGCGCCATGATCGAGCCACGATCAAGCCAACGATGGATCAAAATATCAGGCAGCGTTGGCCACTAGAAATATCAGTAGGATATCGGTTGTGTGGGACTGAGAACTAGACGACGTCGACCAAGTTGAATTGTCGGCTAAGAAAAATCTGGCCATGGTGTTGACTTGAACCGAATCTCCTGCGTTCAGTTGTACTATCATGATGTCCAGTTCCAGCCTTGAGCTTGATGTTTCCAGTTTCAACAGTGATACCTCTACGCACGACGTCCGGTAAGCAGCTTTGCATAGTGACGGCGGGGCTCAGGCTGGAACGGCCCGACGGCGGACCGATGAAAAGGACATTCTACAGTACAACGGCACTTCCAATAGTCCAAAATCAACCGTCGCATCTGGCTTACGCCGATCGCGGCCGATTAGTCTCGAGCTTCGCCTTGAAGCGAGGGATCCCACAGGTGTGTGGCGTACTGTGCCACGATCTCGCTCGTAGATACCCTATTGGTTGAAGTTTTGAAGGACCACCCGCCAACCTTGGGAGGCCAGACAAAGTCTTACATTTCGGGCATTTGATCAAGAGGCCGCTCACCTGTTCCTTCCATTATACCACCCCCATCCTCATCGACGCCCTAGATGAATGTGTTAACGACTCCTAGGCAGGCAACGCACTTTCATAATCACGCAGTGGTCGTCTCTACCGGGACAATTCAAGCTTATCCTTACTGGACGGAACGAGCGCGTGTTGGATACGTTCCGCAAAGTCTGCAAACAACTGACACTCCCAACAGGAGACGAAGTAAAACGAGAGTGCAAACCAAGATATTCGTCATTTCATTGGGACGCGGTTTGCCGAATTTGAAGACTGTCGCGTCCTGGAAGGAGTCATGAGTGGATATCGACAAATTCTCAAGTTTGCATTCCGGCAAGCCGACGATTATACTTTGAAAATATTCAATAAAGTTGTATCGACCATTGTACTTGCAAAAGTCCCCCTCCACGGGCACGATCTACCATAGTTCATCTCACAAGCGAGGTCGTGGGTCAAGTCCATCCTCAGAATGCTATCATCTGTGATCTCGACTGGGTTGGACAAACGACATCATATCGGCCACATGTCATTCAGCGAATTTCTATGTGACTCCGATCGATGCCCAAAGTAATGCCCGAAGTAATTCTGCATTGGACTTTCAATGGCTTGCTTCCGGCTTGTGCAAGATGGGCTGAGATTCAACATTTGCGACCTGGAGACACCACATCCCATGAATCACGAAGTGGCTGGCGAATCCGAGAAAAGGTTGGTAGTCCATTGTTGTATTCATGTCGTCTCTGGGCCGCTCACCTTCAAGATTCAATTATCAACCAATGCGTCGACTTTGCCCTCAAGAGGGAAGTTGAGTGTTTTCTTTACGTTCATCTTCGCTGCCGGTTGAAAGTTATGTCTTTGACAGAAGAACTTGCTGCGGCTAACATCGCAATATTAACTGTTGCCCCTTTGACTGAAGCGAGTGGTGTCCCGCTTAGCTGTGGCATTGATATTATTCATGCAGCCACCCAAATACTTACTCTATCTGTGCTCTGTGGCCCTGGACAAATATGGCGGGCGGGCATCAACATTTTTCGAGGCCGCGCAGATGCTGTCTGTTCCGTCGCGTTCTCGGCTGATGGCGCCCGAGTTGCGTCAGGGTCCTTGGACAAGACAAGGGATACCCAGACAGGTCAGGCCATTGCAGCTTTCCTTGAGAGGCGTATGAACATTGTCCCATCCGCTGCGTTGTCGAGAGTCACCGCAGAACCCGACGATAAGGCACTTTGCATCACAAACATCAACTGTTCCAACCTATACGTATCCAACAAGCCACATAGAAAATGTCATCGCAATTGGTGGTGTTCCTTTGACCATGGCTATACCAAACAATGCGAATGTTGGATCATGGCCAATCCAAATATTTGTTCATGATCAATGGCAATACTGGGACCCTTGGAGCATCCAAGCTCGTTGTCTTCATTACCCACATGTAACGGTACAGGATTTACAACAAGGAGATGAGACAGGTGAGTCTGTAATATCATGGGACAACACTAACAGATTCAATCAAATTCATATTTGACTGAGTCCGAAACATCCGCCATTCTTTCTCGTCCATCCTGGTCACAGTATCGGGGCTTTCCCAGGACCTCAACGTTCCACGAAAGTTGATCACAGTTCTGCTGTCCCCACAATAACTCCCGCCTGCTGCTGCAGGAGTGCACAGTGATATATCGCTCCTGGTGGAACACCTTTAAGCAGCGTGAGCCCGATGGCCGCCACAACTTCTTCAAGCGCTGGAATGAAGAACTCGGGGAAGGCCGAGACATGGTGACCACACCCATAGATTTGCGAGAAATTCTATCTGGTACTTCCATGGCTTGCCAAAGGCGAAGGCTGGAGCGTACTAAGATTCGTCCTCCCGGAAGGGGTAGGTTGGCCTTCCTCCCATTAGGCAGCGATTTAGGATTGAACAGCAGATCAAAGAAGTCCCTGTTCGGGAGCGAGTTGTGCAGATTGATCTTGATCGGTGGCCGTGCATCGGGTCCTCCAAGAGGTGGTGCTGCCGACGACAAAGAGGTTATGCAAGGCCACATGCTTGTCATTCGGCACGACGATCCAACCCAGACGGCCGCCCGGGTTACAGTATCATCGTCCGCCGACATGCAAGAGTGTTGCGCAACTGTGGTGGGAACTCTCCAATTCCACTCCACAATGTGAGGTAAAGCTGTGGGATAGTCTTGAACGGCGTTGCGGGGTCGACAGGCAACCACTCTCTCGCTGTTGTCTGGGGCTTTGGGAATGTATGTATTTCACGTTGGCCTAGATAAAAACACCGGGACGACTCGAAACTGACTCAACACCGTAGCTGAAGGATCTTGGGGACCGTGGCATTTGTGCCCTCCTGTCCTCTCCTATCAGGGGTGCGACCTCCACTAGTAGTATGTGGTATACATGCAACGTACTTTGTGCAAAGTTACCAGACAACCGAAAATTTAACTTGAAAAAAGGGCAGTGTATGACTCGGGTCGCTATCAGAGTCTGCCCAATCACGACAAGGGACCCATCTACACCAGTCTCGACTTGGCGACTCGGTATCAACATTACTGACATCGAGTACAATAAGGCCGCTGGTGTGCAGAAAAGATTTTAGGCAATAAGAGCCTTCACTGTAATAAACCCAGCAAGAAAAAGAAAGCGGATTTATGCAGTGATGTTGTTGTAGTTAGGAGGAGCTACATCCAAGACTCCAGCCTGAGCGCTGGAGCTGTCACTGGCCGTCGGGGCCTCCCCCTCACTCAACATGCCTTCGATTACCGTTGCAACAACCGGGATAGACACGTTCTGCCTGAGCAAGTGTTGTACCATGGAACTGATCCGCCTAATCTCCTGCTCTCCGGGGCCATGATTTGATCCGGTGGTGTTCGTAGCCGTAGCCGCCGGGGCGGGAGCAGAATCATCCTGCACAGGTAGTTCTGCTTCTGAAACCATAGGAGCTCTGGTCGGTGCAGCTAGTGCGGCTGGAGCTGGCATAGGCGGGATCTGAGGAGGGGTCATTTCGGGGCGCCTGTAGGACGCAGGCATGGATACGGGTGGGGTCTGGTCGCGTGTATGTTTTCCTCCTACCAGTAGGGAGGACACGTTATACGAAATGACTGGGGGTGGCGCCGGAAACGGTTCAAGGAATGGAGTTGGGGCGTGATCTGGGCGGGTATCCGTAATTATTCGTGAGCGATTCCTTTTCCGAAGGCAGAGAATGGTTAGTATAATGATTGTGATGGCTGCAAGCCCGCCAAGTGCTCCCCCGACAGCAGGAGCTGATAATTTACTATGGACAGATTCATGAATAGACTCGCATGCAAGCGAAGATACAACATACTGTGACGGAATCGCAACGATGCCAACCTTCGTGTCATTGACAACCGCATAGTCGAAAATGAAATCGCTGTAATCCCCTGCGTAGCTGAGCAACACAATGTGCAGCATATGGTCGCCGAATGGCAACAAGTCCATTTCATAAATCGACATATTGTAGCAACCCGGGGGTACAGTAAGAGCGCATCCACCGTCGTGAAGATAAGGTAGTTGTCCGTTCCCGTCAATGGAGAAGGTGGCGTTGACTGGTCCCCATATCAGGTTATAGATAGTAATGCTAGATCCTAGGGCCAAACTACTCAGACAATTGCCAGCATAAATGTGAAATTGTGGCTCTAACCTGTAAATGCGATGTCGACAGAGCAACCGTCATCCGTAGTGCAGTGGCCCTCTAGATTTGCCCTACATCAGTACGAGGAGTGCTGTGCAATATATATATAAAATTAACGTGTGCTAGAGTTACGCGTCAATGCAGGCGGGGAGAGATTACATCGTAAACTCACAACGTGGAGTTGAACACTTTAGTAAGATTAGCGGGCGTTGGAGTAGAAGTCGAAATTTGGTTCCATTGAAGCGGCCAGTATAGGACAGTGGTATTGGCATCGTCGATAATGTATGCTTGAACAACGTGAACAGCCAAACTAAGAGAAAAAAGCCCCAGGAAATACATCGAAATTGATGAAGTTGTCAATGACTCCAGCCTTATATTCGCTGGCACTGGCGCTCGATCAAACTTGGGGCCACGTCAGTTTTACGAAGAGTGCGGTATCGGCGTCGAAACCGTTGCCTGCTAACTTTCCTTGGCATCACGAAATGCATTTCGTTTCGGTGTCAAATGCGTGGTTTTCTGAACAGCCCAACTCAGAGCGCCTGGGTAACCATGCTCATAACTGCAACTCCGCGAACACTGCCGGCGCCCCATTCGGCCTAGTTTCAAACTCAGTTTTCTGGCAAACTCAGTTTTCTGGCTTTGGAGTTTCGGCATCCACCCTTGCAAACATAATTATTATGTACATAAAATATTTCAATAAATTATATGCATAATAAATGCCAGCGGTGTGGCAATATCTTGGACCTCTCTCTAGGGATGCTATGAGTGCTATGGGTGCTATGACTAAGCTATGTAGTGCTGGCTTGTGGAACCAGGTTTGGGAAAGTACACTACCATTTATATGACATGTCAGGTATTGCCCCAAAGTTACTAGACAACAGAAATTTTAACTTGAAAAAAGGGCAATTACAATTCAGGTCACTATCAGAGTCTGCCCAATCGCAACAAAGGACCCGTCTACACCAGTCTCGACTTTTGCAACTCATTATCAACATTACTGGAATTGTGTACAATACTATCATCACCCCCCACACATTGCACAGGCCCACTTTTCAGCCACTTCAAATTTCTCACTCTCAATTCTGATACTAGACATATAATACATCATATTATTATTTTACCAGTGTTTTTTAGATACATGTATACAATGCAGTTTGTGGTGAAGAGAAAAAAAGGCAATCAGTCATGCTTTAACAGGTGGGTTCAAATGTGTCCTGTGGTGTGTGTAAAGTATGCAGAAAAGCTTTTAGTCAATATGAGCCTGAACCATAATAAGCCCAGAAGGAAAAAAGAGCGGATTTATCTAGTCACGTCGTTGTAGTTAGGAGGAGCTACATCCAAGACTCCAGCCTGATCGCTGGAGCTGTCACTGGCCATCGGGGCCTCCCCCTCACTCAACATGCCTTCGATTACCGTTGCAACAACCGGGATAGTCACGTTCTGCCTGAGCAAGTGTTGTACCATGGAACTGATCCGCCTAATCTCCTGTTCTCTGAGACCATGATTTGGTCCGGTGGTGTTCATAGCCGTAGCCGCCGGGGCGGGAGCAGAATCATCCTGCACAGGGAGTTCTGCTTCTGAAACCATAGGAGCTCTGGTCGGTGCAGCCAGTGCGGCCGGAGCTGGCATAGTTGGGATCTGAGGAGGGGTCATTTCGGGGCGCCTGTAGGACGCAGGCATGGATACGGGTGGGGTCTGGTCGCGTGTATGTTTTCCTCCTACCAGTAGGGAGGACACGTTATACGAAATGACTGGGGGTGGCGCCGGAAACGGTTCAAGGAATGGAGTTGGGGCGTGATCTGGGCGGGTATCCGTAATTATTCGTGAGCGATTCCTTTTCCGAAGGCAGAGAATGGTTAGTATAATGATTGTGATGGCTGCAAGCCCGCCAAGTGCTCCCCCGACAGCAGCAGCTGATAATTTACTATGGAAAGATTCATGAATAGACTTGCATGCAAGCGAAGATACAACATACTGTCGCGGAATCGCAATGATGCCAACATTGTTGTCATTGACATCCGCATAGTCGAAAATGAAATCGCTGTAATTCCCTGAGTAGCTGAACAACACAATGTCCAGCATATGGTCGCCGAATGGCAACAAGTCCATTACATAAATCGACATATTGTAGCAACCCGGGGGTACAGTAAGAGCGCATCCACCGTCGTGAAGATAAGGTAGTTGTCCGTTCCTGTCAACGGAGAAGGTGGCGTTGACTGGTCCCCATATCAGGTTATAGATAGTAATGCCAGATCCTAGGGCCAAACTACTGAGACAATTGTCATAGATGTGAAATCGTGGCTCTAACCTGTAAATGGGATCTTGACATGGCAACCGTCATTCGTAGTGCAGTGGCCCTCTACATGCCCTACATCAGTATGAGGAGTGCTGTGCAAAATATATATAAAACTAACGTGTGCTAGAGTTCCACGTCAATGTAGGCGGGGAGAGATTACATCGTAAACTCACAAGGTGGTGTCGAACACTTTACTAAGATTAGCGGGCGTTGGAGTAGAAGTCGAAATGTGATTCCACTGAACCGGCGTGTATAGGATAGTGTCATTGGCATCGTCGATAATGTATGCTGGAACAACCGGAACAGCCAAACCGAGAGAGAAAAGCCCGAGTAGCGGGAAATACATCGAAATTGATGAAGTTCTCAATGACTCCAGCCTTATATTCGCTGGCACTGGCGCTCAATCAAACCGGGACACTCGGGGCCTACAACATTGCCACGTCAGTTTTTATGAAGAGTGCATCGGCGCCTTGGCATCACGAAATGTATGTCATTTCGGTGTCAAATGCGTGGTTTCGGAACAGCCCAAGTCTCACAGCGCCTGGGCCACAGAGCACTTCAGACTGGTAACCATTCTCGTAACTATAACTCCGTGAGCACTGCCGGCACCCCATTCGGCCTTCAGGAATGTAATGTGCCGCAGCGTGGACCATGTGCTGCAACTACCTTAAACTCGTTTCGGTGAAACTGGTATTGCTTCAGCAAAACTAACTCCTCGATGGTACCAGATCTCGGGTGGCCATTGGTCTTATCTTTTCTGCGCCAAAACTCCGCCGACATGAACAAAAGTACGCCGGGCAACAGTACACCGGACAGCACAGCACTGGAATCCGGCAACGGTCAGACATTCTCCTGGAAAGGGACAGGAAAACACGGGACGCACCGCAAACGAAAGGCGGATCACCGTGACTAAAACCTTGCTAGCAAGGTGATGAAGGAAAAAATTTGATGCAACAGACAAAGAGTAGTCTGAATCGAGTTCTGAGACTTCGCCGTTCCGAAGGAAGAGTCGAATGTCACGAGCTGCGAAGTGCACTGAAGGACAACAATCTTGACTGCCAACACTTGAGTTCCACAATAGGAACCCAAATTTGATGAAGAAGGTTGCCCTGTCCTCACGACGAATTCCAAACCCGGTTTCCATACACCCTCCCCACAACCGTTTAATCAGTGAGGGTCTCTGGGTGCGCCTGGGGCGGAAGGTTGCAGGTGCATGTCTGATACGTCGTTTTCGGTCATCACAACCAGATCCAGCTGGGATCGAGCAAGGAGGACGATATACTCAGACCTTGGCCCGCTCACGAGAGTAGACGAAGAACGAGTCTCGTCTGGTACGTAGTGAGCCTCGCAGCCTTGAGTCTGCTGCATAAGTGAAGAAAGAAAAAAGCGCAAAAAAATATTTAACAAGTATACTTGTTTGTGTTTACCATTATTTTGAACTATGTACAACGCCACATGTGACCTTGCTAATAAATCACGTGTACGCACTACTGTACCGCATTCCTCCGCTCTACCTTATCGATTATATCCACTCCAACTTCCCTTGTAAAATGACCAAAGCAGTTGTGCTCGGAGCCTCTGGTAACACTAATTCTGCTTTTGTTTGCTTCTTACCGCTCTGACTCGATTTCTAGGCGGCATTGGCCAACCGTTGTCCTTGCTCCTGAAACTCAACCCCCTCATTTCAGAGGTTCTTTGGCTTGGAATTTGTGTTTAATCTCCTTGGCTTATTACCCTCTATAGCTGGGCTTGTTTGATATTGTCAACACTCCGGGTGTTGCTGCCGATCTGGCGCATATTTCTACACCGGCCCAGGTCGAAGGTTATTTGCCCCCCGATGATGGACTGAAGAAGGTTTTAACTGGCGCGGATATTGTTATTATCCCTGCTGGTGTACCCAGAAAACCTGGCGTAAGAGTTTCTCATTCCTCCCTTATTTCATCTAATTGATTGCTCGCTTTGTTATCAGATGACGAGGCGAGTCCTAAATCCTTCTTCGTTGGAGACTATCACCGTATGACCAGAAATGCTACATTTAGAGACGATTTGTTCAAAGTAGGACACTTTCCCTTTCACCGATCAAGGACTCTTGATATCCTTCCCTCATCCAGATCAATGCTGGAATCGTTCGCGATCTTGCCACGGGAATCGCCACAGCAGCTCCAAAGGCATTCGTTCTCGTCATCTCTAACCCGGTTAACTCTACTGTACCTATTGTTGCCGAAGTTTTCAAAAAACATGGCGTATTTGATCCCAAAAAGTGCGTCACATTGTTCCGCTGTGATTCAACTCAACTCAACTCGGCTCAAGAATTTTTGGTGTCACCACTCTGGATGTTGTTCGTGCTTCCACTTTCGTCGCTGAGGTTTTTGGGGATCTCTCTCTTGCACCGTCCATCGAAGTGCCGGTAATTGGAGGCCACAGTGGTGTTACAGTATGATTCCTCATGCACCTTCTTTATTCCAAATTAAGTCTGTGTTGTCTCCTATTCGTAGATCGTTCCCCTTCTCTCACAGTCTTCCCATCCACTGCCGCCAACTATTTCAGCTGAACAACATGAGGCTCTCGTCAGACGTATCCAATTTGGCGGGGATGAAGTCGTCAAAGCCAAGGATGGCACAGGCTCTGCGACGCTCTCTATGGCATATGCCGCTGCCGAGTTTTGTACAAAGGCCCTCAAAGCACTCAAGGGTGAGAAAGTTTCGGCTCTCGGTTTTGTCCATCTCTCGGCCGACAAGGCTGGAGGTGAGGCCCTGAAGAGGGAGCTCGGTCAAGCTAATATGGAGTACTTCTCTACCCGCATTGACATTGGCGTATGTATTCCTCTATCTTTGTTTGCCTTACGGCTGATGGGGCGTGACAATTGGGGTGTAAAGCCCGATGGCGTTGAGAAGATTGAGCCCATTGGCGCGATCAGCGGCAGCGAGCTCTCTCTTATCAAAGCCGCTCTCCCTGAACTCGCTGCCAATGTTGACAAGGTAACTTGTCTTCTGTGGATTCATGTTTACACCATCTTAGTTCCTCCATAGGGTGTGTCCTTCATCGAGACACCGAAACTCTAAAACCTTGGTGTGTGTATGAATACGGAACTATAGAAGCAATGAACATCCGCGAATGTGGAAGCTAGATGTGCACAGTCCATAGACAAGTCCACTGTAGTATCCTTTTCCTTTCATGACAAGTTTCTGACATTGAGTGTCGGTGAGACTAAGTTAGTTATCAACCACCCAAGACGACTTGTAGGACTTGCCCATGGCTTAGCTCAGCGGACTGCCATCCGCCATGATGCATAATCTGTCACCCTGCAAGCTCGATTCGTTGTTCAGGATGTTCAAGTTCAAGTCGCCCGCGGCATTTCAATGTATATATTAGTTTTTGCAGTCAGTTACTACGTGGACCAACGTGTTTCCGCAGCCCAGGCGAGTTATTTAAAATCGAGTGTTATCCTGCTCTCTTCTCTCCAACTCGCACAGTGCTCATCATGTTTCAAGTTGGCCGCCTCCTTGACCGCTTTTGTCGTCATAACACAGATGGATACCGGGTGATGATGATAGGCCTCGGTGGTGCTGGGAAAACGACCATGCTGTACAAGCTTGTCCTAGGTCAGGTCGTCACGACTATCCCTACCATGGGATTCAACATCGAAACTGTGAATGCACCTACCACCAGCAGACGAAACCTCAGAATGACCTGTTGGGATGTCGGACAAGGCTGTGGAGGAATCCAGTACCTTCTACCGTTGATACGGACCTATACTGCGTATTCCGATGCGATCATTTGGGTGGTGGATAGTAGCGAAAGAAGCCCCGAGTGTTTGGACGAAAGCGTAGAGATATTGGGAAGGCTCCTTAGGGCCATGTTGTCTGGCCCAAAGCCCGCAAAGGACAATATTCCCGTTCTCATGCGAGTATTCTATCAACCAATCGCTTGATATATATTGACTATTGTCCAGACTCGCAAACAAACGGGATAGGGCAGGAGCTATTACGCCTCTGGAGGTTCATAACAAATTTGCTGCTGTATGCGCTCAGTATACATTTGCCGTTTTCCCGACGTCAACAACAGAAGATATCTCTATCGGAGGTATGCCGGAAGCCTTCAACTGGTTGCTATACGTTCTCGAGCATCCACCTCCTGGACGCGATGCCAATTCACTCACATCCATACCGAAGCCGATAGTTGACTCTCGCTCTTCTGACGTGCTCTCCGACAAGCTAGACTCGTGGCTCTCACGGGCCGAGACCGACTCTGCTCCCGATGAGTTCATTTCTCAATTTGAAGGCATCAACCTCCCTGCATGGGACCACTATACCCACATCCGAATCGCTTATGTCATTTTAACCATGCATGGACGGCAGAAAGGTAACACAGCAATGCAACCCGCAATATACATTTTCTGATTATAGCCAATAACAGGAAAAAACATGATATTTGATGGGATTGAGCGGTACATCGCCAAGAGCGCTCAGACAAGAGGCCGAACCTTCCACATCACCATGACATACTTCTGGATCCAGCTGGTGCACTTTGGCATCCGGAGCATGCCTCCCATGTATTCGCCACCGACATCAGATCCTAATGATTCCTCGCTTACGCTAGCGGAACTACCTCAAAAAGTGGCCGATGCATCTCCGTCGCTGGCTGATTTTTCAGCATTTTTGATGCTCAATCCCTACGTGGCAGACGGGAATTTGTGGGCTGATTATTACTCCAAAGACGTGATGATGAGCCCCGAAGCCAAGGACGAAGTGGTGCTTCCTGACAAGAAATCCCTCCCCAATCTGGTGGTGAGGGACACTGTCACAGCACAGAAGAGCGTTAAGACGGCTTGGTCGTCCATCGGACTCACATCGGTACTGTCATCATTTTTGGGCTAATCAAAGGAATATATTTCATAGTCACAATGTATGTATGTACGTACGTACGTACGTACCAAATTCAATTGAACAGGATATGAAAACTGATCATATGGCAGCGACAGGGAAACCATGAGGGTATGTATTACATGGGTAAGCATTACAACACTGCTGAGCATAGACAATTTTCATTCAAACATAAAGCATTATGTATCAGCGAAAGAACTTCAAGATAAAAAGAAACATTTCAAGTGTCCCAGGGGATGCGTAAAGATCGAAGAGCATACCCACTCCTACCTCAAGCAGGAATCGGGATCATATTCCGCCTTCTCGTGTCCTTTCTGCTCGTATCCACGTTCTCCTTTCCATCCGATTCCGGACAGCTGGGAGTCGGGCTTGCATTCACTGCTTGCCTCGAAATCTTCATCCGTTGGTCCAGATTGGAGGATACACTCCGCTGGGGAATAGGCGTTGATGGCTGCATGGGCCGAGTGGAAGACGACCGTGAAAGCGCCCTTGAAGTTGGTGTCGGGGTGCTCACCATTGGGCGAGGTTTGCCTGGAGCTGGGGGACCCATCGACCCTGCAGATGGCTGATTTCCGGCAGTGTTCACGCGGATGCTCTTGCCCAATGCTGGAGTCTTTGTGGCTGGCGTGTCCATCAACTTGCGGTCCTTAACGCTGCCTGAATCCGAGATGACGGAGGGTGGTCGTGACATCCCCGGCGTGGACACAGTTGATGCCTCCCGACGATGTACGATCTTGGCAGTCTGTGCTGGTGTACTCCCTGCCGTACCCTTCAACCCCAAGCGTCGTTTGAGCTGTTATAGCATATCAACAATCTGTCAACATGTATCATCATCAATACGTGTATCACTTACCAACTCCAGTTCTTGTTGTTTGGAATCCAGTGCAATGTTCAAACCATGCAAATCATCTTTATCCTGTGCCCGCTGTTTGGTGATTTGAACAATCTTCACCTCTTTATCCGCGCTTTCTTGTTGTAGGCTGTGCACCTGCCGCCTCAGACGATCGACCTCGTCCTTGAGCGCGTTCACACGTTCCTTCAACACCCCCATCTCTACGTCGGCTTCAGCCTTGTCCTTCACGAGAGCCTCCATATGCTTTCTCGCCTCGCCCTCCTGTCCAGCTGTTTCCTGCAGCGCCCTGACCTGCTCACCGAGAACACGGGCATGCTGACGCTTCATGTTGCTCATCTCTTCCCGCAGTTGCTCAGCGTCTACTTCCCGCTGGACAATCCGCTGAGCGCAAGCCGCCAGCTCTATATCCCGCTGGCGCACTTTCTCTTCCAGTCGGTCTACATTTTCAATGGCAAATTTTCTTTCTTGGTCAAGCGCCATGACACGGTCTTCGCGTTCTTGCAATGCTGGTGTAAGATTGTCTACTTGTTCCCGCTCGCTTCTGAGCTGTTCGTCTAGCTATTGGAGCATGACAGTCAGGAATATATCATTACCATTTAGACGGAGCACACATACCTCATCCCTCTCCTTTTCCAAGGCCTCTCGCGCGTTCCATAATTCTTGCACCTGACCTTCCAATTCGTTTCGTTTGTTTTCAGTTTCTGTCCATTCCACTTCCAGCCCTCCAATTCGCTCTTCATACGCCTTCACATCAGCTTGCAATGCTGCTCGCTCTTGCTGCAGAGTACCATTCTCCTTCTCCAACTGCTCAGTTCTGGCACATGCAGTTTCCGTGCGCTTCCACTGTGCCTCCAGCTCGTTCTTTAGCACGCCAAGCTCATCCTCTCGGGAAGACAAATGCTTGCACACTCCGTCCAGCCGCTCTTGCAATTCGTCCTTCTGTTTCTGCAGTTGACCGAGTTGCATGCCCAGCTCGGTACGCTCCGTCTCCCAAGCGAACTCGGCCACGCGCTGACGTTCCTTCGCTTCCTCGTTCGCCTTCTCCGATTTTACTATGAGGGCCTTCAAATCCCCTCCCTCATCACCAACACGTTCCATGATCTCTATCTGCTCTTTCGCATCCCGAATATCTGCCTTAAGCGCCTGCTCACTCTCGCCGTGGTTCCACAAGGTCTCGTTCAACCTCTGCACATCATCCGTCTTTTCCTTCACCAAAGCCTCCAGCGTCCCGACCTCCTCCCTCAGCCCCTCCTCTCGTCTCTCGGCATCCTTTTTTTCTCGCTCGAGCCCCGCAATCTGCCGATGCAGCATCCGCAAGGCCTCCCCACTAGCCTCATCCATGACACTCCGCTCCATACTCTCCTGCCGACTTTGATCTACCTCCTCCTCAAGGTGCCTACATGCGCGCTCCAGCTCCCCCACCTTCTTCTTCCAGCCTTTTAATACATTGCGCCGCTTCTCCACCTCGCGTTCCGCGACATCTACCCGCTTCCCGAGCACCTCAACGAGCTCGTCACGCGCACGCAGGTCCACCTCGTACTGCGTGCACAACTCACTCTGGAGAGCCAGTTGCGTGCGCAAAGTAACAATCAGGTCCTCCTCCCGTGACGTCTTCTTGACATGCTTCGCAGCCTCGCGTGGTGGCGTGGCGGGGATCATTGTCTGCGGTGTATAGTATGTTGTGGCGTTTGCGCGGAACGGGTCCGGCTCGGGAGTTGCGCTGGAGTACACGACAAGCTGCGATGTAGACACATCGTTGATTTCCGCTTCTGGGGGAGTCTGCTTCGCGCTGCGGATCATTGTCTGGAAGACTGTGTCACTAAGTGCGCGGCTCCTGTTCTTCGCCTGGGTCTGGCCAGACGGAGCTGTCGCTGGCCGGGCGTTCTTTGCACTTCTGAGGTCGGCAGGGAGGGAGGAGGTTTTGCTGATATCGGAACCGGTCGGAGAAGAATCGGCCATTGAGTAGAATAGTGTTTGACCGAGGCTGAAGGATTGACTGCGGTCGATCGGTGGTGTTGGGTTTAATGTAGGCGATCTGTTAACCTTGGGTTTGTAGGGCGTGGATGTATGAGGACTGCTGGATGGGATGTCTGTGGTGTTACTTTCTGTGTCTGCCTCGCTCATCTCGATGGCGGTGTCGAGCAAGGGAACATCGAAACCGAGTGGAATTGGGGGTAGGTCGTGATGACTTGACAGGTCAAAGAATTTGGAAATGTCGGGCGGCTGCGTGGACTGCGTGGGCGGGGCCGGGGACGTGTCCACGTCTTTTGTCCTTTCGGGTTCCTTTGACTTGTCAACATGGGCAAATACCTCGGTAATGGAAGGGCGACTGGCCGACTTTGCTGCGGGGGTACTGCTGGCATGCTGGAGTCGCTCGATGAAGGCGAGTTCTTTGTCTCCAGTTTTCCCCGTGTCCGGTTCCGCGTCTGTGGCCAGAGATGCATCGGGACTGATAACCATGTAGGCATCGCGCGAGAAGAAACGTACGTTCTGGCCAGTGCCGGGTGTGTTAGGGTCGCGCAGGATAGAACGTACTGAGCTGAATTTCATGTCAAGGGGTGTGAGGGGTGCGTTGGATTTGTCCTGGGAAGGACGGGATATGTCGCGCGAGAATTGTGCGGAGTCCTGGGGTGGATTTGAGGTGTCGTTGAATAGTCTGGTGGGCTCTTGCTGCCGTAACAAGTCCTGAGAGGACTGACTTTGCAGGCTCGGCGGAGATCGGCGGAGAACGTTGAATGACGATTGCAAAGTCTCTTTGGATTGCCGTGGATGGTCTTCGAGCGGTCGGGTAGTGTCCGAGGAGGCACGAGCGAGAGAGATTTGTGAGTCTGTGTTGCATTCGTGGTCACTAAAGGAACCGCGGGAGATAGAATAGATACGCACTATTTAAATTGAGAGTCGCTTTTATCTTTTTGGGCATTCCGATTGGCAACATCAGGGGTGAAGCCGTACGGAGAGACTCATCGTCGCCATTTTTGGGCATCTTCGATATGCGTTTGAACATGCCACGGCGACTATGCTTGGACGGCGAACTGGGTGGACTAGGGATCGGGAATGGGACATTGTCGGCACTGTGAAATACGGAAAGATTGGGATGCTGCTCGTATACTTTTGACATGACATCGCTGTGGGCATTCAGAGGGGGGTCGTTGTTGTTGCTGTTGTCTGAACGAGTCTTGAGAACCTGGGTTATTTTGGCCCACATCTGGAAAGAAATTTAAATGTACAACTGGAAAGCTTGGTTACCTCTAAGGAGATTGCTGGAGAAAACTGTAGCTGAGACTCACTGTTGGTGGTTGAAAGTCCCGGCGTGACAGCAGTTCGTCACGCGTTTCTTCAACCGCGTCAACCACGTGACTGTAATATTTTCTTAATACTCAATCTCCGAGTCTAAACAACCACCACAGCTCTGAACTGACACCCTTATTCAAAGAAATGCTGGGCATTGGACCATTCACGAGCAGGTCTGGATTCGAGCACCTTGTCACCGACTGATCATTCTCGGGTCTATTATTGGGGGGACTTTTAAATATGTTCTTCATAGAATTGATTGCTTTGTTGCCTTCGACTAGAATGGATGTCGCACCACCCTACTTCCCCGGCGCGACATAATTTCTTGACAGATCGATCTCGCCCTTGAGATGGGTGTTGGTGATACGCACCTGGCGCTGTCGTGGTGCGGAGCGCTTGCCCTTCTTTTTCGTCGTAGGCGCCTTCGGGACTGTCGCCTCTGCTGCCGTGACTTGCAGTCCCTCTGTGGTTCATTCAAGAAAGAAAGTGAATATGGGAAAGAACGAGTAAAGGCGTAATTGCGTAGACAGATACAAAAAACCATACCAGATGCGAGTTGTTTCAGGAGGTCAACGTCATTTGGGACTTTGAGTGAATGCCAGAGGTCGTGAAACTCTTTCACCAGCGACCACGGCACAACATTCAGATTGACTCCACCCAATCACGGAACTGGGCGGCCACTCACCTTTCTCGACCGGAATCCCACCACCGTCCTCCTCTGGCTTGATCTCGTTCCAAAACACAACGCGCAGTTGCCCATCTTTGACCGTTCGCATCACGAGCACCTCGCCCTCCTTCTCGAGTTCCTCGATAGCTTGCGGTGCTTCCTTCCAAGATTCCTTCAATGCACGAACAGAGATGCCACCACCCTTGCGCGTTTGGCGCTGGATTTCTGTGAGCAGGGCTGCTTTGTTGCGGAATGTGTATTCATGCTGTAAGATGTAAATGTGATTCAACTGTGGAACGAGAGGAAGGTTGTGTTCCGCCAGGAGTAGGACCGTACCTTGTAAGAGTAGAGGTCGGTTTTTGGGTCCCATTGGATGCTGTCGTGAGCTTTGAACTTTTCGAGAAGGAAATAATCCGTATCGAGAGGAGTATTTGTAACGATGGCGATGTCTTGCAGACGCATCGGATTGGGAGTGGACTGGACAGAGTCATTACCCCAGAAGATGTGTAGCATGGTGAAACGAAAACATACTTTGAGATGGTTCACCGCGTACACAAGCTGCGTGTTGACATTATTCCCTGTCCCTGTGTCGGCGGGTTGCGAGTATACGATGGCTGCTACATCGGTGAGCGAAGAAGAAACGAAGCAGTCGTCGTCCGAGAGACGAACTCTGTTTTGGGCGTTTCTTCTTTTGAGGAGTGGTTTGTATGGGTTCAGAGGTGGAATACGACGAGTCGAGGGGAGGGGGCTGTGAATGCCATGAGGAGTAGTCTGGTCGTTGAAGAGATTTGAACGGGGCTGGGTCTTTAGCTGGACTGGACATGGAGGTTTCGGACTCGGTAGCGACGTAGCGTGACTGGAGTCTTGAACATGCTCGCCGTCTTCTTGTACATCCCGATGTCGTCCTCATAACTCTACTCACTCTCCAACCCATCTCCAAATGGCGTCTCGTTAACTTGGGCTTGTACAGTTGCTTTGGCTGCTTCCTGTTCTCGACAGTCTTCACTGGAAACAGCTCCCTCGACTTCTTGAATGGATGTATTATTGCTGGCAACTTTTTCACTGCTTGCTATTTTTTCTGTTGCAAGGACCCGCTGAATGAGTTCTGCCACGAATCCGATGTCGTTCCTCCATGCGATCTCCCTTTTCGCAAACGGTTGTACTGGACGACCAGCATGATGTACAATATGCGTGGTGTTAACTACCAGGTTTTTCTTCTGTTAGCGCTTCATACTTTGCGGAAATTCATGCCATTATATTAGGTGCCATACATGCCTCGCAGTCCCGTAGAAACTCGATGGACTTTTGTCCGAAAATGCTTGATGCGTGCATGCACATGCTTTTTGCTCGTGGATTTGGCTCAGTCCTATATCATGTTGAATCCACTTTTCTCCCCCAATCATGCAAGATCTTTATCAATAAGCTCGCGGGGTTATCTCTTGTGCTCCCTAAGCCTTCTTGCGTTCATGTCAGAGCCGTACACTGTGATACTCTTAGTTTATTCGTTGGTGGCCGCTGTGAGCGTATCCACTGGAATCTCCGGGCCAGCCTTTTGGCCAGATCTATTCGGAAGTCTTACCGAGGCTTACACCCTGAGGCGCTTTTGGGGTGAGTTGATTTTCGCTCGATCGTCTTAATTTTATTCAATGTTCGTACAGATATGTTTGGCACCAGTCATTTCGTCGGGTGCGTTCTAACCCTGGCTCGACAGTGCTTGGCCTAATCCTTTGCACTAGTTCTTGTCTGGGATTAGCAAGTCCGTCGCCCGCTCGTTCGATTTTGAATCTGGCTCCTGGGCGTCTTCATATACCCAGCTATATGTGAGCTTCACCATCTCAGGCCTCATTCACACCGCTGGGGATGCCATGGTTGGATGGAAATACGTTCCCTTCTTCTTCGTTCAAGCCGTCGCAATCACATTCGAAGATGTGATGATAGCTATCGCTCGACGGACGAACCGGGCGATGCACTCTCCGTTTCTTGCTCGGCTGGTCGGGCTCATTTGGGTGGTTTGCTTACTTGATGCCACCGTTTATCAAGTGGTGCATTGACTCGGACTTGGGTCTTACCCGATGTGAAATTCTTCCCATATCCCCGACGAGGATTTTCTTGCGCATGCTGAATGACACATGTGTGGATGTTATTTCAGCTGCAGGATTCAACCAAAGCTTATACCGCGTAGAGTAGCCATTATTTACTTTACGAATCGATTGCGTATGTTTGTCTTTGGAGGCGCCGACAAGTTCATCGCGTCCGAGTCCGCACAAAGGAGCTGGCCAGTAACGGCCAGCCTAATAACATACAGCTCTGTGATTCCCCATGGCCTTTTTTTCTAGGCCGCAGTCTTCTTCCTCCGCTGTGAAGATCGTTAATCCTGAACATCACGATGAGCAGCTCAAACATCAGCCACGCAAGGGTCCGCTACCCATAATTTATTCTCAAAGCTGCTAACATCACTCCTCCAGACGCTGTCCAGCGTCAATGCAGGAACATCTTGATATATGGGTATATCGTTATTTCCCTTCCGATTCGTATCCTGAACGCCTGTCAAGGTCTTGTAGATTTCAGGACAAAGGCTGTATTTACTACCATCCATCTGTATGGCTCCCTTCTTATTTTCCTTTCTTTTGTCTGATCACACTCTTTCTAGACACAGGACACAGGGAATGTCGCGTACGCTTTCGCTTGACATGCTCGACTTCACTTCCCTTACCGTTCCATAGACCTCGGTCACATTCTCCGGCATTCCCCACTCTCTCTGCTCGCGCTGTCAATGCCCCAGTCTTCGTGCCAAAGGCTGCATCCGCAGTTGGCCCTCTTCACCCTGCTTCTCCACCCCCTTCTGCCGTCTCTCGTCAACCATCGGTGACCTCGTAAGCGATTATTGTTTCATTCAGGACAAACATTTCACATGTACACAGTCCTGCTTCTCCTCCGCCGTCCGAGTATCTAGAACGCGATCCCTTTGATATTTATGCTTACCATACCTCCAATGGCGGGATGCACAGGGTTAGTTCACGGTGAACACTGCTCGCAACACCATGAATTTATAGCTTGATTGTAGCTTGACTCAAATTACTACAACGAACATTCCGAATCCCAGCAACTCTATCAGTCTGAATACGATCCAACTCATCTGGATGGTTTCTATCCCCCTCAGCCCACATTTGTTCGTGAACCCGTGAGTCCCCGAGCTCTCGGTCATCCTTACTTGGAAACACCATTGAACCACATTAGTTAAACTACCACCTGTACACTCTCCCCATTCCGGCAGCTCTCTCCCAAAGATATTTCATTTCCGACACTATCCGCGAAGAGCTGCTCGCCCGTTCCGAAATCATCCGTACCGCTCCAGCCCCTGGCCTTAACCTACCCGAAGAACTGCAGGGATATCATACACTAGTCCCGTTGGAACATACAGTCGGTGAGAGGCGCAAGTTGGGCAGCTGGCACTCGACTGTATACCGTGCCACAAGTTCTGTGGATGGTGTGACATATGTTTTACGACGCGTTGAGAGTACGTATATAATTCTCTTTTTCGAGGCACAAAAGGATTGATGGTTGACAGGTTATCGGTTGATGCATCAGGCTGCGTTTAGTGTGATCGAGGCTTGGTCTAAGATCCGTCATCCGAATATTGTCTCTGTCAAGGAAGCATTTACAACTCGTGCCTTTGGTGATAACTGTGTGTTATTCACCTTCATGTGATTGATGCTCCTCTAACGCCTGCTGCACCTATAGCTCTTGTAGTAGCATCAGCGTACCATCCGAACGCCCAAACTCTTTTTGAAGTGCATCTCAAGCCCAAAGCCCCCATTTTCCATCACGGTAGATTGCAAGCACAGTCCACCGTGATACCCGAACGCACCATCTGGTCATACGTTGTGCAGATCGCCAGTGCGATCAAGACGGTGCATGACGCTGGACAGGCGGTCAGGATGATCGACGTCACGAAGGTGTTGGTTACGGGCAAGAATCGGTGAGCCTCCTTTGCATTGCAATAACTTGTGATATAACATGATACCCTAGAGTACGCGTCGGTACTTGCGGCATTATCGATGTGCTGATGTATGATACGCACTATGACGTTTCGATGCTTCAACAAGAGGATCTGTCGATGTTGGGCACGCTGATCTTTGTCTTGTGCTGCAACAATGCTACGGGAATGAACAACCCGCAGATGGCCCTTGAGATGCTCAGCAGGCAATATTCTACTGATCTCAAGAATCTTGCACTGTTTCTCACCTCGAAGCATGGTCAACAAAAGGTCAGTTTCAAACAGCCAGACGCGGAGAATGTATCGAATATGTAGTTGATTGTTGGCTTGGCCGCTAATTTTTAGAATATTGGTCAAGTGTTTGACATGTTCCGCGGTAGGGTTCCAGCGGAGATGGACGAGTTACACAAGTGAGTGACAACTGTTCCCCCTTACTCTCCTAGTGCGTTTTCTTCTGAGTACTGATTGTGATTTTTTCAGTGCCGTCGATCGATTGGAAGGGGAACTTATGAGCGAGCTGGAGAATGGCCGTCTGGTTCGATTGTTGTGCAAGTTTGGGTTCATAAATGAGCGACCCGAGTGCGTATTTACCTGTCATGTTTACCGCTGAGTTTCCACACTTGTTTTTCACGAAGATTTGCCCGAGAACCACGGTGGTCGGAAACGGGCGACAGGTACATTATCAAACTCTTTCGCGATTACGTCTTCCATCAGGTAGACGAGAACGGAAACCCAGTAGTCAATCTCTCTCACGTACTTACATGTCTCAACAAGGTATGTTCTCACCATTCAATACATCACATTCATACTGTCGTCTTCCTTACTAGTGTTCAGTTAGATGCCGGCACAGAAGAACGGATCATGCTTGTTTCGAGGGACGAACAGAGTTGTCTCGTTGTCAGCTACAAAGAGATCAAGTTGTGCATCGACTCTGCATTCAGGTGTGTTCTTCATATTTTCTCTGGTTTCGCGGCGTTGTGCCAGAACACTCTGACGAGGGTTTTCTTCGTTGGCCGTTCATGCCCAGTGATTTGGCGCGGGGCTCTTCAGCGCGGTGAGTCCATGTAATGATCAGGCGGATGGTTGGTTGGTGTTCAGGATGCAGACTTGATAAAATAGGTAGAATCAACAAAAAGACACAGAAAATGCACTTCTGGACAACGTTTCACAACGTAATTTATGTCTTGAATAACTCGTTAATCTTCATCGTCAAAATAGTTTATGTAATTTGACCGAGAGTCCAAAAAACGTATAAATACAAGGTGACTCCGGTCAACGCCGAAAGTAGACCTGGCTAGATTTGCTTTCGGAAGCTTCAACTTGAAGTGGTGCGGTTGCAAGAACTTTGAACCCTGGCGCCCACTGATTATCGACCTCCGTCCCCCCTTGAGTTTCTTTGGTTGCCGTAATTACGGGAATCTCTCTATGGCAGCTTATACCCGGACTTTGAGCTCGGTATCACTAGGTCAATCAACTCAGCCCTCACAACGGAGACATGTCTCCAAACAGCGCTTCGTGGCCGAGCTTTCACAATGCTTGTACGATTTCGTAATCCAGTTGCTGCCCACTGCAGAAGAGATGGCCGTCAAAGAGGATGTCCGAAAGTTGCTGGAGAGGCTTATTCGTACCATCGAACCCGATAGTCGACTGTTGTCGTTCGGAAGTACTGGGAACGGATTTGCACTCAGGAACTCTGGTGAAATGTCGAACGGCAATAAGTAATTTTAGGAGTTGCTTATTTTCGTGCACAGACATGGATCTATGTTGTTTGATCGACTCGGACGAACGTCTCTCTGCTGCTGACCTCGTTACAATGCTTGGAGATTTACTTGAACGTGGTGCGTATCCATTTTCTGGATGCTCTCCTGGAATACTAACTGCGCCATCGCAGAAACAAAGTTTCATGTAAAACCCTTGCCACATGCCCGAATACCCATAGTGAAATTGTCACTCGATCCATCACCGGGCCTTCCTTCTGGAATCGCTTGTGATATTGGTTTCGAAAACAGGCTTGCGTTGGAAAATACGCGTTTGTTGATGTGCTACGCCATGGTTGACCCCACTCGTGTCCGAACACTGGTGCTATTCCGTAAGTACATCCCCTGGCCTTTACAATCACACGCTTACCACTGGAGCCATTATTATTACTTATAATCAGTCAAGGTCTGGAGTAAGCGGCGGTTTGTATCTATATATTCACCATTGGATTGCGCTTAGCTCGGATGATAGGAAAATTAATGCGCCATATAAAGGAACCCTGTCTTCATATGGCTATGTTTTACTCGTCATCTATTTTCTTGTACACGTCAAAAATCCGCCAGTTCTTCCTAATCTTCAACAAATGCCACCCCTGCGTCCAATCTCAAAAGTGCGCTTCTCCAGCTCTTTCACCACCCATGACACAATTCATTCCTATCATGCTAGGAGGACACTCATCTGGCGGGATATAATGTTTGGTTAGCCTAAACAATCTTAAGATGACCTCTCTTAACGTTTATCCTCTCATGTAGGTTTTTTGATGACATCGAACTTCTACGACAACGCTGGCGCTCTTCAAATACAGAAAGTGTGGCTGAATTGTAAGTTAATACGGCTAAGATAAATTGTAATACTCAACTTCTTACGGACAGACTGATCGATTTTTTCCGATATTTCTCTCGCGACTTCTCCTACAACACCGGAGTGGCATCCATACGGACGGGACTTCTGAAAAAAGACAGCAAAGGCTGGCAGAATGACGTAGGTTCTCTGTTTCTAAATCACGGTTCTTTCTCTCACAAGCAATTAGCTTTCGGGTGGCAGATATAATGACTCCCGAGAGCGAAACAGGTTATGCATAGAAGTTAGCTGCTCCTCACCTCATCTTTACTTGTTTTGAATATAAACAACAGGATCCTTTTGAGATCGATTTTAATGTCGCACGGTGTGTGACCAAGGATGGTCTATATACAGTGAGTTCCTCGTACTATACCCTTTTATACTTGTGGGTGATTGTTACATTTAGATTCGAGGCGAGTTCATGCGGGCCGCTAGAATTCTTGCCACCCGTCCAGATCGCGCCATCATTGCCCTTGCCGAACTTTGCGAGGAAAGGAAGGAAGATGATCTTATTTCACCACCTCCCTATGTTCCCCCCCGACTGTCTCCCTTACCCCCTCAGATGCCATATACAGTGGGCAGCTTCTCTCTTCGGCCAAGAGGTGCTGAACCAGACCGACTTTCTCCACCGACACGGTTCTTTGAACCTGGTCCTCGTAACACCATTGTTGGGCAGGTTTCCACGCCTTCGCCACCCGAGCACATGGCCGCTAGACGAAGCAAATGGACTAGTCCGCCACCTCCTGAAGCTCCCTATGCGGATCACACTCATTTCGAGGACCAACTTGGGAGAGGCCTAAAGCTTGCTACTGCATCGACTGGTGCAAGGGAAACTGACGCAGCCTGCAATTCCTCACCTGGCAACAGTGAACTATTCAGCGACGATGAGCATCCATCGGACACGGGTGAATCGGACGATGTTTTGTCCGTTCGCTCTTTCACGGAAGGTTCCGTAAACCCCTCTGTACCCTTTGGAAGGGCCCTGCGGCTGCATTCACAGGAATCACTTGTTCGAACTAACCCCATCTCATCCCGTTCTATTGAAGATGTGAGCAATAGGCTAAGTTCCAGAGGGCGAGTTCCTTCACGAATCCCAGAACGATTGAACGACAGTCTCTCACCTTTACGCCCGTCACGATGCTCCATATCTGGTTCACCTCGCACATTGCATAGTTCCGACTGGCCATCAAGCAGTCTGGCAGCCCTCACTCTCTTACCCCCGTCTCCTGGCTCTCCGACGAATAACTCCCAAGCTTTCGAGTCAGTGACTGTTTACTACGAAACCCCTTGCACGAAATCTCCTCGTCCTATTGTATTAAATCCCAACCTAGGACCACCACCATCTCTCTTCCCACATTTCGGAAGACATCAGTTTCATCTTCCATCAGTTGGTTCCACTTCACACGACCCATATCGATCAAACCCGCAAATGACGAACTCTTGTACTTCCGAGCTGTCAGAAGCAACTTCTGGTCGGTCTGGGGGCCTAGATACCCCTACCCCAACATCCTATTCTCGGTCTTCGCATTCTCATTCACAATCAACGTCGACTGTCACAACGTCGACACCGCTTCCGGCTATGGCCTCGCAGAATGTAACATCTAGCATGCCACTGACTCCAAGACCACGATCAAGGTCTCCTTCGCTACCGTTCATATCGCCAGAACAACCCGCTGCCACCCAGATGAACCTTTCGACTTCTCCACCTGCGTCTACATCTAATGGTAGCGACTCGCCTACGCCTTCCTCTTCTGGTTACGCAACTTCCTTATCGCCATCATCTTCGCCATCACCTCCACCTACCACTCATGCCCCCGTTTCACCAAATCGGAAAGGCTTTCTCGGCGATATTTATGCCCTCGTAAATTCGAATGGCGAGAATGGCCTGGATGAACCCATCCCTTTAGACCTCGCCCGAATACCAGATGTGGTCAACACCAGTCTTGTCCAGACATACGAAAGTGCCCCGGACAGCAAGGAATAGCCCCCTCCCTCCACACTGAGAAGCAGCTTGCCTATCAGCTACTCAATACAGTATATTCCTGACACCGCCTCTCCGGCGGAGACTATTAGCATATTCGATTTCTCTCCTAAATATTACCATCTCTCTCTCGCATTTCTTGATACAACACTCTCCCTGCTTTGCTTGGTTTACTGGATTTCATGTTAACAATAAAAAATACTACGGCGTGTTAAAGGGAACGAATGATGAATGATCCTCGATCTCGGTTCAAATGATTTGGGGACGATGTCACTATGATTGGGCTATGAATGGATTCGCAATCTCCTCCAACCCATCGACAGGACTCAGAAGAGTGATAGTAGGTCCACGGAGGACAGCAAGACCCAGTGAGCGAATTTGGGGTTCGGGTTCTGCAAAAATGGTCATAAATCGTTACGGAAATTTGATCTTGCTCACCAGAAATTTGCTCTCTCACGTCGTCGAGTACAAGATTCAGTAGTTGGTCATATCCTTTCAAGATACCCGTCACTAATTCTGACATGAGCCGACCGCTTCTGTGGACAGCTAAAAAATATCACCTTCCCTACCACCAGTAAATTTGACTCTGATCCTTTCGTTCACGTACTTGGAGAGGTCGAGAATGGCTTCTCTTTTGGGTTTATCCATCGTCGGTTGAGGGCCCTGTGGCCCACCGTGACGGCCTTTGAACATACTTCCCGATCCTCGAGCTCCTCTAGTTGTGCCACGTCCCTGAAATTCATTGTTGGGCAACATTCGACGAATGTCGGTGGAATAGACGGACCCGATCTGCCATATTGCAAACTTCCAGTAGAATGATTGGATTGTCTCGTTGGTTTGGCTGGTGCAAGCTTACCGGACGCCCCTGGAGAAGTGAGGAGTCGAGAGATAAGAGTACCTGTCGTACAACAGGTCCACAGTCACAGAAGAGAAACGTGTTGGAGAGGATAATGAGAAAATAGGATAATGAAACTCGATAGCGCAGCTTAGCTTGGTGGCTTTAAAAACTCCGCTCTTTCCTTCTTCCTCATCGCCTCTCACCCCAAGGCGCCTCAGATATTTGAGACTGACTGCATATACGAACCAAAGTGCTGGCGTTGGTCTCCGCACAAATATCCAACTAAACCCCACAACAGCTGCCTGGTTTTCGCTCAGTTGCAAGATGAATGCGAGTGACTTGCTTGCCAATACCCTATCCTCGGGTACGTGGGTCACTGAGCTTTGCGCGTCTCCACCCTTCTTGATTATCTATCTTGTTGTGTATCGGTACACTTAGACTCGAATACGCGTCAGGATGCCACGCAAAAACTCGAGCAGGCTGCCAGGGAAAATTACGTGAGCTCTCGCGCAACACCAAGCCCAGTTAATCCTTGCTCAATGTTTTCGTGACTGCATAGCCTCAATATATGCTCATGCTATCGGCGGAGCTGGCAAATGAGAATTCACCAATACATGTGCGGAATGCGGCAGGTCTTGCTCTGAAGAATGCTTTGACCGCTCGTGTAAGCAACACGGTATCCATGGGGCCTACTCTGCTAATACCTCTATAAAACCTCAGGAGGCTGCACGGCAGAACGACCTTTCAAGCAGATGGTTGAATCTCGATAATGTTTCGAAAGGAAAGGTCAAACAGGAAGCTCTCATCACTCTTGGGTCAGCGTCCTCTAAAGCCGGTACCTTCGCATCCCAAGTCGTCGCTGCTATCGCCGCTGTCGAGTTGCCACAAAGTCAATGGCCGGAGTTGATCGAGCTCCTATTGGGTTTCGTCAACAATCCCTCAAATACGAACTTGAAAATTGCCACCCTTCAGACAATTGGTTTCATTTGTGAATCAATAGTACGCACCGGCTTTCCCCCGATGTAATGTATTGGACCTAATGGTGCCATCCTAGAAACCCCAAATTTTGAGCTTGAGGTCAAATGAGATCCTTACTGCAGTGATACATGGTGCCCGGAAGGAAGAACCTTCCTCAGATGTACAACTGGCCGCAATCCACGCATTGTTCAACTCACTTGAGTTTGTCCGCGAGAACTTTGAACGCGAGGTGAGTCGATATGTCGGTCAGATGCCTATTTGACCCGACTTCAAAATAATAGGGTGAACGCAATTACATCATGCAAGTGATATGCGAAGCAACACAAAATTCTTCAGTCTCTGTGCAGGTTGGCGCATTTGAGTGCCTGGTGCGAATAATGAGTTTGTATTACGATAAGATGGCCTTCTACATGGAACAAGCCCTATTTGGGGTATGCCTCTACTTGTCCATGTATTATTTCTGTTAATATGCCTTTAGCTCACGGTTGTGGGGATGAAACATACCGATGAGAGAGTCGCTTTACAGGCTGTCGAGTTTTGGTCTACAGTGTGCGAAGAAGAAATCGAGTTGGCCATTGAAGCGCAAGAGGTGCGCTTTCTTTGATTATGGCAAACATTTTACGGATTTGGCTCAAGGCTCAAGAATACGGCGAAGCGCCGGAGACCGAATCAAAGTTTTTTGCCAAGATCGCCCTACCCGAAATCATTCCTGTCCTCCTCCTGCTACTTACTCGACAGGAAGAGGAGGCGGACGACGACGAATGGAATGTGTCCATGTCTGCTGGGACATGCCTTGCTCTTCTTGCGGGAGCCGTTCAGGATGCCATTGTACCCGCTGTCATTCCTTTCATCGAAGCCCACATCAAGTCGCTAGATTGGCATCATCGTGAAGCCGCTGTCATGACATTTGGGTCTATCCTCGAAGGGCCTGACCCAGTAGTTCTCACCCCTCTGGTTAATCAAGCCTTGCAATTGCTCATTGAGATGATGGCCGACTCCAATTTGCATGTCAAAGATACGACGGCGTGGACGCTAGGGCGAATTTGTGACCTGCTGATCGGCACTATCGCACCGGACGTCCATCTTCATCCGCTAATCTCGGCGCTAGTGAACGGTCTCCAAGATAGCCCCCGAATTGTCGCCAACTGCTGCTGGGCATTAATGAATCTGGCCGATCAGCTTGGGATCTACTATGAAGATGAAGCGGAGTCGGCGCAGAGCGGACCCCTATCGCCTTACTACGAAGGGGTCATCCAGGCCCTTCTTCGTGTTACAGAGACGTGGGTGTCGTTATTGATTACATACCTGTCCCTCCTCAAAGCCTACTACAGTGCCGGTAATGAATCCAATTTCCGGACGTCTGCGTATGAAGCCATCACGTCATATGTTACTCATGCCACACTAGACACCATTCCTGTTGTCCAGAACACAGTTGTTGCTATTCTCCAAAGAATGGAGCATCTCCTCAGCATGCACGTGCGTTTTGTATTTTCCTATAATTCCAAGGAAAATTGAATATATTTTTTCATCTCTTCCGCAGAATCAAATCTTGGGCGTCGACGATCGCAACAATTGGAATGAGTTGCAAAGTAATTTTTGCAGTGTTGTCATTGTATGTGCCAGCGCCGCTGACTCACGTATCCATGCAACTCATCGATTGTTTATTAGAGCGTAATTCGTAAACTGAATGATGGAATCCAACCCTTGGCGGATCGTATCATGACTCTAGTACTGCAATTAATACAGGCAGCAGGAAAGACCTCTACAGTCCTGGAGGATGCCTTCCTTGTTGTTGGCTCACTCGCTTCCGGTAACCACCACTTGATCTCGTTGACATCGCCTCTGACGTCTTGGTGTGATCAGCCCTTGAAACCAACTTTGCTCCATATATCCAGGCATTCCTGCCCTACCTTTATCCTGCGCTCCAGTCTCACGAAGATACGCAGCTCTGCACGGTAGCTGTTGGTATCATTGGCGATATCTCACGCGCTCTTGGAGAGCAGAGCGCGCAGTACTCTCATGCCTTTATGAGTGTATTACTTGAAAACCTGCAGAGCGACGTTTTAAATCGTAACGTTAAGATATCAATACTGTCGTGTTTCGGTGATATCGCTCTCGCGATCGGCGCGGCTTTTGAGCCCTACATCGAGACTACCATGGGGGTTCTGAGACAGGCAGGTGCTGTTATGCCCAACCCGGTACGCATCGCACACAATCGAGGTTACCATTTGATTGTCATATCTTGGTTGCACAGCTTGACTACGATCTCGTGGACTATGTTTCCCAATTGCGGGAAGGCATCCTTGAAGCGTACACAGGCATCGTGACTGGTTTCAAAACTACACCAAAGGGTCAGCTGAGGTGTCTGGAGCGAATATCTTTTGGCTGATCATGATGCTGTAGTCACCTTACTCCTTCCACACGCTCAGCCCATTTTAGAGTTGATCCAACGATGTCTTGCTGATGACGAGAGGACAGAGGCCGTCGTGAAGTTGTCATATGGACTGCTTGGCGATCTAGCGGATTGCTTCCCGAACGGCGAGATCAAGCAGTTGCTGTTAACGGAGTGGATTGCATCTGAGATCCGGTCTAAAATACGCATGCCCGCTGAAACGAAGAAGACGATGCGGTGGGCGAGAGAGGTATGCATGAACCCGTCTTGGCTTTATTTATATTTGCTCAGCAGTGCGCGTTGATTTTTAGATGGTCAAGCGGGCCACTGGGTGAACCAACGTTGAAGATTTTCCTGTCTTTCTTTTCTCCATCCATTTCAAATGTGGATTTCTCTTAGCTTCATTTTCTTGGCTGCATGCAATGTCGACACGCTTATTGTTCCCATTCTCATTCTCATTTTCATTCGCGATCCGCCTCTGAAGGAGGCACCTACACGACACGATCTGGACGTCATAGAGCATGTTATTTGTCAGGCTCGGAAGTTGTTTTTCTTTTGGTTTCCAAAATTTGGCATTGTTCGCTTGATGATCTAGTACTCCATTTGCCTTTCCCACCGAATCCGAATCCGCAGTGACTCCGTCTGTTCTGGATAGTTTTTTGTCCCCTCCCTCGATTCTCGCACTTTAATCCCGGAGTAATCAGATTAGATTCTTCTTCCACAGTCTTGAGTGACCAGGTGAGTGAATCGTGACCATATCACATGACTTTACACCTTAAAGTCTGAGCCTGAGTCCCGTCCACCTGAAAACCATGTCTTCAACTCTTCCCCTCCTCGTTCTCCCCCACCCGCTCATCCTCTTCCCCTCTGCCCGCATCACTTTCCCCGTCTCACCCCGTCTCGCAGACGCCGTCCTCGCTCTCCTCGACGCCTCTGACACCCTCCCCGTCGTCGCTGCCGTTCCTCTCTCTTCTCCTCCTTCCTCTGACTCCCCAGTCCTTGCCTATTCTGGAACAGCTGCCCGCGTCCTCCGCCTTGTCAGACCCCCAACCCGCTCACTCCGCCAGCCCTCCCTCCTCACTCTCCACGGCCTTTCACGCGTTACCCTCCACCAACCCCTCCCAGACCCAGCTGCCCTTCAGGACATACTTCTTGATCACCCCGTCGACTACCCACCACCCCAAGAACATGCTTTAGACCATGATATCGTCCTCAAGTTCAAGGAAGCTGCGTTACGACTCCTGGATCGCATGGCCCGCGATTCCCCAACCCCATTCAAGCGTGATGGTTATCTCAAGATTGCAAACATGATTGGCGAGGTATCAGATCAGCGTGCTCCTTGGATGGCTGATGTCCTTGTTGCAAGCATACCTGAGGACTACGACGACAAGCTCGGTACTCACTCTTGTCTCCTTCTGTTCGCTTGGCCTTTCCTGACAGTTCATCTCCAGCCATTCTCTCGACACCCTCCCCAATGACCCGCCTCATACTTGCAACAGCACTCTTCATAAAGCACACCTCCATCTCAGAGGTATCCAAGAAGATTGCCTCAGCTGTTGATGAATCCCTCTCCCGACAGCAGAAGGAATTCTTCCTCCGCCAGCAGCTCGCTGCAATCCAGCGAGAGCTGCAGTCTCTCAACAATTCCATCCCCAATGCACGTTTTTCCACCTCGCCCGCAAATGGCGACCCTGTCCAATCAGTGATCAGTGAGCTCGACGACGACGACGCCCACGAGGCTTCCGACCTCGCAGACCTCAAGGCAAAAATTGAGGCAATGCTTCCCGGATCCGAGGAACGCAAAATGGGCGTCCGCGAGTGGCGCAGGCTCAAACGCATTCCCGCCGGCAGCGTCGAAAATGGTGTCGTCCGCAGCTACGTACGTCGCCTCGATTCATTTCATTTTCGTTTTGGGATACATATTGACCATCCATTTGGTATAGCTCGAGTGGCTGACTTCCCTCCCTTGGAACACCTCCACCTCTTGGCTTCCTTCAACCACACTCCATGACAGGTCCTTCCTCGCCAACGCCCGCGCCCAGCTCGACGCAGACCACTTCGGCCTGGAAAAGATCAAGAAGCGTCTTATCGAGTATCTCGCAGTTGTTCGTCTCAAGGAGATGAATGCCGCCCGTGAGGACGAACTCGTACTCGCAAAGGCGAACGCCCCCGTATCTTATAGTGCTGGCGACAAGGCTCTCGTAAGTCCCACCCTCAACCCTTCCAATTCGACCGTCGACCTTGCCAGGCGGTCGGCCAAGCGCATCGTCAAAGGTCCTATTCTCTTGTGAGCCCTTCACCTTCCATTTCGTTTCCTTCGTTGACTATGCACGCACCCAGATTTGTTGGACCTCCTGGTACGGGCAAGACGTCGCTCGGGCAGTCGATCGCCAAGGCGCTCGGGAGGCCGTTCCAGCGAATCTCCTTGGGTGGCGTGCGCGACGAGGCGGAGATTCGAGGGCACCGCCGGACTTACGTAGCGAGTGGACCAGGACTCGTTGTGCAGGCGCTGCGCAAGGCGGGCCGCGCAGACCCTGTGCTGCTACTTGATGAAATCGACAAAGTTGGTCAGAGCAATTTCCATGGGGATCCCGGGGCGGCGCTGTTAGAGGTGTTGGATCCAGAGCAGAACCATAATTTCAATGTGAACGAATCAGACTTTTTTTGTGCCGTGTGTGTTCTGACCGTGTGTGCTAGGACCATTATATCAATGTGCCCATTGACCTCAGCCAGGTACTGTTTATATGCACATCGAACACGCTAGACACGATTAGCGCGCCGCTGCTTGACCGGTGCGAGGTCATACGGCTCTCTGGTGTGTCGCCATGCTTATACCTGAAGTCGTCCCTCCCACGACAACTAACTGTATTCTCCCCGCTCGACAGGCTATACGTACGATGAGAAGATGCATATTGCGCGGCGCTTCCTCCTGCCGAAGCAGCTCACTGCGAATGGGCTTGAGACGCAACACATTAGCTTGACGGAGCCCACGCTCCTACACATCGCGACGCGCTACACACGTGAAGCGGGCGTGCGGAACCTCGAGCGTGCTATTGGTGCTGTAGTAAGGTACAAAGCGGTCGAGTGGGCAGAACACCTCGATGGAGGAGGTACGGCGACGGCGACGGCGACGGCAACTGCATACAAGCAGGTGGTAGAGGAGCACGAACTGGAGCGGATATTGGGGATTGCACGATGGGATGGGGAGGAGAGGGATGGGGAGGCGCGGCGAGGGATCGTTTATGGGCTGGTGGTGATGGGGCAGGGCGAGGGCGGGATTTTACCGGTGGAGACTATTGCCGTACCGGGAACCGGGCAGCTGAAGCTGACGGGGAGTTTGGGCGAGGTGCGTAATGAGCTGCACTTGCTTCTTTTCGTGTTATCTGAAATGTGCTTGGCAGGTTATTAAGGAAAGTGGGGAGCTGGCACTGAGTTGGGTCAAGACCCACGCGTTTGATTTATGCATAACGAACTCCCGCGCGCAGGACCCGCTCAAGGTACCTGATCCAATGGATATACATCTCCACCTACCAGCGGGCGCTCAGAAGAAGGATGGGCCAAGTGCTGGAATTGCCATGGTGCGTAGTTCGGTTCCATGTCATGGTGCTGCTAGAGGCCAGTTTGCTGATGTTTGTCAGACGTGTGCATTGGTGTCTTTGCTCACGGGCGTGTGTGTGCCAACTCATATCGCGATGACCGGCGAGGTGCGTTATATTTCATTTAGGTGGGGGTCTTCTGATACGTGGCATGGCAGATCACACTGCGAGGACGCGTCACGCCTGTTGGCGGTATCAAGGAGAAGGTAAGTTTTCGGCGGAGTAATTGCCAGTCACTGCTGAATCGTGGACCTTTGGTCTTGCAGATCCTCGGTGCGCATCGCGCGCAAATCAGCAAGGTGATATTACCGTGGGAAAACAGGAAGGACGTGGACCACGACGTGGCGCTTGAGATCCGGAACGAGATGGAGTTTGTGTTTGTGCGGACAGTGAGGGAGGCGCTGGAGGCTGCGTTTGGAAAGGACACGTTAGGGTGGCGGAGGGATGCGTTGTCGCTGGAGAGTCGGTTATAGGGGGTATATTTCCATGGGCTGTACATGTGTTTCATACTGCACGTGGCACTTCTTATCCTAGAATCATTTATCTAATTAGCAAAACACTCGGATGTATGTACAGGATTAAATCACTCTGCGATCAATGATTACCATGGGTTTTACAAACGACTTGTGGCCATATATTATTCGGAGCCTATTCCATGTCCCTCTTTATGAGGTCAAACCTCGTTCGAGGTTCTCTCATAGAAGAGGGAGCGGTCACCGATCTAGCTCTTCCAATCGTTCTGCAAGGCAGGAAAGCACCGACAGCCCAAATAGACGCTCGCACATCTGTGAGAGCCGAGAGACAATTGTAGAGGTGGTCAATAAGACAGGCAACTGAATTCTGTAGCCGAGTGTTACGAGTCCAAATGGTCGATGTTGTATCATCAAATGCACGGATGCATCGCAACTCATGGGTTTACAAAGCTCCGTATTCAACCCTTCCGTCAACAATCGTGGCCAGGACCTTCGTCCCCAAGATCTCACTCACAGGTACACTCAAGATGTCGCGATCCAGCACCACGAAATCAGCCTTCTTGCCTGGGACGAGTGACCCAATCTCGTTCTCCGCAAATGATGCATACGCAGCGTCAAGGGTCATGCCCTTGAGTGCTTGTGCCCGTGTAAGACGCTCGGTGGGAAACCTAATAGGGAAGATGAAAGACAGGGATAGAGGGGGGAGGGGAAATTTTCGTACCAACCACCTGAGCCGTGTGGAGATGTTCCAGTGACAGAGAGTCGCGAGATGGCAGCATAGAAACCGAGGAGAGGGTTGATGCCCTCAACAGGGAAGTCGGAACCGAGTGGGAGAACGTGGTTCGAAGATGTCCTTGGGTAAAAATGATGAGCACTTAGAGAAGTATGTATAATGTGACGACTTACTGGAGTAATGTCTGGTATGCGTATGCACTCTTGATCCTTTCCGAGCCCTAATGAATCCATATGAATGATAACAAACCAGTTCACTCCCAGACATGAAATTACCAGTCGGCTTTCCGCATACCACATATCTGTCGTCCTATACAAGGAACACCGGCCATGAGATGAATATTACAGATATTTAGCGACAAGCAACTCACGCATGCGTTGGTTGCACACTGGCAATGACTACCCAATACCAGATGCTTTAGGTCATTCACTGTACTCGAGTGAGTCTAATGCACAAACATACCTCCAAGCCTCCCAACTCGCCTCAAATCATGTGCCGTCATGATTTGCGCATGCTCAATCCGTGGTCTCCAAAGGGTATCATTCGTGTTCTCATACATCATGCCGTGTTCACCTTCGATCATGTCTTCAAATATGTCAAGCACAACCTTGTTCGCACGATCTCCAATACAATGAATATTCTTCCCGGCAGGCTTGCATCAGCAACCATTGCGTTCTGAAAAATGAGTGAGAATACCGCGTACAACTTGCCATCCATCGCGCCACAGCGCTTTCACAAGCATAGCCAGCTTTTCGGGAGTGCTGCGCATAATCCCACATGTAGCTACGTTGTCGGAGTATGGCTCAAGAAGAGCGGCACCCCACGAACCAAGGGCGCCTATTCAAAAGGTGTGTGAGGGATGACAGACGATATATGTCAAATGAGACTTGTGCACCGTCTGCAAACAACTTGACACTCCGGACATTCAGCCGAGAGTGAGCCCCATGGTCTGTAAGGCGTGTGATTTTGCCGATCCAGTCGCTGTGATTGTCGGAACGAACATGACCCATTAAGTAGAGACGGAGCTATGCATGCTTGGATTTGGTTTGCAGTGGCCATTTGGGCGGAGTGACGTACTGGGAGATTCCCTTCCTCCGCGGTCCTGCAATGAGTTGGCAACCTGAAACACATGTAAGAGCAAAATGTGAATACCGTTTGAAGAACTTGATCATTTTCGGGGACGCAGCAGCATCATGGATAGAGGTTAGACCATGGCCAAGGGCATCCTTCATGGTAGTATGAAAGTAGTCTTCCATTTGCTGCTCGGACCAAGGAGGACAAGGGATCAAGTCCATTGCGTTGTCGATGAATATACCTGAAATTGTAAGCTGCCGTGCAAGGCACTGAGGAAGGAACTGGATGGTACCTGTTGCATTACCATGGGTGTCGCGCAAGATGGCGCCTCCTGAGACTGAATCGGGAAGGGTGCCCATGAGCTCGAGAACACGGGGGGATACCCATGAAGCATGTCCGTCAACACGGATTAGGGCAATCGGTCGACCATGAAGGAGAGGGTCATGGTCCAGGTCAGCCTAGAGGTCAAGGATAACGGTCAAATGATTGATTGAGCGAAGGAACACGGAACAAACTGCAGTAGGAAATTTTGCGTCTTCCCAGTTCGTCTGATCCCACCCCATACCCTCGATCCAACGGGAGGTGTCATTCTGGATGTGGGGGTGGGAAGTAATAAACTGCTTGATAATGTGCACGATGTCTATTTCTGCATATATATTTTATGTTGCCATTACAAAATTTAGACTCACCATCAACGGACGTGGCACCAACTAACGGGAGTTGCATTTTAAATCCATATTCCAGTACGTGAGCGTGACCGTCTGGGTTCCATGTGAGTAAACTGGGAAGGACACCATTGTGAACGCACCTGCCAGACCTGGTACGATTATGGTACCGGGTTTGAGGTGGAATGAACTGTGCCCTCCAAATCTAAAGACGGTTTGTAGAAAATAATGCCAAGTTCCTGAAGGTGCCCGAGTCCGTGATCTGATATTCCCTAGATAAAATTCAATGAGACCTTGGAAATTGTATGAGAGGCAACAACGCACCGAGAGAACCTGTGTCGAGTATACGAGATCCACGTACCGCAATGCATTCGACACTGGGGTTTGATTCGTCGACGGTATAAATGTGTTTTGAACTTGAGCAGACTGTGTATGTATGTGGAAACTTGGCCGAGTAGAACTGAACAACACCGAGAGCTATGGAGGCGACCAAGCCTACCCCGAACAATTTGACGAGTCGAGTGCGACGTTTGACCGGTCGATGTGCTGGTCGAGGTGGTTTACTGGCCATTGTCGGTTAACCTTAAAAGGCAAAAGCCTGACGATTAAAATTAACCACTCGACCACTCGCCGCCATGGATCCCGTCGACCGTGACGCTGCCACCGTTTCGCCTGCTCACCACGTAAAAAAGATGCTTCACAGCAAGCGGTCGTTTGGTAAATATCCCAAATCCGTCGACTCGCCCGCCTACGATGCGTCAGTTCATCTTGTTCCTGTCACCGCAGTGCGCCGTCTTATAATTGTTTCTGAGCCAGATCCGAGGAGGACAACGACCCCCTCACAGACGACGCTGCCTCCGCAGTCTCTATCCCAGTAATTCGCCATCCAAACTCAAGCAACACTCGTCCATACTCGAAACCTTCCCGCTCAAAGCATCATTTAGCCTCCAGTCTCCTCTCCGATGACGGCGTAGACTCTCCTACCTACGACGGCGACATCGAATCCAGCACAACCGCAGGTCCTGAGATCCCCTTTTCCCCCAAATCCAATTTTGCCCCCTCTTATTACCATCACACATCATCCACCTCGACACTCGGCGCTCCCATCACCCATGCCTCTGCCTCGTCCGGTGCAACAACGTCTGGTGTCGAAGTCTTCCCACCCTCTCCTGGCGCTCGCTCGAGCAGTTATCCTGTATTTATTTCACAGGCCCGTGTCACTGAAGGACCAGCACCCAAAGACGCTGTCAGTTCCGCTGCCCTTTCCCCTGAAGGCATAGCAGCTTTCGTCCGGAAAGCCATCGATGGCGAAATAACGAAACAATACAAGATAAATCTCCCCCCTGTGGGGAGGCCTGTACGAGTATATGCAGATGGTTCTTTTTGTCGTTAACTTCGGTTATTTCACACTGACAGCTCTTACAGGCGTGTATGACTTGTTTCATTTTGGGTAGGCCCGCACCCATCTCATTATTCAATGGCAGCTCTAATATCCGATGGTAGTCACGCCCTGCAACTCCGGCAAGCCAAGCTTTCCTTCCCGTCTGTTTATCTCCTCGTCGGCGTTTGCTCTGATGACCTTGTCAAAACACACAAGGCACGCTGTATAATGACTCATGAGGAACGGTGAGTCTACGCATGCTCTTGTTGCGGCCCCCTAAATAGTGTCACCATCGCCCCTTGTTTTTGAGTAGATGTGAGGCTGCACGGCACTGTCGCTGGGTTGACGAAGTCGTGCCAGAGGCCCCTTGGGTGATCAATGCTGAATTTCTTGATAAATGGAAAATCGATTATGTTGCGCATGACGAGGATCCCTACGCAGCGCTAGGTCACGAAGAAGACGCGTATACTTTTGTTAAAAGCCAAGGTACGTGTGTCCCCTTTGCTAAATATTCGACAGATTTCGTTTACATTCTTTTCACCTCCCCACCACAGGTAAATTCATCCCAACGCGCCAAACACCGGGTATATCCACGTCGGAGCTGCTCGAGCGCATTGTCTCAGGGTACCGTAATCGCAATTTCGACGAGAAGTTCGCCAAGATGGGACATGCGGAACTACGTGCTGAAGGAAGTGATTACGATGATCGCAGCTGGAGTAGTCGGAGTTTGAGCCCGGTTCATTGACGGATCTGTTTGAGATAAAGAAAATTTCTACGTCCTAACAACCATGCACATAAAGATCACTTCTCATCGCTCGTCTTGAAGCTTGAAGGCTATAGTGCTGGGGCAGATAAGGCAGATATGGACATACTGAAACGAAGGGACCCTGGTTTGATGACATACTCGTCCGCTATGCTGGGACTCATAACCTGGTCAACTGATAGCTGA
Source organism: Hygrocybe punicea (assembly GCA_963556145.1). Taxonomy (NCBI): domain Eukaryota; kingdom Fungi; phylum Basidiomycota; class Agaricomycetes; order Agaricales; family Hygrophoraceae; genus Hygrocybe; species Hygrocybe punicea. Next base: position 3,290,389 of record OY744466.1, on the reverse strand, counting down.
AGCACTGAGAAAAATACTGGTGAAATGGAAGACCACGAGTTCTGGGAGGCGGCGAGTGGAGGCGGCGAGTGCTGCAGGTCAGTTTGCCCTCACTTCTCTGGGCCCTCGTCTTGGTCCATGTCGAACCCGTGTACCATAAGGGCGTAAGTTCACATCTGGTTTTAACCTACTTCGCCGTCCCCGATTCCGCTGAAAATTCGGCGAACGGAAATTGAACCGTGCTGGACCTGCGTCCCCGCAAGTGCCAGTGCATGGCCGATTTTCCACACCTCAGCACTTGAACGACATCATCGAGGTCGTCGGCTATCACCCAGGAACCCTTGCCAGGGCTCGCACAGTCGCATTTTCCCCGGTGTCAGCATGAACGATGCAGCTCTCATGTTGATGGGAAAGGTTCAGAATCTCAAGCGGCGCCCAGCTGCGCATCGCAGGGCTATAGGGTGTATGGATTACATCCGGGTGATCGTGATGTGAATGTGAAGACACCGCGCGTCTCCCAATGCAGAGCATCCTCATAATGTAACAACGTTGTGTACAGCCATTATGCCAATAAATTCTCGTCAGGATACCTTTCTGGGTCCTTGCGTTCCGTGAACAATTAAGACTCACTATACGCAACAATCTCATCTCACGAGAATCGCACAAGGTTGACTCGGAACCTTCACACCAATAATACGGACGTTCCTTAGCATCGGTTCACCCGACCTTGCTCCCACTTCTGCCACGTGCGAGAGAATGGACGCCACTTGGGCCGCTCTGAGCGTTGCCCGGCCGGCTTCTACGCCCTAGAACGAGAGGTTGCTTGAAATCCTTCTTGTCATAGTCCCATGTCGCAAAAAGCACAGCGTCCTGTAACGCCATCTTCGCCGGTTCCTTCCCTTTGTGGTTCGACATGCCATTGACTGCGCATTCTTTCGACTTGCCAACAGTGGGTGCTGCCGCTGGGGGAGCTGTTACTCCATTGGCGTTCCATGGAGCAGGCACCCCTGATCCATAGACGAGTTTTTCGCCATTGCTTGTGAGTACAGGTGGATGTGCGAGGCGAGTGGTCCTCGAATGAACCGATGTCTGAGTTACGAAGAATAAGCTTATGGCGTACCAAAGAGCAGAGAACTCACGGAGAGGACAAGCCGAGCCAATTCTGGGATTCGGGAGGGTTGTTGGTTGATCGAAGGTGACAACCGCTCATAAAACGATACAAATTTCCCCGGAGTGGCCGGAAACTTTGGATCATTATCTTCCACCTTTACGACCTTGGCATCCACAGAGGTTGGCGGGGTTTTACCAATTGGAAAGGGGAACGTTGGGCTCGTGGCTGCGACTCGTGGTACACAGGGTGATATGTTGGAGAACATCGTATCAGCCGGTTCCCAGCGGTGAGAAGTTTGGGTTTGAGAGAGAAGTGCCATAGCGACCTTGTGACGGGAAGGATTCGTGGAATTGCTATTATTCGGAGGAGGTGGATGAGTCAAAATATGATGGTAGGCGGTGATGAGCGATGGTCCGGTTTGTGGAGTAGACGCGATTATAGACTTTGTTTGTAATGAAGGATGCACAGACGGTATCGAAGATGGCAGATGCCATTCTGGAACAGTAGACAGGGTGGATTGACTGTATGGAACTCGCGTCATGTAATCTGGTGCCGAAGTCGAAGCCAAGGGCTGTGGAATGGTAGATGATAGATTTTCAACTCTAGCGGGAGGTACCTGTTGTGCTGGTGGCATTTGAGGCGAAGGAAGAACGAGATGGGAGTCGGTTGAATCACGGTCGTCGGGAAATGGCGGAAGAAAGTGAGGAACATGAGATGGGGGTCGCCAATTTGACGTTCTTGGTCGTTTTCGTGCGGGAGAAGAGGAATTTGATATTGGTGATATGGGTAGAGGTGGTGTCGACGGTCGTAGTTCAATCCGACGGTCTATGATTTGGTCAGTTGAGATATGCTCCGACTGCATTGGTAGATCTACGACCATATCGTCCACGGTGCCATCGTCACCGTGTACGGGAATGGCTTCATTTTCTTCCTCGCCACATTCGTCCCAGCCTGAATAAGAGAGCGGTGCAAAAACCAAAGGCACAACATCGTCACGGTCTATTTTCAGTCCGTCGGCATTTTGGGCTACAGACAAATTGGTCAAAACGAGTGGTGCACAGTGCACGACTCGACTGACCCTTGAGCTCATTCAAATCCTCGACTTTTCTGGCCGTGTGAAGGGCAAAGCGTCTCAGCTCTCTGCCTTCAGACATGCAGTATTCGCCGAGGTCGTCCATGCCGACACCAAGTTCATTGAGCGCGCAGAGGGCGTCCCGAGCAGTGAGACCCGTTCTTCCAGCGTGCTGCGCGTATTTCGCACAGGTGGACGACAATAAAATCATGTACCGAGAAAGCAGGTCTGTTAGAACCAGTGAGGCTTGGGTGGAAGAGCGGGAGAAACCATGAGCGTGTAGAGTTCTAAGAGTTGCTGACTCGAGCACAATACCCTGGAATGACATTTGCCAGAAGTTTACCCGGGCCTTTGACGTTGAGCAATGAGCAATGTGCTGAGCGTTGGTTTTGGCAGGCACTTTGTACGACAAATAATAACAAATTCCAATATCCAGCTTGGGGACTCCCTCTGCGCAACCAGCCGCCCAGCCAATGTGTGGTCGTTTTTCTCTGGGTATAGCGGTAAGTACTGCTGCAATGTTTGAACATTCCTGCCTTAGCTTTTCCCTAGCGCAACGAAATTCAGCAAGTTCCAGGCCACCCTGATATTAACATTGAGGAATGGATCGATGAAGATAATTTCGTCCCAAGATACAACATCGCACCCCATTCTCAAGCACCAGTCTTGCGTCGCAGGGACGAAGCTTCTTCCAGTACAGGTGTCAATGTTTCCCCAAGGTTCTTCTTGCAAACGATGCGCTGGGGTTTGGTGCCGCACTGGGCCAAACATGAGGATAAAAGCCTCAACACCATTAATGCTCGTTCAGAAAACCTCGTTGCAGGTGGCGGAATGTGGGGGTCCATCAAAGGAAAGAAACGTTGCATCGTGTTTGCTGATGGGTATGTCTATGATCTTATTTTTTCCCCAATGCTCATGTAACTACAGCTACTACGAGTGGTTGAAGAAAGGAAAAGAACGGCTCCCGCATTTCACCAAGCACAGCAATGGCAAGATCATGCTTTTGGCTGGTCTGTATGATTGCACAATTCTTGAAGGTGAAAAGGACCCAATCTGGACTTTTACGATCGTTACAACCATGGCCAACAAGGAGTTTGAATGGTTACATGAACGGCAGCCCGTGATTTTGTCTTCGCAGACTGCCATAGATACTTGGCTTGATACCTCATCCCAAACTTGGACAGACATGCTCACGAAATTGGTTGAGCCTTACCACGACTCGATGTCACCGCTCGAATGGTTTGTCCATTCTTTTTCGGCGGGTCTCCCTATTTCACACAAATATAGCTATCCAGTTCCCAAAGAGGTCGGGAGGGTTGGTAGTGAATCGAAAACATTCATAGAGCCTCTCTCGCAGCGAAAAGATGGGATTCCAGCGATGTTCTCCAGGATGAAGAGCTCGCCTCAAAAGGAACCGTCGAATAAAAGAAAACGAAGTATTTCACCACTGATGGCAACCAACGAATCCTCCGGCCTCGAAACTAGTAGTTCGAAACGGACGAAAGATGAGCCTGGAAATGAATTGGAAGTCAACATCGGCTCCATGCATATGGGGATGATGCGGGTATGACCTGGTGACCTTTGTCAAGAGGGTCCATTTATCTTTGCCTCCAGACACCACCACGTGAAACGAATGGTTCATCGAAGGACGTGGAGACACCCTCGAGATCCAAGTCCAATTTAAAGGTGCGTCTGAATAACTGACCTCGTTTCCTCTTATCGAAATGCCTCGCAGTCGCCCGTGAAAGTGACGCCATCAAAAGTTCTTCCATTTTGTTCAGCTGTTGCGAGCCTTCACTGATACCTTGGTAGAAGTCACCAAAGAAGTTTAAACCACCACAAGGAAACAAGATCACCGCGTTCTTCTCGAAGGCTTGAAGTCGCTGTACAAATTGCAATGTATCTATTATCTGTATTGTGTATTGATATCGGATATTTCTAGTACTGTCGTATACTTATTGACTGAATCAAATGCATATGGAGTTCTCACACTTGCGCTGATTCCATAGCTCTTCACATTTTTTGAAGGGCAATGGCTTCATACGCCCAAATTTATTACAGGAATAGTGAAAAGAGCAGAGACAAGATTGTATGATACGAGTGTGAGGAGAGAAAGAGAGAACAAGTAACCAGTCGTTAGCCAGAAAAAAAGAAAGAATCATCAGGAGCGGTGAGTAATTGTAATACTACTTAAAGAGTTGGTGAGCGGTAAACACGACTGTCCCATAATTACTGCCAATACCCTTGCTGCCTCGGCTGATAGGAGTAGAAATTCCCATCGTTACCACCTTGTGCATATCCAAGATGTCCTTGAGGGGCCTGACTTTGTGGCTGCGCCTGCTGTCCTTGCGGACCAGTAGTCGCACTCGTCGCGAAGCGGTTTCCTCCATAGAACGCGCCTTGATTATGTTGAGGCTGTTGCACGCCTGCCCGCCCCTGCGGACCTTGACTAACTCCGGCCTGACCGACACCGACACCGACACCAGCGCCTACATCTTTCACGTTGGGAGCATACGGCTTATATGCAGTCTCAGGAGACCCTCCTGTACGCTGTCCGATAGGTGGGCCAGAAGACGGGGCGGTACCTTGACCCAGACTGATAAAGCCCTGCGTATTATGTCCGGCATATAGTTGCTGATGCTGCTTGGCGTATTCGGCCGAGGGGAGACTGGCGGCGACGCCTTGACCATGAGTCAGACCGAGTTGTTGGTGTTGCTGTGTATGGTGTTGATAACTTATATCATCGTACGATGCCGACGGATGCTGCTGAGTGTACAAACCCTGCCCATACGGGCTAGACTGGGGTTGGACATTGGCAGGCTGTTTTGCAGCGGGCGAAGGTGCAGTGCCTGGGCCAGGGGGACCTGGTGGGAACATGGTGGGATATTTGACGAAGGGCTGGGGTACGCCATACGCCGAGTTGTATGGCGAGCCATAATATTGATTCTGGGGGTACGGGTTGTAATAGTAGGGCACGGGCGGTGGATAGCCTTGTTGAGGACCCTGTCCCGCAGCCGGTTGTCCGGTGCCTTGAGAGGTTGGGGGGTGTTGCTGGGAAGGTTGGGCATTAGAAGGCGGTAAACCAGGACCAGCAAGCGACTGTTGCTGCGCCGGGAGACCCTTCACATCCTCGTGACTCAAAACGTTTCGATTACCGAAACCAGATTGTTGTGCGTAAGACTCGTAAAATCCCTTGCAAGAAAATCAGCACATCTCGGGCCACTGAGTGTCATGTCGACTAACCCTTTGATTATCCCCATAACCATAGTCCCCAGCACCGAATCCGCCGAGGTGTGATGCCTGAGCCTGGTGCTGCTGTTGGCCGAGTTGGCCGAATGCTCCATAAGGACTCTCTTGCGTCTGGCCTGCAGGAGGGGTTGGCGTATGGAAATAGGGCGCCTCGGCCGGTCGAAAGTAGGATGAATGCCCGGTCGCGCTCGGCTGTAGCTGAGGGGCTTGAGGGACGTGTTGAGGCGAGTGTTGAGGCTGGTTCTGCGTGGGATCGATATGCGTGGGGAGTCCGTGCTGAGCATACTGTTGGTGTTGGGTGTGGAGCTGACTTTGAGAAACTTGGTGTTGTTGTTGTTGCTGTTGCTGTTGCTGTTGCTGTTGCATATGGTGGGTTGCTAATGCTTGCTGCTGCGACACTGACTGTTGTACAAACGGTTGGATGGGAGAAGCGGCAGCAGCCGTGTGTGACGGTGCTTGGGCCGGAACGTGGGCAGAAGGTTGAGAAACTGAAGTTGGCAACGAATGCTGAGGGTGCACGATATGCTGTGGTGGCGTGTGCTGAGGTTGAGTCTGCTGTGGTATGTTTTGCTGCAAATGGGTCGATGCCGTACTATGAGCTGTTTGAGTAGCGGGTTGCGCAACGGATGGGGATTCGCGGGCCTGCGTTCGTGGTGTGGGAGGTCCTTGGACGGGTTCAGGTAGGCCGGGTTCCAATGTTGGCGGAGTTTCCGGGATTGTGGGCTCAACTCTAGTAATTGAATTATGATTAGTCGGAAATATGCGAAAGAAATGACGCACGGGATGGAATCAAGGACGTCTCCTCCTAAACTCAAACTGCCGAACTGCATGCCGACCTTTTCAACTCCCACTCCAAAGGAACTTGGCATTACGACAGGTTTGTCGGTCGTCTTGTACCGGCTACTACGGTGTGGTGCAGGCGCCGGACGTGGTTGTACAGCTGGTGCGAGTGGTTTGGGAGGAGTAGAAAGGGGAAGGTCTGAGTCCGTTTCTTGCACTTGGTTCTGCAACTGCGCAGGGGGACCTGCAGGAGTTTGCTTTGATGTAGGTTCAGGAGGGTCTGAGGTATCCTCATTTTCGGTTTTAGGTTCTTCTGTGGTTTCTGCAATTGAGAGCCAAGCGTCCACAGCAGAAGTCGGAGGTTTGATTTGGGGTTCGTCGTCCCAGGAGGGTGGCTGGACAGTTGTCGGCTCTTCCCAACCTTGCTGTTGTGTTTCGGATTCAGGTTCGGGTTCGAGCTCGAGTTCGGGTTCGGGTTCGATGGGGAGTGGAGCTTCAAAAAGCGAGGTAGAGACAGGGGGTGGAAGCGAAACCGTAGCGGCGGGGGCTGAAGCAGGGGGTGGAGATAATGGTTTCTCTTGCACTCTGTTTCGTATATAAGAGTCGAAGGATAAGGGAGATAAATGTGCATACCGTGCAATCTGAGCCCAAGACAACTTCGAGTTTGCGGGCGTTTTTGATGATTTGGCCAGGCCAACAACGGGTTTACTTGAAGGCAACGCGGAGCCATTGCCGTTAGTGTCGTTGTTCCACGTGGAGTTTGTGCCAATGCCACCCCACCCAGGATTGGATGCCTCTGATTCAGTCCAGATCGAAGATGAGGCCGTTGCAGGGTCCTGATCGTTTGACCAACCACCACTTTCGAGCGATTTAGAAGAAGAATCATGAACGGTCGTCTTGTCTGTCTCGCTGTCTGTGACATTAGCTACATCAGCCCAACCAGCCGCGAGCGAGACGCTCGGGCTGGTATTTGAGCGTGGAAGGTGACCGTTAGTTCCGGATAGCCCTGTTCGCGCGCTACCACGAGCACGGGTAGCACTGGCGCGACCGGGACCGCCCCTCCCGCCACGACCACCCCTACCTCCACGAAAGTCACCTCTAGCAGGAGAAGAGTCCTTGGATGGAGTTTGGGGGGCTGAGGACGTTTTCTTGTCCTTTTTACGAGTGACAGATCCCCACTGCTCCGCATGGCCTAGGAAACATGAATATGGGACGGTGATTGGCAGAAGAAGAAAACAATATACCATCGCTGATTCGAGTCGCGGCCAGTTGAACGTCGCCACCGACTTCAGCGAGCAGTGAGTGGAGGTCTGGAAGAAGTGTGCGTTCAAAGACACGCCAGCAAATGGAAATGAGGAATTGTTACCGTCATTTGACCAGGCAGGGAAGAGTTCCTGGAGTTGTTGGGCCTGAGAGCGGTACTTTTCGGCTTGGTCTAGAGGAGCCTGTGCTCTGAGAGTGGCCTGTTTGTACGAGGAGGACATTGTGAGCGAGTATAAGTACTTTGCAGGCTGCACTGGTGGTGAACTGGAGTTTAATCTATTACATAATATGTAACGTTATCAATAAGTATGTAATATTTACTAAATAAATAAACCACAGGATTATTGTTGTCACCGTTTATGGCGATGAGCAAGACGCTGCAAGTCTGATGACGGGGAACTTCTGATGACAGGAAACTAAACATACCGTCAAATCCATCAAACTCAACAGTGCAACCTTATTTCTGGTCCTGGCTTTACTGTCCTGCAGGGTGCACACTGGTCGGCTGCCCCCATGGACCCCCCCGCCGCCGCCGCACACCGTTCAGGTTCTGCCCCAAAGCGGTTTCGTCCCCCAAAACTAAGCCTGGCCGCAGACAGGAGATCCAACACCATCATCGAACTCGAATCTCCAGTCGTCGTGCTCCCCAAGGACGAACCTTATCTTTCTTCTTCCCCGTCCTCCACCTCGTCGTCCTCGCCGATCGACTCTCTCCTCAACGTCGACACCGACTCTGACCCTACGTCGGACGAGATTTCAAAAGACTTGGCTGTCCTCGAGAAGCTCCGCAAGAACGTGCGCGAGAACCTTCGTCTTCGCCCCATTCACTCTGCTGGCGCCCTACCCAAAGTAGACTTGCAAAAGTCTCCCTTCACCCCTCCCTCAAATTCATGGCATAATCCGGCCCCTCAAATCTCTCAAAGTCCAACTCTCACCAGCGCCTCGCCCAGTGTATACTTCACCCCCTTATTAGACGATCCCGCCTCACCTCTAACTTTACAGCTCAGCGCACGCTATTTAGGCACTGGCTATCCTCCCAACTCGTCTTCTCCACATCCAGCACAGCCCCTCGATCCAGGCACCGTCTTTGATCGATTAATGTCCTCGAAACGCCCGTTGCTGATTGATACACGTCCTCCCCCGTCACATGTCGCCTCTCATATACTGCACAGCATAAATGTCGCTGTTCCATCGCTTATTCTCAAACGTTGTAGGAAACCTGGTGGTGGATTTCAATCGCTAGATGCCCTTCGCCAATTCATCACGACCGAACAAGGCAAAGATGCATGGGATCGTATGATTGGGCGTGGCGACTCATGGGACAACAACGTAATCGTCTATGACGAGGATATGGATACCACAAATCTGCAAGTCGCTGCCTGGGCTTTAATCCCCGTGATCACTCCACTGCTTTCTCAGGGTAGCGTATACTACTTAAGAGGGGGGATCTCAGCTGCCCGCGACCATCGCTGTCTCCAAAATCTCATCCTTGCGGGAGGCGATTTTGATTTCGGCGGCGACGCGCTGCAGGCCCCTTCCCAGGTCAAGAAGGGCAGCGGATTGTTCCAGCTGGACGTAGAGTCTGCTGCGCGATCCAAGCCGTACCCCGAGATTGTGCGACAGCCTGGTACACCATTGCCAATTATGTCCTGTGTCTTATCCAGTAGTGTCAACATCATCGATTCACCTTCTCCACCCCCTTCGCAGCTCGCTTTCCACCGTCCGCGACCACCTCAGCGTCGGCCAAGTGCACCAAATCTCCGTCGTCTTGACACCAAATCCGCAGAGCGCCTCAATACCAACTTACCCAAACTCCATCTGCGTACAATGCCAGTCAAGTCCGCTACATTATCCGTACCGCCGCTACATATCTCCGCCCTTCCTCACTCACCATCCCATCTCAACCTTGTCCACTCCGATCATTCTCCACTATGGACACCGTCCCCTGGCCGGCAAAATGACTTCCAAACGACTCCTTTCTCGTCTTATTTTACCCCTCCACTCAGTCCTCAGACACCAATGCCGTTACCACCCTCGCCGGTGACGGCTCGTCCCGAACTTGACCAGCCACCAACGACTGAGGAGCATGTTGAGGAGTTTTCTATATCCGCAATCCTCCCGAATTTCCTGTTCCTGGGGCCAGAACTCACCACCGTAGAGCACCTTGAAGAATGCCAGGACTTGGGAATCAAGCGGATATTGAACATGGCCGCTGAATGCGACGATGACAAAGGATTACATTTGAAGGAAGCTTTTGAGCGGTATGTGAAAATACCATGGCGTGATACTGTGGAGGAGGAAAATATTGCCAAGGGGGTGCGAGAAGTGTGTGAAATTTTAGGTATATTCATCTTTCTACTATAAATGAATTGGTCACTTAGCAGGTGATAGACGATGCGCGTCTACACTCGGCGCCCACATATGTCCACTGCCGAGCAGGAAAATCCCGGTCGGTAACGGCAGTGATGGCGTATCTCATCCATGCAAACCACTGGACGCTGTCCCAGGCGTATGCCTTTGTTGTTGAGCGCCGGAAAGGCATATCACCCAACATCGGGTTTGTGTCCGAACTCATGACGTTCGAGGAAGAAGAACTAGGTGGCAAGTCCAATGGGGTGCAACCCTCGACCTCGGGCGAGCAAGCCGGCGAGAATCACGACAACGGTGGACACGGGAGCTTCGCCCCCGTTGGCAGTCGGCGAGCGGGGCATATCCGTGAAAGTCTCCCTCCAGTCTTTGTGACCCAGAACTCGGAAGGAAATTTGATCTATACTGGTCCAATGTCGGCGGACCCGGTGTCGAACGCTCGCGTAGGCGATTCTGGGCAAGAGATGGAGATCAAAGATTCGTCAGGAAGGTACCGTCATGCACGGAGGGCGCCGGTGGATGAACAGACATTGCAACCGTTGAGGAGGGTCAGCAAGGCAGGGTTGGAGAATTTAACATTAAGTTTGCTTGGATCGTGACCGTCGGATACACTGGCACAGCGTATGCATATTTAACCTCCTCATTTATCTGGTCTTGCTTGTGAATACGGACCATTTTTGGAGACCACCATTATGTGTTATTATTAAACGCGGATACTTCGCCTTTTTTGGTAGGAGGGCTGAGCTCGCCAAATCATGGTATCACACAACATTACAATCCCTCTACAGGGCCCACCAATTTCTTCCGCAATCAACTATTTTACGCGGAACGCATACCCTGTCAACAAGCCTGGGGGGAAATCCCAGCTTCTCAGGTCTATCCATATCGCGTTACGCGGGTCTGAGAGGGATCTCGTGTCTTCTGTGCACTCGACAGTTTCCATAACCACCGAAGAGCCCTGGGGAGAAGAGGAATTAACTTGGAACGTGCACACGGTCATCCTAGGCTCTGGTGGGGTCATATTCAAAAGGTGGAATTTTGAAGAGGAAGGGCAATCTGTTCAATGGGCGTGCAGTGGCTGGCTCATGCAATCTGATGTTACAACACCAGTAACTTCTCAAAGTACTGCATATTACACGTCGGCGTCACAAGCTGTCTCCGCATCGTCTACTCAACCGCCGCCCAGGCCGACGTTCGGCCCTTTTAGCAGGGCGCATCAAGACCGCAAACATGCCGAACAATTTTCAAGTTATCCTGCTGTTTTTGTCTTTCTCCGGAGTATTGGCAAGGTTTTCTTGAGGAATGGGTTGGAATATACCTTTTCGTTACCATTTATTGTCCGCAAAGCTTGGCCTCTTTTCCCTCACGGGGTGATGATCCAGCGGGTTCTCGATCCTACCGAGATGGAGGATTCCGAAGCCACAGGCGACGCGGTGCTGCCCACAATTTTCTCGGTTACGAGTCCATTTTCTGAAGCCGCAGCGGTAGGATTGACAGCCGGCATTGTCGGGGCCCTCGATGAAATACCGGCATCTCTGAAGGACGAAGAAGAGAATTCCGCAAAACCTCTCAAGTCGATTCCTCCAACGGAGATAGTTGTGTGGGCTTCCCATCGTGAAAACAACACCACCGACGATGTGCTTGTAACCGTCGATACAGAAAAGCACCAACTTTCAATCTGGCGATACGTGTACATGAAACCGAAGGATACCCCTGTACCTATAGGTCGCACACGAGCACGTAACATGGCGCGAAAGAGACGATCGTCGTCGAGCGTCCTCCCGAATACTCGACGTCACTCCGGAGTGTTCGAATCCACCGATCATAGGGAGCATTTACATCATTTCTCACCTGGTGCTGGATCTCGTGAACGATCCCCAACGCCTGAATTTCCCGAGCTACCTCCGCTCTCTGCTCTGCCAGGAATGCCACCTTCATTGTCAACAACCACAACGATGTCTTCCCTTGTGACAGGAAAATCGTCATTGTCGCAGTGGTCGACTCCCCATAAGGGACGTCGTAATTCCCTTTCGCGCAATGATCTGAGCGTAACGATGGATAGAATGGTCTTGGGTGGGAAAATGGAGGCTGATGCCAACATGGCACCCATTGAACACGGCAGGATGAAGGCGGCATACTGGATGGAAAGGCTTTATTCGCAGGAGATATCAGAAGTCAAGTGAGGAAGACCGTTCGATTCAGATTGGATTGTTTGCTGACGGCTTATAGCACGCTCGCCTGGCACACCATCTCTGCTGCATTGTTTGACCAGCGTTGGGATGGCAAATCGGATCGTTCGTTGATGGCCATATGCCTCCCTGCTACGGAGACTCTGGCTCTCTTTATTTTGACTCATTCTGAGGATAGAACGCTGAAAGTCGCGCGATTACCATCACTCTCAGCGATCTCAGTCATTTCTATTCGCGCTACCCGTCACAATGTTTCGGACTTGCTCATCGTCAAGCCTGACAATCAGCTTGCCATCTTGACACATGGTCTGCATGAATTGGCCATCAATTTCTCTCCCGAAACTTCCGCTACCTTTGTAAATGATTCCGTAATGAACGTGGACGCGGAAACATCTGGGAGACCGTTCGATCGTCTCATCGGCCACGGCGGCGTAGTTGCTGTACAGGACGCTGTTTTGTCATCGGCCACGTTGCGCTTGAAAGACGGCTGGATGATTCGCACTAATTTTAATCTCATGCCGGAGGAACTCCTTACTTGTCAATCTTTGCAGACTTTGGCTTTAATTCTACCTCCCGAATACAATTTCGCTTTGCACCGTTCATTCCTACGAATCTGGTCGTCACGAGGGTTGTCAACATGTGGAGGTGTCGAATTCGAGTCTTTTGCTGAAGCATTGTATCAGACTTTTGATCTTGAAGACGGTACGCAGACAAGGTCGGTCCCAGTGCAGAACCGTTCGTGGCACACACTATCCAAGTCGCAATCGTATCGCACTTTTCAGGAAGATGCGACTCTGAAAAAGCTGAGGGTTCCATCTCATTTGGACGCGTCAAGCCTTCCTCGACGTTCGCGGAAGCCACACAAACTTCTCGCTCCTATCCTCCATGCTCTGCACACGCTCGGAGAAGACATACGTCTCACAACGTATCGCTACGAATCTCTTCTGAGATTGGCACCCGTCATATGTCGTATCGCTCTTATAATCCGCCCAGAGTGGGCTGATTATTGGAAACGCCTCTGTTCTGATGCAATACCCTCCTGGCCGTCGCCGGCAACCACTGGTTCGTGAAAATCACAAATTTCTCTGGTGACAATAACAACTTTTCTTCTAGTTATTGATTATTTAGATGATCGTATTCCTGTGTGGCCACCCGACATCTCGGCTATCCTATACGGAAGGATAAGTAATCCAGAGTGGAAAGTTCCTTGGCATGATGCTCATCATTTGACCATTCGTAGCGAGATTACACCTTCTTTTGCTTATGGGCATCTAGAACCACTGGCAACCATTCACGGGTTGACTGCGGCGTATAAGTGTTTAGCGGATAACAAAGTCGAGGGAACCCAGAAGAGGGCTGAAAACACCGTGCAGTTGATGGTAAAATCTCATGTTCCTGTCGATCGTCTTCCCCTCGGCATCGCGGCCCCTCTTAGAGAAGCCGCGAGGACATGTCAGCTTTCCCCTCCGGGAGACTGGCCATTGGACGCTTACCGAGCTGTGGGACGTAGTGATCTGGCCGCATGCGCCACTGACGCTCCTGATATGCTCTTTAATGACGGCTACCGGGCCGTCAAAGATTATATTGTTAGCCACTTGCCAATATGGGGATTTACTTATTTCTGACATCACCCATTAAGAATCCATCGCGGGCCCGTCGGACCATCAGCGACCTCGTTTCTGAAGCCAGAGCTGCGGGTGCCGGGGAAGTTGACGGGGTCTCAGGAGTCGAACTCGAACTCGAGGAATTCACCAATATCCGATTCGGACAGGATAGAAGACTTGAGGAAGTTTCTCGTATGCTGTGTTCGTCTGCCATCCCATCGGTCCGGTTGATGGAACGTCCAGAGTTGAAGTCCGTAGCACGCGATCTACTTGCTTGCGTGTGCTGATATGAAGCATATATAGCGAGCATGATCAAGCCAAGGAACAACAGCATCAAGTTGTGCGGATAGCGGAAAGAACGCTCGCTCTGCCCTATGGCAGAGCGATGTTCACATTCGGCTCTGTTCATACTGTCACACGTCAAGCATACGCCATACCCAAGCTGGAGTATGGTATCCGGATACAGCCATCTAATATCGTTGCCGCCCCCGAGCCCGGTAAGATTCCACAAGAATGCCTACATTGGGGAGAGTTCCATAATGGTGTGGCTGCTGGTTTGAGGCTATCGCCATCCTGTACTGCCGTCGATGGCTCATGGATTACATTCAACAAGCCATCCGAACTGACTCCTGAACATGCTGGGTTTTTGTTTGGACTCGGACTTACCGGTCACCTGCGGGAAATGTTAACTTGGCATACATTTGGATACCTGACGCCAAAGCATGATTTGACATCGATAGGTGTCTTGCTTGGATTATCTGCCGCCAACTGTGGAAATGGTAATCGCCATGTCACGAAATTGCTTGCAGTTCATACGCCAGCTTTGCTACCAACGCCAACCGTCGATCTCAATGTTTCGCTCATGACACAAGCGGCGGGGCTAGCAGGTGTTGGGCTGCTTTATCTGGGTACCAGAAACAGGCGCATGGCTGAAGTCTGCCTCAATCAGATTAACCGTGGAGATCTTGTCCAACCTGACCTCAGTAACGAACATCGCGAGGCTTACACTTATTCTGCTGCACTAGCCTTTGGCATGATCATGTTAGGAAAAGGTTCATCAATCCCTGCCGATACAAGTCTATTCTCGCGGCTGTGCGTCTTGATTCACGGCGACGCGAACTCTTTCCTTGAGAAACAAAGTCGGTGCCGTTTTGACATCAATCTTACCTCTCCTGCAGCGACTATCGCTCTGGGTCTTATGTATCTCAAGACGGAGCGCCAGGATGTTGCCGACGTCTTGACTATCCCGGACACTGTGTTGGCGCTAAACCGTATCCAACCTAGCTTTTTGCTGTTGCGTACCTTGGCGAGATCGTTGATCATGTGGAATTCCGTCGCACCTACCAATGAGTGGCTAACAGCACAAGTTCCGCGAGCAATCGCTGGCGCCATAGACGCACGCTTCCAAGGCAAGCCTGTGGATGACGCTTTGGAATTAGCGTATTACAACATCTTGGCTGGATGTTGCTTCATTATTGGTCTGAAGTACGCTGGAACAGCACGCCAAGAAGCATATCTCATGATCATTGGTTATTTTGATCTTTTCAGCCGGTTAGTTTATTCGAATGGTTTGTCAACCCTATCTGTCGTCCCCGTAGTGAGCTAATTTTAAAATAGGCCCCGCCTTTGATCACAGAATTAAACGTTCTGCGGTGCGCGAAGGTCTCAATTTGATCTCCATAGCGCTGTGCATGGTCATGGCGGGCACTGGGGAATTAACCTGTTTCCGTAGGCTTCGATATGCTTATGGATTGTATCATCAAGCCTTCAGATACGGTATTCATGTTGCGACGCATATGTCGTTGGGGCTGCTCTTTCTAGGAGGCGGACGTTTTACATTGGGTACTTCGGATGCTGCGATAGCATGCATGATAACCGCCTTCTTTCCGCGTTTTCATCACATTTCATCGGATAACAAGAGTTATCTTCAGGCGCTTCGACATCTGTGGGTCCTAGCCATAGAACCGAGATGTCTGATTGCCCGTGACGTAGACTCTACGGAAGTCGTATATTTACCGGTCAAAATCACGATGAAGGAAGGTAACGATGTCGGGACAACGCAGTTGATTTCTCCTACATTGATTCCCGACCTGGACAAACTGCTGTCTATCCGAGTTGATACTCCTCGATACTGGCCGTTTTATCTTGATACGGAAAATATCCCCTGCCATAAAGCTGCCTTGTTACGCAGTCAAACCCTGTACGTCAAACGCCGCACAGCATTCTTGAGCTACACAGAAGATCCAAGAGGCAGCCGTAGCATGTTTGTTCGCTCTGGTTCATCTGCTGGTGACGCCGCCTCTCTCGATTACCCGCAGCTGACAGACACGAAAACTCATCCAGCTGGCGATCTCTCACAGTTCATCACGTCTTTCTCAAATGACATCTTATTTCTCTCCTTCGCCGACCATTTTTCTCGAGACGACGGCGAGACGACGGCGGAGCGACTGTTTCATACTTACTGTCATGCCAGCCTACTTGACAGTATTCTGCAGGATAAGCCTCGAACCCTCCAATCACACCTGATCTTGTACCGTTACCGCATCATGTCACTCTCATCACGCTACTTCCATTTGAATTTGCAGGATCTGCGATTTGCGACGGATTTCTATAGCAAGATCTACGATCGACGTTTCAGTGGACGGCCGGAAAACAATGCGCGCCCACCTCTTATACGCGAAACCACCGTTTCCGGTGTTCTTCACGTTGTAGATCGCCAGCTTAACACCATTCGAAGTCTTCCGTGGTTTCTCACGGCTTTAGGACAGTACGCACGAGGGGAAGTTGTGGAGTCGGCGAATCCAACCGTGTCTATATTTCTGGGGTGGTACCTCCTTCGCAACGGCGTACCAGTTTCTACCTTGCTTTCAGTCTTGCGAGGCCTAGCACGAGAAGCGCACACGCAATGTTTGGGTCTGGCTCCCCCTGAGGGTACTTCTGATGGAGATGCTCTGGATCAAGGCATCAAGGAGGTATTGCATGGGACTGGAACGAAAATGACGACGGCGCTGGGTTCGGGATGGTCAGTGCGATCCCTTGATGAGATCGTTAACGTATGGAAAATCCTGTAAAATTCTAGTAGCAACAACCATTGTCCATGACACTATGTTCATTTTTTCGACGTTATTTGCAACATAGCTATTTACATCCTATCCGCACCGGTGCTGATAGCTGTGAATGATTAATCAACTTCACGGTGGTTGCCGGTCAGTGAGGAGCAAGTTGGAAGGCTGCTAGTTTCTGGAACTCTTCATTCATGCGAGTCTGTCGCCTTACGTCTACCGCCTAGCATTCGTTTGAATCAGTACGTCAGAACTCGCCAAGTGCAGAAAACAATCACTTCGTTCAATTTGCCCAGCATCGCCAAGGTATCTTCCCAATCCACACAAGCGTCAGTGATAGATATTCCATGTTTCAAACCTCCAGGGCCTTCAGGAGGAATGTCCTGCCTGCCAGCATTGATGTGTGACTCGATCATCACACCGATAATATGCTTGTCGCCGGCAGCCAACTGTTTGCATATGTCATCCAAGACTTTCGGCTGGTTCTTGTGATTTTTTTGCGAGTTGCCATCTCCATCAGGGCCTGATATAGTTTATCTGCTTGTGAAGGATACGAGGAACGACGTACGGCTGCAATCAATCATGATAGACGGGTGATGCTGCGGGCGCGCTTGTCCAATGACGGAAGTGACAGCCGCGACATGTTCGGCTGTAAAATTTGGACCACCAGTCCCCCCTCGCAAGATAACATGGACATCTTGATTTCCTCTTGTTTTGACGATTGATGCAAGCCCCTTGCTTGTGGGATCAATTGAATAATGTAATCTGAGGTATGTGGTAGACCAACCTGTTCCGTGACACCCATGAAGGCGTGTGGGTTAGAACTTGAACACATGGCGTCGATGGCAACCTTGACGCTGTGAGAGGTCGCGTTATGAGAGACAGATGAAACTGAAACGGGGATGGATTTGCCTGCCATCAGTACCGTTTTTGAAGCCGATAGGGAAAGAAATTCCCGACGCAAGTTCACGGTGGAGCTGCGACTCAGTGGTACGGGCACCTATTGCACCCCAAGAGATTACTATCGATTCTGGTAAGTAGGAAATCCCTGACAAGGATGTGATGGACATACGATCTGCAATATATTGGGGAGATATTGTGTCAAGAAGCTCCGATCCGACTGGGATTCCCAAGTCTGTGAGATCACAGAGCAGCTGGCGGGCCAGCCGGAGACCTTTGTTGATCTTGAATGAGCCATCGATGTCAGGGTCGTTGATAAGACCTTTCCAGCCGACTGTTGTTCTTGGCTTCTAAATTCGAACAAAATGATTAGAAGGCGTTGCTTCGCTTGGCGGAAGAATGTAAGTACTTCGCTGCCAATGAGATGGACTTGTCAGCAGGAGTCTATAGAAATGATGGAAGATCGTACAAGTAAGCGCGCATGATGATGAGAAGATTACTCCAAGAAGGCATTTTTGACTTTAGAAGGGTGGCATATTCTATAGCCTGCTCTGGGCTATGAATTGAGCACGGCCCAACAACGACAATGACCCGATCGTCTTGTCCTGCTACAATTCTAGCGGCGGAATAACGAGCGGACGCAATTGTTTTTTGTGAATGGGCGGAAGACACGATCTCGTGTCGCAGGAGAGCGGGTTGCACGAGAGGGTCGTACTAGGGGAGTGGTGAATAATGGGCAAAATCGTGAACAAACGGGTGACATACACCGATGACCCGTCGATCCTGGATGTAACGCTTCACTTGTTCGTCGTCATCGAAGTCGGGAAAGGGTGTAACGCTGTACCGCATTTCGCTTGGAACGGATGGTCCCTTGAAGTTTTTTTCCTCGTTGTCCCCAGGTTTTTCCCAGACACTTTCTCTGGTTCCGGTATTGAACCAATAAGTACGGCCTTCGGGATTGCGGTGTTCTGTCTAAAGAGCAAATATGAGTTGAATGACTGAGTAGTGTTGTTGCCAGACATACCCAGATGTTCATGTTTATTAGATGGCAATGCAAACAGCGACCTCGCAATCATTCTATAGGTGGTCTAGGCTTGTGACAGTTGACCCACTTTCTATATAAGATTGGCACGTTCCTCGCCAAAGGTTGAGTGAAGGCGATAGGAGCCGCTGTTAACCTTGAATCCAGTTAACCAGAGAAGTAATACTACAGGTGCATACTAGATAACGAGACAAAAGTCAAGGAGACAGGAAGGAACGTAGCAGAGTTATAATGATACTTCAATCCGTACAAGAGTCTGCCATCAATCAGTAATCTAGCCTCATCCACCCGCTCTGCCCAGAAGCGCGTACCCACTACCCTGTGGACCATAAAGCTATGGAATCCAAAAGTAATCCAATCAACACAGTTCCACATATGGTGAACTTACCTTGCTATAACATCGATGACACAGAGGTTCTCCGTCCTTCTCTGTCAACCTGCTCGAATCCAGCATCGCATTACACGTTCCGCATCTCAAGCAGCCTTTGTGATATGTCTTGCCAACGGCCTTGACTTGCTCAGCAAAATAAACGCTCTTTCCACATTTCCCACAGCTCGGCGTTGTTCCTCCCCAATTCCTCGCCAATGACGATCCGGTCGTCTGTCCCGTCAGCGCAACGCCATACCTTGTGCCAGTGCCAGCCCCAATACTCATTAGGGTCCCAGTAGAAGTCGGGCTTAACGAAGAACGCATCTTGTTCGCGGAAGAAGTGATGGACAACTCGAATCGATCTAGCGGAGACGCCCGTTTCAAAGTGGTGTCGAGGCTATATGAATGTGAATGCCTAGGAACTTCAGATCCGTATCTGTTTCGAGTCTCATTACCGGATGGGACAAAATTCAGTGACTCTGGCCCATGGACAACTTTGATGGATGTGTCCCCGCGGTTGGTAGGACTCAATAGAGGTGGACAAGGGGAAGGTGTTGGGATTGGCGGCATGACGAACTCGTGTAGCATCTCACACTCTTCGTTTGGGTCCCATTCACCCTTGCGGGACGAACGACCCACTTCTCTGACTGGGGGTGTTGGTGATGACGTTGTTTGCCGGTCAATATGAGCGGCTGTATTGGCAGGACGAGTAAATGACGTTTGGGTTTCACGTGAAGGCAAATCATGAGATGGACTTACTTGTTCCAATGGGTGAGGACGGAGGTGTGCTGTCGCGGTGCGGGAGATTGGCTTGACGTAGATCGCGTGTGCCAAAATTCTTGACGTGACAAGATCTACTACAGCATGTGTGAATAATGCCTTTGACAGAAACGCTTGGTGACGCTTTACCAGTAAGGCTAAGTATATAGGTGGGCAGGAATTTGTAAGCGAGGCGAAGCACCATCATTAATATTGTTATACGACGGACCTGTTGGTCATGTTCCAATAGCGAAAGGGAATCGAGCCTCTTATTACAGATTGTGCACGCTAAACAGGGCTGTGGCGAGGTGCTAAGGTGCCACCGTGGGTCACGTTCAGCATATTGCATACCGTACCTTGTGGTAAAGCTGTGGAGTTTCTGCATGAGATCTGTTTGGACCCACGACAACGAATTGCCCTCACCTTCCGCCCCGGGCCCATTACCTAGCGTCTGTTCAAGATTGCAGCGTATTATATACATTTTACCCACTGACCTGTTCGGCAGCATAAACCGGTCTTTCGCATCTTGGGCAAAATGGTGCTCCTCCAAACGAACGCATCCGAGTGCTCAGGCTTGTGACCGTACGCGTGACTCATAACCACTCATATCTCACGTTCCCACGAATAAAACTCCGCTCCAAATGAGAAATCGATTGACCCATAATTCAAGTTTCAAGTTCTATCCGTTCACCATCAAAATACTTGCAACATGTCCGACGACGAGAGCCATAACCAAACCTTCGAGCAGGTGAGACGTGGCGTTCATTGGCGCACGTTATCGCTCATATCGTCGTCGTTAGGCGAGTGCTGGGGCTTCTGCCACCTACCCCATGCAGTGCTCTGCTCTGCGCAAAAATGGTCACGTCGTCATAAAGGGCAAGTGCCTCGGAGCTTGCTCCTCATTGAATATCCCATCTTATCATTTTTGCGTAGGTCGGCCTTGCAAGATCGTTGAAATGTCGACCTCCAAGACCGGCAAGCATGGTCATGCCAAAGTTCACCTTGTTGCAATAGATGTCAGTCATTTTTCTCAACTTATAGTTTACCCTGTAGTAATGCACCCCACTCTCGTAGATTTTCACTGGCAAAAAAATGGTATTTTTGTTTCAATGACCACTTGATGGTTTTGTATAAACGCAATCGTGATCAAACAGGAAGATATCTGCCCCTCCACCCACAATATGGATGTCCCCAATGTCAGCCGTAATGAATACCAACTGGTAGGTCTGTCAGGAGGCGCCAACCAGCTTTGATTCATCTCGTAGCATAGGTCAACGTCGACGATGGCTTCCTCAACCTCATGACCCAAGATGGAACCCCCAAGGATGATGTCAAGGTTCCGGAGGGTGACCTTGGCAAACAGATTCAGGAAGACTTTGATGGAGGGAAGGATCTTTTGGTAACTATTGTCAGTGCTATGGGAGAGGAGCAGGTGAGCACAGGGTCGTTCTTTGCTTTACTGGCTCAAATCATGAGTTTCCTTTAGGCGATCTCGGTCAAGGAGGCCCCGAAAGGTGCTTAACGTTGAGGGTGGGTCTGCTCGACGCCATGGTTGTCTGTTTTCTCAATTTATCATGTCAGAATTTCGCTGCCCTCCTGCCCCTCGTTTAGTGTATCCCTACACAATCATTTCCTCCTTATTTTGTGTGCATGTTCCTCGTATATTTTCCATCCCGTTTGATCCCTGTACCGCCATCAAAAGAAGATGTTGAAGTTGCATAATTTGCCAGGATAATGTATTGTTGGATGATAGACTACGTTTGTTCAATGACTCAGGTGAAATCTCAAGTTGGTTTGTTCTGCCTTGTTTTTCGGTGAAGCTAATATCAATTCCAAGATACAAGCCATAATCCTACGTGAATACAACGAGAAGCGATGTTGAGATATATATCGAATGCAAGACGAATATTTGGTACACAAATGTCTTTGTGCGAAACGGGCAAGAGGGATACCACAAAATAAAAAGTAAAATAAGAAAACGTCCCCATGCATTTCCTGGCGTTTGGCTCAGCTCTTTCCAATATCCATCGAATTGTTGTTGTACGATTAGGTGTACATTATTGTAATAATGATCCACTGTGGGGCCACCGTCAGCTTCGTGTTTTCACATGAGATTGACAACAAATACATTATATTAAGCAATATTGATTGTTGAGAGGCGAAGAATTTCTTGGTTGATGTTCTGATTTCCGCCCAGCAAATCCTGACGGTTAGATGAGGCCAAAGCGGAGAGGGTTTTAGTCTCTTCGCCATCCAGTCGCCAGATATTACCAGGTGGTAAGTTGGATGATGATTCCTTCGCATTGGACAAGCGTCCAAGTGAAGAGCGGACTGGTGACGGAAAGGTCTCGTCGTACTCTTCGAATGACAGATCAGCAGAAGACGTAGATGCTGGTGACAATGTGGGGGATTGGACTATGTCTTGCAAGAACGACGGCAAAAGAGGCGCTGGAGCATGCACATGAATCGGAACGACACCAACTGAAGGGGACGGCTGCCGATTACCGGAGGTTTGATAAATCGGCCGAGAGTCCACATATTGAGTGCCTAGATCGAAGTGAGATTGAGAGCGGTGAACAGAGCCGCGTGGTTTGCTCGGGGATATATCAACAAAGGAGCGCAGGCATTCAGGAGGGGTGAGGGATTGCGAACGAGGACCGTAAGAATTCGAAGTGGCCGAACATGAGGACGGGTTTGCAGGTAACGTTCGGTTTTGTGACAGAACGGAAGTGAGGAGCGCGATGCGCTCTGCCTGCACTGCCGCAGAAATCGAATCACCGTTACCTTCGGCGTCTAAACAGCGGTAACATAAGCAATGATACAGTGAAGAACGACAAGCGTGACAAGACGCACAAGGAAAACACGTTTGACAAACTTTCCGGCGCCGCCAGTTCAGATAGTTACACTTGAGGCAAATCCAATCGCCAGGCTGGTGTTCAATGGGCCCCCGGTTTCCAGTGTTCAAAATGGGCGGCTGCTAAGCATCCGCGTCAGTGATCAGGTCGGAAAGGAGGGCAAGGTTGTTTACCGGAACACCAGCCAGCCCGCCTGGACGAATCTGGCCTTGCTCGGGGAGCGATTCGTTATCCGGCCAGTACATCACGCATGGGGTGAGGGGGTCAGAAGAAACATTCTGGACTCTGCCACCAGTAGAAAAAGCCCGGCCGGATGGTGTAAGCGGCGGGTGTGGAAGCCCACCTGGTTTCGGGATATTCTGGAAGAGTGGTGTGGGAGGCGCTTGATACGAAGGCGTTGGAAAATTAGATACTTGTGTTGGGGAAGTTGGTGGGAAGCAGATGGGAAGGTTGGGCGGGGCCGCAAAGCGGGGAGAGGCAAGTGGACGCGTTGGCGAATGTACACTTAGAGAAGGTGGAAGCCCGCTGCTGGAACGAGGGTACCCGCAACCGATACACGCAACGTTGCGTCTGTGAAGAGGCTCAGCGAGTGGCATGGAATGGTCGAACAAGGGGAAAGTACAAAAGTCGTTCGCATACTCACCCGAAATTATGGGCAGCACAGCTTGGCGAACTACATCTGGAAAGGAATGCAAATCAGCCTCGATCATAACAGGCCGATCAAGATCAGCATGAAACTGAGACAAATGCACAGGGAGATTTGTCAGAAGGAAAGTAAGACAAAGAGTGGAGCTTATCTAATGATTGGGGGAACAAAGAAAATATGACTCACAACCAATCGCCGAGTCTGAAACTTGCTCTCGGGTTTGGTGGGTTGCTAGAAATGGTGTAGGCTGCACGAGGAGCTTCCAGCCCTAATTTATGGTGGTCAGAAACCGAAGAGACCATGCGGAGGACCTGAGATGAAGCAGAGGAAGCAGAGGAAGGGGGGAAAGAGGATGAAGGATGGGGTGACGAAACACTCTAAAAGGAAGATCCAGTAACTCTCCCAAGGGCAGGATACGTAAAACACGAACGGGTGTCACCAAATCAAAGCGTCGCAATTTGTGGAACGGTTCTAAGTCTCTTTCCAAGGCAGGGACAACAGATATGACTGAGCCTGACAGGGAGAGAGCGGTACAAGCCTGATATCATGGTTGTTAACACACAGCAAATTGATCCCTGAAAAAAAAAAGAGGAGAAGGTTGTCGAGTGGGCGGCCTGAAGATGTTCCTGAACAGAATCATGTGACTGCGGCGGAGCAAAAACACGAGCGGCATTTGGGCACCCAAATGTAAGCACACAATATTGCACACGTGGGGATATTGACAATACTGCCGAGACAACCCAATCTCACCTCTTCGTGCGATTTGAAAACGGCCCAGAGGCTCCTTTGATCGTGCCTGGGCCCAAAGTAATCTGGGCGAAGCTCCCACATAGTAATGGGGAAGGTTGCCTGCAAAATAATTTAAAATTACGGCAACGATAAAAAAAGGAAGATACGAACATGTTGGGCAAATACCGAGCAGAGAAAGGATGAAGCGAAATGAGGCACGTCGAAAAGCTGCGAGCGGATGACGTAAGCCACGGTCGTTGTGAGAGTTTCAAGTTCTCCACTCACGCGAATGACTCGGGAACGAGTAGCAGCGAACATTTCGAGGGAGCACTTGCCCAACGAAACGGTCGTGGACCAAGGAGATGCGGAGTGGTCGAAATCGCTGCTGACCGAGGATGATGGTGACATGTCGTAGGGAGAATTCCGCACAACAGGCGAGTCTTGCTGGGAATGAGACCTGGAGAGTGAGAACGCGGTAGCCAATTGCAAGGAGCATTCATGAGAGGATAAGCAGTTGCTAGGTGTAGACTTGAACAAAGGAGGATGCAAAATCGAGGACTCGGGCAAGAAAGACATGGGATCGGGACAGAGCAGAGCGAATTGGCCCATCTCTCCGGGGGGGGGAACAGAGTGAAGGTGAAGTTGGGGGGAGAGAGGGTTATTAATATTATCCAAAAGAGCAGCAGGGGAAGAGAAGGGGGCAGGCATAGCGCAGAATGATGGAAGGCGGTCGAGGCGACAAGACGGGAGAGAAAGTAGAGGTCGAGCTCTGATGGAGACCGAGATTGTATTAATTGGACATGGACCGAGGGTGTGCAGAAGCCACTGGCAGCAGGGTGCTGGAGACGACGAATGGCCATACGATGAAGGTGAGCATATACTAATAATAAATATAGTATAGTAATAATATAATATAATATATAAATTACTAGTAATATAACCAGTTACATGACAACCCGAATGTCTCACCGTCAATTCATCCCCAACATTCGATTAAGCTCTCGTTCTGCTCACTTGCTTCAAAAGATATCACGAATTCGAACCCATCCACTTCCTTGAGGATCTTGCCCAGATTCAGCTCCGTGACACGCTAACATGGTAACCAGATTGCCGTTGAGATCATCGTCGTGTTTCAGCGCTCAACATGCCGGGCTGCCGTCCCGTGTTCCCACGGTAATCCCTAATTCATATTCATTTCTCGCGTCCGTCTGCTACCGTAGTACCCTTCCGTAAAGCGCGATCCTGAGTTGGTCCCCACTCAGCTGAAGCACAAGCCCTTCTTCTCTCAAGAACCGAGCATACCGTCGCCACGACTCTGCACCCTTCCCAACACGCGATGCAGACTGTTTGCCCGCCATGAGCGTATTGATGCTACCCAACACAAACAGACCCCGCTTAGCCCGCGTCAGTCCAACATTCAACCTTCTTCGGTCTGCTAAAAATCCAATATGGCCGCCTGCGTTATTGCGCACCGTTGAAAAAATTATCACTTCCTTCTCTCGCCCCTCGAACCCGTCAACCGTCTTGATTTCAATGTTTGCAAGTTGCATGGTCCGGTGGTCACCTAACACGGCCTTAAATCGTTGATTGAGTTTAGCATCCGCAGTGAGGAGGCGAGTAATAAGCGAGATCTGGGCGACATAAGGTGCAATGATACCAATATCTTGTCCGCGGAGATCCTGAATCGACATCAGTGCATATCCTTGTTTCTGTGCACAGGCACGTACTCACCTCGTTACGAAGAAGGAGGTCTTCAACAACACTACACAGGATGTGGGCTTCGTTGAGATTGACTCTGCTGCGATCTTTGGCAGATTCTGATCCTCCATGGTCCAGGAAAACGATAGACGGGAAAGTTCCCGTAACTGTATTCAGTAGCAAGTGTCGCGAGGTTGGGGGTTGCAGACGCGAAGAGATGTTGCCGACAGAATCCACAGTTCCGTCGTGTAGCGAGAAATTATAAAACTCGCAAGATGGGAAGCGGGAAATCGCAGGATGCATGCGATATTGGACATCTAGCATGATGGATGGTACAACTGTGGGGGACGTTAGCACCTGGCTGGAACAAGCTCAATGACTAAAGCAAACCTCCTTCCTCAGTCAGTCGCTCAAAGAGGCTGATGCCGAGACCCATTTGTTGTGCTTCACGGCTCGTGATAACCGGCGGCAACTGCTTGTGATCACCAATAAGAGCCACATGATGTGACTGGATGATTATAAACGCTAAAGAAAAATTGTAGAGTGGAAGCAAGTGAAGACGTACACCTTTCATGATGGGAATCAGAGATGCAGGTTCCGTCGACATCGACGCTTCGTCAAGGAAGACGACAGGGAAATCTATCACATTCAGCGCTGCACAGGCTGCTGTGATGCATGTCGTGCAAACCTTGGAACTAAGATGTAAATTCCTCCCAAGATACAAGAATACAAAGCCAACATACCACATCGGCATCATCAACAACTTGCCTCAACATCTTTTGGCGGATTGCATATATTCGCGACTTGAGCGCCCCATGCTGCTTCTCCATACCAATCAATGTTACCTGCATCTTTTTTAGTCTCTCTTGAGATTCCTCACTCTTGGTCCTCCTCAACTCGTCGGACTCCATTTGTAAGCCATTCATGCGCTTTTGTAGGACTTCCTTTTTCATGGTGAGCTGATCGACCTGAGGCTTGAAGGGGTGCATTTCGAGTTTGTAATCGAGCGTGTGTTCAAGAAGCGAGGATTTGACTTTGTTACCATAGCCGACGCGAAGGGGGCGGACGCCAGAAAAAGCCAGGCTCTCGACTAGGTTATCGACAGCTACATTTGTATATGTGCACACTAGGATGGGATGAGGGACTTGGAAGTGAACCTGAATCCAGTATAACATAGCCTTTAGCGAGCGGAACATCTCAAGGGAACTTGAATAACCTTGAGCAATTTGACAGCCTCTACGATCGTTTTAGTTTTGCCAGTGCCCGGAGGCTGGGAACCAGTGGATACAGAGTAAGCCGTCATGATGGTGAGTAGAGAATTGTGTTCATATTTACCCCTTGTACGAGGCTAATCCGTTCTCCGATCATCATTGCAATCGCCTTAATCTGGGTCGGGTTCAACCCACTCAGCACCGGATCACCCTCAACTCTAATTGGTTCCATATCGCGATACCTTTTCGCCCAGCTCATTATTCTCGAGTCATCTCTGAAGGCACCGCCGGCACCACCAATCATCTTACTCCCATGTTCTAGAGTCTCGCGAGGCAGGTAGCTGACCTCGTCAGGTTCTTGAAGTGGGAAGTGGGTGGAAGGATTCGACTTTGAGAAGGTTCGGAGAAGTACATCTCGGAGATGAGTGCCTTGCAGGATAATTTGGCGGTCGGACACGTGAGAGCTGAGTTCTTGAGTACTAGGGTCATGGTGGAGGTAGCTGATTGCCGTTCGCATGCGCTGATAGATAACGTTGGAAAATCCAACATCCAACCTAGTCTTTAAATTAGCAAGAAAGTCGACCACACTGACCCACTGACCGCCAGGGACCATCTTCCAAAGTGAAGCACTCTTGAAATGAAACTTTGAGTTGCGTAGTGCTACGAGCAACAACATTTCCCAGCATGGGCTGCTCTTGAAGCGGATCAAGACGGGAAATGAATACTTGAGTGCCGTTCCTGCAAGAAATGAGTTCATCGAAACAATCAAAAAAACAATGATTTCCAAGTCTCACTCGAACCGATGTTCTGGCAAGGCTTGACCTGGACCCAACAGGAATGCCGCAACCGGACGCCCAAATTGATTTGCCTGAAGCCAAAAGGCTTGGAGATGAGTCAAGCAGTATCCCTCCTCCCTCAGTCGGCCCAATGACCAGGTCGACAAGCGCTCTTTGAGAATGGTTTCTTCTTCGGCTTGTTCAGCGGATAGGAGAGCTAGAAACCTGAAGGTTGCGTTGTTATATACTGAGATATTGTTTCTTGAATGGCAAGACGCACCTCGCTTGATAGGATTGGATTTCCTCGAAAAATGGCTCCCCCATTTGCACATCAACACACGGAGGCTGCACGCGTTTGACATAGCTTTGACGAGTTCTGCGTTTGTAGTTATCGCCGACGGGTGCTAGCAATGGCGGTACTGGTACTCTCGAGGTGGCCCTGAGTCTCCAGTCAAACCTTGGAGTAGGTGTGGCCTCGAGATGCTTGGACGACCAAGGGAGCGACTCTTCTTGAAGCCACTCTTGCTCGGCGGCTGTTAACACAGGAGATTTTGCAGGAGGCGGAAATGTTAGAAGACGTCTGATTGATGCCGTAGGGGCACGAGGCGACGGGGGAAAAGGAGGAGCGCGACAACGTCGTGATGCAAAGCAGAAATTGCGAATGATTGAATAACTGGAGCAAGGTCGAAAAGTTGGAGAAGTAGTGCACAGGGTATAATCAACAGTGTCGGTAAATATTATCATTCTTGACCTATCAGACGCAGTTTTGTTTAGAAATGGTCGCATGGGAATCTCAGGCCTCAGGCTCGGCGCGTATTTGGACAAGGAGAATGTTGTCGAGTATTATATCTCAAGGTGGGTCAGGATACAAAGACCCAATAGTACATTGTTCAGCCAGCAGCCAGAATTGGCAGAAAGATATGGTCATGTACTATAGACTCTTACGACTCACATATTGGACAACAAGAAAAGCGCGCTGCTGCCCAGGATAGCTGCAAAGCCGACAGCCACAATTGTAGGACCAAGGCTCAGAGGCAGAGATGCTGGTCCGTCCCAGTGGTCAGGAATCGCGAGAGCAATAGATTTGGCTGGTATGGTTGCAT
This sequence comes from Hygrocybe punicea, assembly GCA_963556145.1. Lineage (NCBI taxonomy): Eukaryota > Fungi > Basidiomycota > Agaricomycetes > Agaricales > Hygrophoraceae > Hygrocybe > Hygrocybe punicea. Next base: position 3,261,624 of record OY744466.1, on the reverse strand, counting down.
TTACGGACGAGTGGCACGCTGCGGCGTACGCTGCAAAACCGTTCATACGTAAATCAGATGGCGGAAATGACGTGGATGGCTCACCCGCTAGAATGGGAGTTGAGCCAGCCTTGGGGTCAGGCTTGGGATTGTTTGTGGCGATAACTTGCGCAAACATGCATTGTTCGCAGGCAACAAGAGCAGTAATTGTTGCAGAGCTACACAAGCAGTTGTCGTCGGTGCAATTCTAAGAGATCTCGTCAATGCGTGAACAGACAGCACAACACCATAGATACAAACAGCAATGGCTGTGTGTGCAGGTGCACATTGGGATTGACACTAAGAGCTGATCAGGGGATTGGAATGCAGACAAATCCGACAAGGACATACTGTAGTCATTGCGGGATCATTAACCTGCAGGACCTCAGCAGCCGTAAGGTTTCCAATTGTTCCGCCAACGGCCAGCTTCAAAGCTAGGACTGGGTTCTGGTTGGAGGACGGCATCGGATGAACAAGGCCAGTCAGTACCCACCTCGGCCAGCGAGTGCAACAAAGAACACCACAGCAAAGATAGAGCGCATTAAGAAATAAAATAAATGAGGAACCTGCCAGGAGGGAGCAGAAAGGCGATGGAAGTGAGTTAGTTACCGCGTAACCACTGGTATTTGTATGGGAGTGACAGGACCGTGATGACAACCCGGTGGACCGTGACCATGGACCGTTGGACCGTGACCATGGACCGTTGGACCGTGACGGTGGACCGAGCGCTGGAGTCACAGATTACGGATCACATGACCATTCTTGTTTGGACTCCATTATGGCTCCCTCGAAATCGTTTTCTGGGGCTCTTCAGCCAAAGAAAAAGGGCGAACTACAAGAAATTGCTGTTGCCTTGCGTCTCAGCGACCGAGGCACAAGGGAGGATCTCCAGGACCGTATCAAGATACATCTCGACAAACACCAAGCCACTTTGGAGGAAGAGCCCGCATTTGCTGGTTTATTTGGGAGAAGGAAGAGATCCGTACAGCCTCAGCCGCCGCCTAGGTGTGTTCACTCCATGTAAAGATGCTAAGCTTCTTACCCCCTTGGCGCTAGTCGCGTTACCGAGTCCTCGGATGAGAAGAACCGCATGCCTGTCCGCGTCGTCCCCGCAACCCGTCGTGTTACAGCACTTGACCCCATCCGAGAGTCTACTCCTGTTAACGAGGCGTACGAGGTCTCCACCATACTCAAGAGTAATCCGTTTTCGCCTATCGTGACTTCTCCTTTTCATGCCAGCCCAACGGTGTCTCAGTTGGGCTCTCCCAGTGGCCCGCCGCCGTTGCCCCGGAGTCCTACCCGCAGTATTTTGAGCGTCGTGCCTCGTCCGGATGTTGATGCTATTGTCGGGGTGGTCAAGAAGCGGGAAGAGATTGTTTTACAAAGGACGAGTGATTTAGTGGTATCTGTTCGCTCCGCAAGTTCAATCGCTTATTCTCTGGGTTTCCTGGTGCTCATTGTTCTACAGTTTCTCTCAAATTCTCGAAATATCTGGTCGCTGACCGCAGTTCTGGAATTGCTGTATATTCTATACATAATCATCCCGTGGAGAACTGTCGAGGTATGGTATTGTTCGTCTCGGCAAATTCCTTCACATGCTCAAATATCGTTGGATTATAAGCTTTCGCTTTTGCCGGGGGCGGGATCCTCTGCTTCAACGGTATATCTTGTGTATCCTCCCTGGAGTGTATTCCAAACATCTGTATTTTGGAGTGTCATTGGACACTGGTCCATCCCCTCGTTATTCATTCCAGCCCTTTTTGGAACTCTCATATCGTTCCGTCCTTCGACCCCTACGCAGCGGTCTCGGTCGTTAACCAACTCGGTACCAATACTAACTATCCCCTTTGATCCCCTCACGGCTTCTATCATCCGTCTCGCTGCCCAAATTGCATACCCACTTGCCACTGTGGATTCTGGTGTCGAACGGGTAGACGTAATCGGGGTTCGATGGCGTGTTTTGAATGCTGCCGTCGGGGTGGCTTTTGCGTTTGCGGAAGCTATTGCCGTCACACCAGATTTATTTCTCAAGAGTTTGACTCCTGCCAAGAAGAATCTGAAGCAGAACCTCCAAATGGGGGAGGGATCACTCGTAGGAGAATGAGATACTATTGTTTCATTTATCTATTATTGTATTGTTTGTCTCGCTCTGTGTTATGGTACAGGAAATAATCATTTGTTTTAACGACATACTGGATGACTTGCCACAGCATTTTATAAATGATCTTTGTCTGTTTCCGGCGTAGTCCTGATTGCTGATAGTCTAACAGACTCAGCCCCCGGAGTGATTCCGACCCTGAGTGAGCTGCAAATCCCAATGAACTACATGGAAATTTCTCACGTGGTTAAGTTGTTGAAGGGTGAAGGGGTGGGTGAAGTCGGAGAAAATAAGAATAAAAGGGGGCCAGCGCTGTGCAAAGGCACAAAAAAGGCCCGGCGGTGTGGTGCAGAAAGTGCGGTGCGGTGCAAAAAGGTGCGGTGCGGTGCAGGAGAGGTGCAGGAGAGGTGCCATGCAGTGCTCATGCAACAGGAACATCATGATTGTTCCTCTTATCAGGCCTGGAGGGGCTCGATGAGAATCTGCTGGGGCAGATTTCCACATGGTTATACCCCATGGCCAGTACCCCACTGGACTTGTCTTGATCGTGGGGCTGAGCCCTCAAGGCTCACCGTAGGGCTGAAAAAGAAGAGATGAGCCGCGACAGCGAGTGGGCTCTGGGACTTCCTTGAGGACCTGGATGGGTTTCTATGGCCTCCACAAGGAGTCCAAGCTTGATGACGAAGATATATCACAGGAAATCCAACTGCACCTTCAATCCTGAGGAGTATATCTCTGCGATGGACATTGTGCTATCTGAAGGTTCAACGTTCAACGGCCAGATTCAAGATGAAAAAAATGCGCACCGCACATCATGCAGTTCCGCTATGGAGAGCCAGTGAACAGCATGTATGCCGATGGCCATGGATGTCTAGATGTCATTGAATACCACCAAAAAGTCTTCCTGCCCGCTGACCAGCTGAAAGTCACGTGTCTGCCTCTGGCGATGGACCATCCTCATCGCCAACGGCCACGCTCAAACACGAATTCTTTTGCCTTCAACTGGCTCAGGCCCGGGGGGAGACCTGGAGCACCCCCGTTGCCTCGGCCTACTCCTCAGCAGCTTCCTTTAGAGGATCTCATTGTTGCCCTCACACCGCCTGCTGTCCCTAGTCTCACCCATGCACGCACCCTCGCCGCCATGCTCGCCACCCAGTCTCCTCTGCCACAACCCCACGTCCTCAACCCAATTATTGCGTCCTTATGTTCCGCGGACTCTCCAGTGTCACTCCAATCTGCCGGCTACGATATTCTCTCCTCGTACTGGGAAAACCACGAAGCCACCGTGCTCGCAACAGGCGACAGGCTCACATACTTTTCTCTCTTTCTGGGCCAGGCTGCCACGCTCTGGTCTCCGGAGTTGTGGGAGACCCGATTCAAGGCTTTACGTGCGCTTACGAGATGGGGCAAAGAGGTCCTCGGCATTGAGAATCCCTTCATTAATGTCCTCAAGTCGTGGTTGCAAGGCGCGTTTGACGGCCTTATCACTAGCAGCGACGCGGTAGAACATGCCGAGCGCGAGCGTAGTGTGGATGTCCTTGCTTCATTTCTTTCTTCTGTGGTAGAAAACATTGACATAGCGGCAAGGCTTCCTGACGATGCGCTTGCAGGTGTATTACAATTTTACAATGGCCTCGTTGACTGCGCCGTGGACATGCACTGCATCCAACCAACACAAGATTTTTCAGCGACGGTCTTATCCTCAATCGCAGATCCACAGTCAAGTGCAAGTATATCTACGCGGCCTGCAAACACCCACCGTCGGCATCCCTCCTCTATATCCATCGTCGCCTCTACTTCTCGTCCAATTACGCCTCCCCCGAAACATCCAGCGGACATCGCCACGGCCCTCTACCTTGCTCATCTTTCCGTTTGCCTAAAGTCCCTCTCGCCCGATATGCTGAAATCTATCCTCCCAACCCTCTTCCGAGCACTTGCATTTTACGCATCACCCCTCCCCCGCCTCACTGTAATGGCCCGCACACGCTCAAATTCCGGGCCCGAGGAACATATTACAGAGACACTGGACTCACTTTTTTCTGGTCCATATTCGACCTACTGCATGGTCATCCTCAAGCAGCACCTCTTACCTCCCCCCTCTCCATCGCTTCCTGCTATGCAGACTTTCATACAAGTATCCATTGGCGCCCATCGCACCCTACGCAACTATATCCGCAAAGGCCTGTGCACGCGCCTTGCTCGCGCGTACATCTCGCGTGAGAGCTCTCTTAGCTATTCACATTCGGGAGCGCCGGGGCACATGGACGTGGAACGCGAGCTGATGGAGCGTGCTTGGCCCAAGGATGATGTTAGTGGCTGGGATGCTGGTCGTCTTGGTCCCATGCTTTCCAGAAGCGTGAATGCGTGGGTCGCGTGCGAGTTTGATTGGAATGGTGCTATCTGTTTTGCAAGGGAGAAGATATTAGACGAGGTTGCAGGAACACTCAAGGACGTATTGCAGGAATTGGACTCACGAGAAGCCCACATAGCACTGGAGGAAGCGGAAGCGTGTGCAGTGGGTGAGACATTACATCAACTTTCGATGTACATACATTCTTTAAGGTCTGTTCCACCTACCTATCTGTTCATCTCCACTCACTGCATACAAGAAACCAAGATGACTCGCCTTTTATCATCCCACTATCAGAGCCAATGGATGCGCCTACTCCGTTCCTACGGACACTCTCCTTCATATTGTCCCGGGACCACACGACATGCTTAAACCCGCTCCTCTCCACCACACTCCTCACTCTCGCAAACCACCTAACAGATACCGATACTGCCAAACTCCCCCTTATCATGTCCGAGCAGCGCGACCTGTCACCGACCTCACCCGAGTGGCTCGTCAACTGGGAACAACTCCTACTTGGGAATCCGGTACTCATGCATAGGCGACCCTTGACGCGTGCCGCGGTGGTGACGGCTCTGCAAGTAGTGTACAGCTCCATCAAAGACATACCAGAGTATAGGAAGCCGCTAGCGGACCTAGTGTGGGAGTCTTGTCAACATCAGGCTGCTAATCCGGACCGTGAGGAGTATGATGACAGCGAGGCCTTTTGGCTTATACTTGGTGATGAGATTGTCATGCGCACTCTAGAAGACAACGACGTGGATGAGCTGGCCGCTATTGATAGTTTTGTCGAACTCTTGAGAACTGTTGCGGCAGAAGGCGAGGGGGACGATGAGGCGGATGCCGCATCAGTTGCCACGACTGACACGCACTCACCTTCAATCTCGTCATCGACTGGCCCCTCCAACTTAGTCTCGCCCATCCTCTCGCGTATGCAGTCTGAATTCCAAGGCCCGGCCGGGAAGGACAAGGAATCTAGTATGCCCTCCGTTATGTCACTGCTGTCGTCATTCGCCACAGGCTCTAACTCCCGCTCCCAATCAATGCAGCCACAACCCCTAGATGACCCACCCGACACTCCAAACTCTTCACCTCAGCTTGATGTGCCCTCATTGCCGAGAGCTGTTGGTGCAGTCGTCGCACTGGTGTCGGTGTTCGCGCAATTGGCATTCACCCAATATGCTCTTTCGGATAAGAATCTCAACCTGGCCATGAAAATTTACCACATCCTCATCGACATCCTCCTCCAAGGAAAGGTTGTCCGGACTCGTCTGACAGTACTTCAGTTTTTAATGCGGCTGAGAGCAGACCGTGACCACCGGCTGTATTACTTCCGTGCGGCATATGACCCCGATGGGCACGTTCAGGCCCTCGCTTCGCTGATTCAACGCGACTGGGCCCCCTCGTCGTTGCGTTCTCCTAGAAACGAACGCGGAAATGATGATTTCATTCCTGTCGACCATGCGGAGAACCGCAAGACTCGAACGCGGACTCCGCAGACACGGGACGGCCGGCCATCTTCCCGTGGGCGTGGCGGTAGGCCATCTCATTCTGGTGCGAGCAGGAGCCATTCCCGTGCTACGAACGTTCTGATGTTCACTCCCTCTCCGGCGAAGCTGCGTGAACCAATTTGGCGTTTGCCCGAGTTACTGCCATTCGTCTGCCCAGAGGTCGTCGACACGCCCAGCAAGGTGCTCATCTCATATGACCCAGATGGCCCTGGGAACAAACTCGTGCTCCCGATATCGGACTACCTGAGCGCTATCGTCCAGCTCCTAGAGCGGGAGCGGAGCTGGGATATACTGAGTTATGTGTTGTGCCACCTACCCGTCCAGTTCGCGAATAAACATTTATTCTGTGGGCCGAAGTCCAGGGAGGTCATCGTGCACATACTGACCACGCTATGCAACAGGCTTATGAGTGGGGAGTTGGCGAGTGAAGTGGATCGATGGCCGCCAGGACTGAGGTCACGAGATGCACATGGGCTGGCGTATCATACACTTTCGGTGCTGATCAGCTACCAGCGATACGTTGATGTGCATTTGAGGCATGTCCTCGTGGAAGTGTTCCTCCAAGGCCTGGACGGCCAACCGTCGACTATCAAATGTTGCCTCCATGCCTTGACTTTGTCAGCGTTTGAACTCCAGTCATCGATGACAAAATACCTTTCGAAGATATTAGAGAAGCTCTCGCAGATAATGTCTAATCCAGACATGGCCGTGCATATCCTAGGCTTCTTATCCATCGTCGGTTCTCTCCGTCCTTTACTCGCCAACTTCACAGAAGGTGACTACAAAATGGTTTTTGGTGTTGCACTGCAATATCTGCAGCATCACAATCAACCAGGATCCTCCCCTACTAGCTCTTGGGCACTCTCACAGCATGTTCGCATCCTATCATACTACACCGTCTATGTATGGTTTCTGGCGGTACGATTACCCGATAGACCACATCATATCAGGTTTATCACAAGGCAGCTTCTCTTAGCCAACGAAGGAAAGCCGGAGGTGGACGAGCCCACGGAGGTCTGTTTTGATTGGCTGGCACGTTTTACCTATGCCAGTGCTGATCCGCGGCCAGCCAAATCGTTGTTGAACGACATAGTCACGAATCCCACTGTTCATGATTCACTCTCCCAGTTGTCGGTCTGCGAAAAAGTGTGGATTTCAGGCAATTCTATTGTAACTATCCGCACATTACCCAAGCTGGGCTGGATTGAAGTTCTTTCCCGCCGACCTTCTGGTTTTACGAAATTTCTTTGCAGAGTTGAAAATGTTCCTATGGTGGGATCGGGCGACGTTGATCCCGACTTGATGTCAGTTCCGGCGAGTTTGATGATGGAGCGTGACTCTCTACAACTGCGAGCTCCTTTACCTATGCCCGAGGTTGCAGCTGAAATCCAGGTCAGTGCAACTATTGATATTTTGTGACATTCCTCATTATGTGCTTTAGGAGAACATTCGAGACGTATTTGCAACGAAGCACAATTCAGACCAATCCCTTCCTCGGCCCGATCCCATCACTGGCTATGTCTGGAAAAGTACAGCACCATCTCAGAGACGCAAAGAAGTTGCCGTCGATCCAGCATACTTCGCGTTGCAACTCTCAGCTTATCCTGGTCTTCTCAGTGCGCCCCAACTTCAAAGGATCGATGATACATCAGGGCTTCCCAGTCTTTTGCGTACCTTGGACCGTATACCAGTCATTGACACCCACAAAGTGGGTATTATGTATGTCGCACCTGGCCAGACCGACGAACTTGAGATTCTTCGCAATACACATGGATCCCCGGCGTACACTCGATTTTTAGAGGGTATAGGAAGACTCATCAATTTGCGAGGACAACTGGATGTTTATGTTGGCGGTTTGAACCCGGACGAAGATGGCGAATATGCCTACGCATGGTGGGATGATATTGGGCAAATATTGTATCATACCGCCACGATGATGCCCTCCCATCCTGATGACGAACATTCCGTCAACAAGAAACGACACATTGGTAATGATTATGTCCGGATTGTCTGGAATGACTCGGGAATACCCTATAAGTTCAATACTTTGGCCACTCAATTCCAGTTTGTAAACATCGTCATCGAACCGCACTCACTCGGGGCGATCGCAGCATTCTCCAATAACATTCACGAAAACGAGTACTTCAAAGTTACCGTCCAGCGAGCGCGTGGAATGACTGAATTTGCTCCTGTGGGCGAGTTCAAACTCATTTCGGCTGAAAATCTACCGCTACTTGCCCGACAACTAAGCTTGCTGGCTGATTGGTTTGCTTCGATTTTTCAGCACACGCAATGTGACACTGAACGAGTCGAAATGACGACAAATTGGCATGCAAGGTTGAAGACCATAAAACGCTTCCGAAAACAGCTTCCAGTACTGGAAGTCCCTCAGTCCATTGAGGGAATCTTAGATCAGGAGGCTTGCCGAGATTTCACTACAACTTTCTAATGATTTATTAATAATCAGGGATGTTGTAATGCCATGTACATGTTGGACCATCACTATCATGATGTTTGAAGCACCACATTGAATTATGAGTTCTTTTAATTTATTACAGTGCTTTTCACTTCTGTACAGAATCGCAAAAAAATAAAATATCTTTGTTCTTGTTTGTCTGGGACTCAGACCCCAGAAATGTTGCCATGTACCATCCCGTATCATGGGATCTCAAAGCTCGTATTCCTGTCCTGGCACAAAAGGGTTGGAAAGTCAAGGAGATCTGTGATCTCCTTGGCATCAAGAAGTCTCTTGTCTATCAAACTCTTGACTACGATCAGTACTATGGGGTTCCTTATAATCCTCATGTATGTCGATCTGGCAGGCATCGGATTCTCTCTCACCAAGATCTCAAGCTCATTGTCGCACTCTTGCACTGCAGGCACTGCATTTACCTTGATGAGATCCAGTCCAAGCTGTACAACCAATGTGGCATCCTGGTTTCCATACCAACAATCCTGCGTACTCTACGTCGTCTTCATTACTCCCAAAAATGTGTTTCTGCTCAAGTGTTAGAAAGGAATGATTTGCTCCATTCAGCATTCATGAACAGGATTGCTGATGAAGTACCTAACCCAGACATGTTGATTTTTATTGACAAAGCCGCCCGAAACAAGAAGATGTCGGCACGTATGCGAGGCTGGTCAATGGTTGGGCAGAGATGTGTGCAAAGGCGTTGTTTTGTTCGTGGGCAGAGGTTCTCCATCCATCCTATCCTAACACTTGATGGCATCATCATGTATGATGTTATTCCGGGATCTGTCACCTCTGAACAGTTTTTACAGTTTCTTCAAGAGCTTGTCATGCATTTCTTTTGATTTGTTCAGTATTAGAGTATGGACTCATGCAGAGCTTAGATTCCCCTTACCAATCCATATCCAGGGCCTCAAAGTGTCATTATCTTAGACAATTGCGATATCCATCACTCTGAGGAAGTGCGTGCACTTGTTGAAGATGAAGCCCGTAAGTCTGTTCTCAACTCGCTGAATGTATTGCTCAAATTGTGTATTAGAATGTAAACTCATTTTCCTTCCCCCATACTCACCAGACTTGAATCTGATAGAGCAGGCTTTTGCTGCGATCAAGAATTACTTGTTTAGTGGGCCAGTGCTGCGCATGGCATGAACGAGTTCTTTTTTCCCTCTCCTCACTTCTTTGCTGAATTAAGAAAATTGCATAGAGCATGTTACATTTGGCATAAGATACATAGCATGTGTTGCATATTGCATATTGATCTACTAAGCCCACCTCCCACCTCTGCAACAACATTAGCATAAAAGAAATCTACATAAAGTGCCTTGAGTCTTCATCAACCTCCTCTCTACCTGCCATCTCCCCTGTGTTGCACCATCATGCAACACTCTCAGCCATGAAGCAATTGCTCAGGGAGCAACAGGTCAACTGTCAAACACAACTGCCCCCCAAACAGTGTGCTGACAATTAACTCACATTTGCTCAACCCTACTTCTCCACAACCTTGAATGTTGCACAACAGATGAACACATGAAGACAGCCGTGCTTGACCTCAAGGAGGATGCTCAAAGACTCTGAGCATAAATAGCTAGTACAAGGTTTCTCTTTTTACAGTGTCTGATATCATGGTCTGAAAGTTGTGTAAGGACAGTGTCTCTGGAACAAGAGTTGCCTGTAATCATTCCATCATGATACCATACTTGTTTCTGTGCAGTAATAATACGTGAGGTGAAATGATATTGACCATGATATACAATGCCTCTAAGTTCTAACGTCTTTGTGTCAGTCTCTGAAACAAATTCTAATCTATGACTGGTTTCAATGGTTTTAAGTGGATACTCTAGAATCAGAATATGTGGTGCTTCATTATAAAATACAAGTTGTTTCATTCTGCTGTTGCAATCAGGACATCTTCTATTGGTTTTCTGTGACAAGGTATCAACCCACTTCATAGTAGACTGTTTATTGGTGTTATCAGCATGTAACACATAGCCTAGTCTGTCATCAATGGGTTCTTCTGCAAAGTCACATTGAGAACATTCATGTTGAGAAGAGGCTACAATGTCATTGACTTTAAACAACTCCATAGCCAGATTTGCAACACTGATGCCCATTGTACCTCTAGGAAAGTCTGTAGGATTCATCTTATGTAGTGTAGTCCTAAGATGATCTCTTAGTTGTTCAAATGTTACATTTTTGTGCAACACCTCAGAAAAACCATGAGACAATGTGGTCAAATGATCATTCATGCTTCGGAATACTGTAGACCACTCTGTATGATTGTCTTTCCACAAGTGGAATACAATCACCAACAATGAGTCATATGCACAGCTGTAGTCATTTCTATCCCAGATCAGTCCAGTTGGAGAGTTTATGACCTGTTGCTTGCTTGTTGATCCTTTGTCATCAGCAAATCGGCAAAATGTTCTCAGCAACTTTTCGGGTCTGGTTGGTCTGGCTCAGACCCCCAGACCATTTCAGACCTACAGACCATTTTGGCTTCCTCAACTTATCTTATGACGGTAGACATTTATTAATGATCATATAATTGAACGTTGAACGAATGTAAATTAGCTATAGCTATGAATCATGTCGTCTTATATTTAAATTTAATGGTCTGTGCGGCTTTCAACCGTGCGAATGTCTGAGTGAATACATTTTGCCAAAGTTAAAATCACCACTTGCGGTCGTCGTCCTGCCCAGTTGAGAGTGGTATTTTTTCATTCTTTTGTGAAGTTCAAACTCAACAGACGTTGCAGGCTCAGAGGTTGTGCCAGGTATTGTTTGGAACTCGACATATCAACACTACCATTGAGACGAGATCACGTAGGTATATGTTTTTATGTGTTTCAATTACTGCTCAATCCTTTCGCCTCCCTTTACTGCTAGCATCAGTTTGGGTTTATATCACAGATGGAGTCCCGCAGTCAAGCTACAGATGCACATATATGTCCACACCCACCATGGAGACGTGGGGCACCAACAGTGAGTCGTAGTGCCTGGCCCAGCCTGAGATCTAAAAGCCGGAGCCACGCCATCAGGCCATGACTTTTGTAGAGGTATGTGGACTGCATTTACCTGAAGTATTGTAGCTAAATTTTGCTCAAGACAGCGGACTACACACGCGATCTGTGATTGGTGTGACCACTCACCAACAACCAACGACCAACAACGACCAACAATGGCCAATGACTAACAACGGCCAACAATGAATGCCATGACCATCCAATTGCAAGAGAACAAGCACCGGTGGGATGGTGTCCATCACCTGCTGCCAAAGCTACGTGTTTTTAAAATTTTAACTCAGGCTACTCACAGGATATGTAAGCCACACGCAACCACCACCACTCGGACTCGTGTCCCCGACTTCAACCACTAACACTATGCGCCATATGGTGAGGCACTGGATTCCAAACGAGCGAATGGGATGGTGCCTGAAAGGTATGTTTTTCAATATAATCTATGACTTCTACTACTGCACTAGAATCACCACCACCAACCAACCTCGACCACGATGATCGCCTTATCTTTGGACCCCCGAATGATGTGGGCACACACACCACGACGACATGCACCACGACGACACACACCATGACGACACGCCCCCGCCGCCTTCAAATCACCTCACAAACACGCATACGTCCACGTCAATTGACATGTGCACAACGTTTGTGAGGTGTAAAAGGACCCGGAGAGCCGAGCATGTCTATCCTGATGCGTTTGACTCTCCAGAACAGCATACCCCACACAAAAACCGCAGTTTCATGGTGGAACTGCAGTTAAATGGCTAACAGTGACCAGCAGAGGATGACAAGTCCAGTGACAATGGGAGCTGGCGCCCCCACCTCAGTATGTTTTTACTTTTTCTCTCTTCTCCCCCCATTTACTGACTAACTACGGCTCAACATCCACACCACAATGCCCACAGCGAAAAGGATCCACGGCATCCGACTGCAGACAATGGCAATGCGGAGACTGGCTGTGGATGTAGTGATGGTAAAGGTACGACTTTTTTGCATATGTTACTGATGCACATCATGCCCATGTCGACATGAACACATGGAATGACACCCAAGCTGAAATGCCAGGCGCCGAATGCGACAGACAAACATTACGGATATGAATTGGGTGAAGTCGATCAATATGTATGAGCGCTTATATACTTAAAAACATACAACCAGATATCAACGGCCTCGTTGGGAACAGATTACCCGTCAAAATCCCTCAGGTCGTTGTCAAATGGCTAACTTGCTTCACGTCGTTGCCCTTATCCTTGCTGCGGGATCCGCCGTCTTCAGTCTTTTGGCCCATGTCGGAGATGGCTATGACCTGCTTCAGCACCTGTATATCTGGATTTGCATTCATCTTTGATCTTGCCCTCTTCCTCGCCAGAACCTGCATCAATGCTGTCCCCGGGGGCTCTGCTACTATTGGCCATCCGGCCCACATTAGCCGCATGGGTACTTCTCTTCTTCAGCGGATGTTTCTACATGCTTGGTAGGTGTTGCGTCTCCAATTGCACCCCAAGGAACAACTGGGGCACCCATAATTTAGAAGCACGGAATTGATTTGCAATGAATTTATTGTTTTTCTTCTGTTCTGCGTGGTCTGAGATTGGTCTGGAGATGGTCTGGTCCAGACAGCACTGTCTGGTGGTGGTCTGACGAATTGTGAATCTAACATCAGGGTCTGGGAGATTCTCCGGTCTGGGATGGTCTGGGCCAGACCCCCCCAGACCCTACAGACATATTGTCAATTTGCTGATGGTTAACATGGTCTTTGGTGATCCGAGGCCTTTTAGCTGCTGGTTTATTGTTTGTGTCAAGTGAATGTTTGTGGGTTGAAGCAATAGCAACTGAGCCTTTTGCTGGAACAAATGAAGTTGCAATTACAGCTGCTTTCTGTTTTCCTTTGCCTTTTTCAACCAATTGCCATGGGCTATCAGGGATTTTACAAGCCAATATGAGTGGATCAGTTGGTGACCAATTGATAGCAGTATCAGTTTTGGCAGGAACATAGTGAATTCCCTTCCACTGCTGAAAAATTTGAAGCATAACAGAGCGTGTACCAGCATCAATGTGATCAGATAAAGCACCTTCATATCTCATCCTTGTAATCTCATCAAGCAATTCTAGTTCTCTAAATTCTTGTCTAAGATATCCAGAACAACCTCTAGTGATCACTTTGGTGTCAAAGCCTTGAGTGATAACAGTTCCAGCAGCAGAAGCACTTCTAGACAATGAAGAATAATATGACATGTGGTTGAAGCAACTGTTTAAATGCACAACATTGAATGGACGTGTTTTTCCTTGAGCAGCATGAGCAGTCATTGCAAAGTTAGGAAGCACCCAGACTTGTTGTCTCTCAATGGATTCCTTCAGGTCACTGGGAAATACACACTGAATTGTCTTGGTGTTTTTTACAATGGGCACTACATTGTTAGGAAGTCCTGGAATCTGCACCAGCTTTGGAGGTTTGTCCAGTTCAACAAATAAAGTGTCAAGTACTCTTTTGCCATGACTTGCTTTGATTGACTGCCATCCAACAACAAATCCTTCTTGTCCTTTTGTAATGCAGAGTTCAGTGGCATCATTGTTGCGAAGCATCACAGGCATACCAAGACACAAAGAGAGTTTCCCAGCAAAGTTATCTGTTGCAGCATGTCGCACTTTCCATATCTCTCTTTGTGTATCAAAGTCTATGTCACTGGATTGATGTATAGCATTTGATTTGGACTTGCTTCTCACAGAATCCTTGTCTTTTCCCCACTTATCAATGGAATAGAAGTTGGTCGAGTTCTGGTTGGTGTCAGAAGCAAATCTTTCACATCCAAGAAGATTGATTTGATCCTTTTGTGAGTGAATGCCACATATGATAGGAACATTTCTAAAATTCTTTAAGGCAACATTGGGCTGGTCTGGACGTTTGCCTGCAATTCTGGTTCTCAAAAATTGAATATCCTGTGGAGTACATTTACCATAGTGCATGTTGACAAGGGCAGTTCTGAACAATGCATCCTCAGCTGTTTGGGTCCTCTGTCTCATGTTTTCTCTGAGAATCACCACTGTGTTCACTTGATGCCAGAGTGCTTTTCCAATTGCAGTTTCCTGAGAGTGTGTTGTCAAGGCTGATGTGATCTGAGTGCCAACTGTTCCACTGTACAATGGTGCACCTCCAACTGGTGGTAACTGTGCAAAGTCTCCAGCAAATATCATGTTGATTCCACCAAATGGCATGTCATGAATGTTCAAAGCTTTAGCTAGTCTAGCACTGATTTTGTAGAGATCATGACAAGACAGCATTGAGACTTCATCAATGAAAATATAGTCAACTCCTTCTAGTCTACCTTTGAGCTGAGCAATGCCCATTGCTTCATTTCTATTTGACATGTTTGGATTGATGCCCAGGAAGTAGTGATAAGTTGAGCCATTTTGTAGAGCTGCAGAAGTACCAGTAGGACCAAGAATAACGAATCTGTGAGACTCATGTGCAGTGTCAAAGAACTCAACAACTGCTTTGATGACTTGTGATTTTCCAGTGCCAGCCATTCCAGCAATATTCATTTTCAACTGGTCAGTGCTGGAAGATGAAGCATGATTTGCAATAATTCTAAAGGCCCTTTTTTGCTCAGTGTTCAAGCTGAATTTGCTAACTGTAGCATCAATTAGCTGTTGTCTCTGTGCATTTGCAGACCTGAAAGTATGCATCAAGTATGCTTGGTCCACAATCATCACATCATTTTCATTTGGATCAGTATCCATTTTGTGTGAAGTCAACTTTGAGTTTGCAGAAATATGTTGATTGCGCTCATCTAGTATCTCTTGTCTCTGTTCTTGGACAACTTGCTTCCATTGAGTACCAGGTTGATTCATTTCAACTTCAAGTGGAGCAGAATTTACAGTAATAGAATCATCTGGACATGGATCAAGCCAACCAATATTTCTGACAATGTTTTCAGTGGCATCCATTTGAGCTTTGATCAGTCTACCATGTTGACCAAGTTCAGAATATTTGTTAGTGCCATAATCTGCAGAAGTTTTGTCCTGCTCATAATGGTCATCTCCAAAGTCACCACCATTTTGAATGTTGTCATCATCCAAGTGTGAAATCATGTCTGAAGTCATAAATTGAGGACAAGTACCATCTGACACTGCTCCTTGTCTAAGCTGAGCAGAATAGTCATCTCTGGCATCAAGGCATTCATATCTCAGATTAAAGTTGTCCATAATCTCTAATTGTCTAATGGTAAATTCATAATCAGTGAATGCTTCATCCCATGATTCCAGTTCACTTTTCAGGTCATTGCCAGATCTCCAAGGTTTGAACAGAGTGAGCATAGTGGTGCAATAATATTCTCTGTCTCCTCTATCACATCTGGGCAATGAACCACCAACAAAGTTTGGAACAGCATGCTTCTTCTTTTTACTGAATTCTATACAGTATGTTTCATATAATGAGTGATCTTCTAGGAAAAGCTTGGTATCTTCTTGGACAGACTCAGTGCTATCAGACTCATTGTCCTCTGAATCACATTCTATGAAATTGTCATCATCTTTGATATTCAAATCATCAAATTCTATGCTCAAGTCATTACTGGTAGATACATTAGATCTCGAAGTTTTTTTGTGAGTTGCAGTTTGTGGCTCAGATTCCAAGACATCTAACTCATCATCACTGTTTATTTCATCATGAGCTTTTTGAATGTTTCTCTTGACTCTTTCTGCACCCTGCACCCATTCATATAAATTCATGTCTTGATAATGAGTTGGTCTGTATATATAGTCATGCACTGCAGATAATCCTATGAATTTTCCCTTTTGATTGTGCAATACTACTTTTTCAGAGTCAACTTGCATGTTATCATTTTCATCAGGATTCCAAGCTTTTTGGACTTCTCTCACATAGTTTCTCCAATAAACAGGAATGAATTTATGACTGGTATAATGATCAGGGTTGCCAAGCAGATACATTGAAGCCATTGGTCCACCAATTTCAAGTTTTGCAGTCAAAGCATTAATGATCTGGGTGATGATTTTTCTAGCTTTGTCTTTTCTTTTCATGGATCCACCAAGCATTTCTGAGTTTCTGTCAAACACACTTCTAATGGTATCAAATATGCTATATGTTTTCAATCCAGGCTTTGTAATATAGTCAGAAATATATGCTACAATTGCTTTGATTGCAGTACCAGAAAGAAGACTTGTAATATCAGAATTGCAGCAAAGTAAAAATGTCACAAGCGGTGTCAATGTATTAATCCATGCTTCTCCCTTTTTCATGTTCAATGCACCAGTTTTTGGGTCTACTTGTGTTGATTCAAACACAGGTCTGGGAAATCTAGCTTTGCATTTACCATGTTTGTTCATGCAACTGGGTCTATCTTTTCTCTGAACTTTCTCATTGTTTGAACTATTTCTGCCACAATTATGTACATTGGAGCGTAAAATCAAATGATCAACAGTGCTTGCAAATCTGTCCCACCATGAATTCACTGATTTGCAGTCATTACAATTGTTGTCACTGTTCACATCATGCTGAATTGTACACATAGGTGGGGGTGCTTCAGGCAGAGTCTGAGTTGGATCTTTATAGCCTTCTTGTTCAGATTTTTGGTTGACTTTAGCTTTGACTTCATCCATTGTACCAGTCATGAATTTACCAATGTGCACACTTTCTAGATACTGAACAAAAGCTTGTTGGAAATCTGAATTTGGATCCATTATTCTATCTCTGATTTCCTGAGGTGACAGACATCCCTTGAGCCATAGTAGCATGTGCATGTGAAGTGTGAGACGTCCTTGTTGCTCCACTGTGCCATAGTATGCCTTGGTGTCACCATAAAAACCAGAATGCTTTGATCCAACTCCAAGGACATGTTTGATAAAAAGTTCTACCATAAAGTGGAAGAATCTAGCACCAGCCACTGGATTTTCTGCAATAAGTCTGTACCGCTCATCATATCTTCTAAGCTCTGGTGTAAAGGTTTCTTTGGTATCAGCAAAATATAAAGACAGTGGATGCATGTTATCAGCTGGTGAAAATGTGATAAACCATGAAGGTGCACCCACAAAGGACATCAGAGACCAGACTTCATTTCTCATATATTTTTTGCTTGTGAGTGATCCTTTGACATGACTTCCTACATGATCAATGTCTTTAATTAATTGGAAACATAACTTCTCTTCATCTGTTTCTGGAGTGACATGTTCACCATTTTCCATTTTTCTAGCAATGTTATTCAACACTCCAAGATCAACATCCATCAATCTTTGTGAAATGTGTTCAAATTTTGCCTTTTCAGCTAATAAATAGCCACCTGTTGTAGACTCCTTTATTTGCTCATGGTTGAATGCAATCAAAGGAAAGTGTGGATCTTTCTGAAACCTCTTGTCATAGTACATTAACAAGTGTCTCTCGTGTTTGATTTCTGAAATTTTGCCTTGGATCAATGAGTTACCAATTCCACCAAGGCCATAGGGAAACAACCATGGCATCATTTGAGGGAACAAATGAGGATTATTGTAGATGGATTGTGGATCACTCTCATGTCCAATTGCCAGGATTTTTTTATTATCCATCAAATGTTTTAAGGCAATGGCTTTTATAGCTTTTATACTTTTGGTAGAGTACTCTTCTCCAGTCAGACCATGAACTACAAATGGACACATGCCAGTCTCAGTGCCTTCTTCCTCTTCCATGTCATTAACAGCAGTGGCTTCTGGGTTTTTGTTGACAAAGGATTGTCTGTACTCTACCACAACTGGTATGTCACTCTCAGGATATTGCTGCAAGTTTTCATCTGAAAGCTCCAAGTCAAAATAGTCACAATGATTCAGTTTTAACCAGTTCAAAGCAGTGGCAACTTTGTTTCTCCTAACAAGCAATGGTGTTCTCTCAAAATCAGACTTGGTAGGCTTACATGGTCCTGTATAGATGAATGCAAGTACTTCATCCAACTCACCAACAGGTGGGGGTAAAATGTCATAAATCTTTGGAGTTGGATTGGCAAATGTAATAGCATTGGCTCTCATCTTATGCATTCCTGAAGAAACTCTCACAATGCATCTATTGTGTCTCACTCTAGCAATTAACAGTTGCTCTGCATAAGACAAGTTATTCAATTCATTAGGAATTTGTCCAAGCCATAAACCATTTGCTAGAGACATAGCTGGGCATTTTCCTTTGATCAAAGACTTGCAACACCTCTTGCAAATGCCATGGAGATCTTTCATTACTATAGGACTATCTGAAGATTCAATTGGATCATTTATTGAGAAGCGCTCTTTTTGAGTGATACCAGATTGTTTCAAACAACTTAAATTCAAGTCTGTGTAGCTTTGCAATTGAGAGACTGGAGTCAATCTTCCACAGACAGCACAACCAGATTCAATAAATTTGTTGGGAGAGGTATCACTACAAAATCCTGAAATAATAGTATGTTGCAATTTTGTTGAAGGTGGACCAGGAGGGAATTGAATATTATCTCTATATGTTTGAACAGCCATCTGATTTGTTTGTGCATGCTGCTCAGGGTGGTTCATGGTATGTCTTCTAACTGCATTCAACATATGTTGCAGATGCTTTTCATGATGATCAACTTTGAATTTTGTAACAGCTGCAAGGTTTTGTGTTGCATGCTTCTCAGGATGTTGTAGATGAAATTTCTGCACAGCTGCTAGATTTTGTTGTGCATATTTGTCAGGATGTTGTGCTTTAAACTTATTGACTGCTCTGCTGTTTGAGGTTTTCTTGTGCATTGCAATTGCTTCTTCATCAATAAATTCAAAGATTGATACAAATTCAGGACAGTTGGCGCACACATGATTCTGTATTGCAGTTTGAATTGATGCCAGATTCATTTTTGAATGGACAAGAATGCTATGATGAGCTGCAATTACTTTCAAATTGGCAATGGTCAACTTTGGAATCAACAATTCAAATGGGTGATTTACAATTACAAGTGATTTTTCAGATGATGATTCCAATGAGAGTGCTTCACTTTTTGGCATGTAAGAGTGGAATTTATATTTAGCTGCATCCATACTAGCATTGTTATTGGTTGAAGCAGGCATCAGTTCATGAAATGAGAATACATTTGCTTTGCCTCCACCAATGCATTCAATATCAATGTTAGGATTGCAGGATATATTGTCAGACTTGAAAATATCATATAATTTCGAAGTTTTATTGCACATATAGTGACCAGCCATTTGAAAAGCTAGAAAATGATGCAGAACTAGGACAAACAGCAGTATTGCTCCATTGGCTAATATAGGTAGTTTGTTTACATATTTTAAGTAAGCTCTGAAGTCATGTCTTCTAAACAGATTCTGTTGAAGTTTCAACTTAATATACATGCACTTATTAGCAATGCTGGTTGTACAATGATACTCAGAAAGCAAAACAAACATGTTCAAGAAGATTCTGGCATATAGTTCAAATAGAAAAATTGGATGAGCTGATTTATAACTAGAAAGAACAAATTCAGTGCTGTTGTGGATATTTGTGATCTGTTCAAGGTTTGGTGATGTGGAGGAAGAAGTGGACTGGAGACCAATATGATGAAATGGGATTAAACTTGGTAAATAAGGGGAATTTTCATACTTTTGCAAATTGTCTTTATAAAAATTCAAAGTAACAGGGCATAGAATGACATTTTGTATGACAGAGACAGTTGGTGTGACAGGGACATTTTGTATGACATTTGCAGGAGGCACAAGGCCAATCCCAGTGACAGCACATTGTGCCCAAGACATTGCAATGATAAAAATCATAAGACATTGTGACATGGATGACATTTTTAACATTTTTGTGAACAGGTTTATAGTTTTTTTGAAAATCAAAGCTAGATAATAATATGGATATGTCAAATATAGCTGGAAAAGATGTATAAAAAACATACCAATACAAATTCCAGCACATGTAGTAAAAATCGAAAAAATCCACAAAATTTGGCATTTTAAAGCTATATATGAATATAATATGTAAATATTTGATCATAGATGGTAAAAGATTTATACCTGAGCTAGAAAGGATCCAATGTAAACCTGTAGGTTAACAAATGAGCTTATACAATCTAAAAAGGTGAAAAAATGCAAAATTTCCACATACTTTGAATGTTGACAGGAAGATTGGCTATCAAATGATAGATTATGTCAACCAATGATAATTTACACCAATAAAAGACATTACCAGTGCTCCAAGATACAAAACAGAGCCAGAACAAAGAAAAAGCACAAAAAATTGAAGAATTTTCGACTTTTTTGTCTAAAAAAGGAAATATTATGTCAGCATTGGACCCTGAATGGTCCGGGCACATCACCTGATCCAGATCGCTGTTTTTCGGAGTCTGAATATGGAAAACTGAGCTTAAACAAGCCAAAAAGGTGAAAAAATGCAAAATTTACACATACTTTGAAAATTGAAAGGGAGATGGGCTATATTATGACAGTTTACATTAACAAACAATATGGTATACAAATTGAAGACATTACCAGTGATCCAGGAAACAAAACAGAGCCACAGGAAATAAAAAGCACAAAAATCCGAAGAATTTTTGACTTTTATGTCTAAAAAAGGAAAGCTTATGTCAGCATTAGACCCTGAATGGTCCGGGCACATCACCTGATCCAGAAAACATTTTTTCGGAGTCTGAATATGAAAAACTGAGCTTAAACAAGCCAAAAAGGTCAAAAAACTCGGACTTAACGCACCAAATGGAGAAGGTGGTGGTTCAGGTTCAAGAGGCAAAAGCACAATAAGATTCAAAGTCTGGGTTCAAATGGTGATCTGACTAATGATTACATAAGCATAATTACATAAGAAAATTGACCAAAACCAAAATTGAAATACAAAGTGATCTAACCATATTGGGTTTGTTTATTTGTATTTGTTTGTCATATGGCCAAGTTGAAACATCACTCACAAATGTCCAGTGATAATATTCATAAAAAAGCACATTATTTGTCTTTGTTTACATCTGTTTGTATTTGTTTACTAAACCGCAAATAAGACTACAAGGACCAAAACATATGATAAAATGTGTATGAATATGTTATATAATTATATTTGTAACATGCAATGAATGTTATAATAATCAATATGAAATTTAGCAAATGTTCTGTATAATTGCCTTATATGGTTAGACCAGTCACATGTGACAGTCACTATTGCGATCAGCATAAAATTTGGTATATAATATTAAAAATTACCTTATATGGTTAGATTGGTCACATGTGACTGTGACACTTAGCCCGAAATGGTTATATTAGTCAGCAGTTCAATTTTCAGCTGATTCTGATAAGAATTGAAGTCAGTGTGAATATTTTGAATATAATTGGAAGGTAGTTTGTATTTTCTGTGACAACCCATATCAGGATGCTTATGTAAGCTTGTCCAAACATGGCCCCAACATGGTGTTATTTTCTGGTATCAGAAGTAGAATCATATCTCTTGCCCAAAAAATTTTTGTCTATAGGCGATCAACTTTATTAATTAATTAATCAATTAATTAATTAATTACGAATCCTCACTGAACCAGGTCTGATAAAGAACGAGTCTTTTAATAAATTAAAAGAACTCGTAATTTGAGACGATACTGGCAGGACTTCTCATAGACTGAGCATGTCAAAACATCACTTCTGACAAGGCTTGGGGCTTCTTCTGTGCTTCTGGATACGTTGTGTAGTTTCATTCATGTAATGCCACTTGTTTAGTGGGCCAGTGCTGTGCATGGCATGAATGAGTTCTTTTTTCCCCCTCCCCACTTTTATGATGAAGTAATCAATCACATTAAATTGCATAAAGCATGTTACATGTGGTATAAGACATATAGCATATGTTGTATATTGCCAATTTTTCTCAAAAGCCCACCTTTCACCTTAGCAACATAAAACGTAGAAAATATCAAACTACATAGCATGTTGTGAGTGTTCATCAACCTCCTCTCTTTCTGTCACGTATTCTATGAGCAGCTCCATCATCATGCAATATTCTCAGCCATAAAAGAGAGCAACAGGTCAATTGTCAAACAAAACTGCCCTCCAACAGTATGATAACAATTGACTTACATTATCTCAACCCTACTTCTCTATGACCTTGAATGCTGCACAACAGATGATAACATGAAGACAGCTGTGATTGAGTGAGCCTATATTGCAAATGACATGAACAAAGTCTTTTTTTTTTCATTGGAGTATTATTTGTATGATTGTTATGAAGATTAACAAGTGATTTTGCTTGAAATAGATAATTAGCATTAGTGTTGGGGAAGTTCGGTCTCAGACCGACCCAAACCCGGTTTAGACCGAACCGAAACCGCCGGTTTCGGTTTTGGTTTGGGAAATTTCAGCTGAGACCGAACCGTTCAGTCTCCGGTTTGGAGATTTGGCCGCGGGCCGAAACGGTTTCAAACTCAGTTTGAACCGCAAACCGACAGTCCAAAGTCGGCTACATGGCTGACTTTGAAAGTCACCCAAAGTCACCAACCCCACCAACAACACCCCCGATATACGCCAAACGAAGACAATGGAGCACCCGAGGTTGACAAAACGGGCGGCGGGGTACTCCCTGCCGCCCGCGTATGTTTTTTATTTTTATTTATTCGAACTTAACTAACGCATTTACAAATTACAGGTTGATGCACCACGGCCACCACCACCACCACCACAACGACCACGACAACGGCAACGACAACGGCGACGGTTACAACCACCGTCAACGCCACGCCGGACGTGCCCACAGCAACGCCCACAGCCCACCCCCAGCGCCACGCCAAACGCGTTCAAAACGCGCGCCAAACATACGTGAATGGGGTGGAGTCAACAAGGTGGAAGAGCAGCAGGGGTGGTGCATCCACCCCGCTCCTTCGTGGTATGTACCTTTATTCATTTTTTCACTGATTTATTTGTCCATTATAGAATGCGGCACCGTACCACCACCACCACGCAACACTAACACCACCGAGGAAAGCCAACGCGGGGTCAACCCGGCTGTCGTCGTGTGTACAACGCGTATGACGCGTCCGGACACCCTCGCGAAGAGGCTCCTATGCCACCACCACCACGCGTCCGCCGAAAACAACCAAAGCGGCCCAGCCGTCGTCGCGTGCACAACGCGTATGACGCGTGGGGCACCACCACCACCACCACCACCACCACCATCACGCGTCCACCGAAAACGGCCAACGCGGTCAACCCACATCGCATGTACAACGCGTGTGACGCGTCGGGACACCCATGGAGAAGCCCGTGTGCGGCTCAATGCCGGCACAGGGTGTGCCAGCACCCCAGCACCCCAATCTCACCTCGCAAACAGGCTGGCCACGTCAATTGACGTGCGCAGCACTGTTGCGAGGTCAGAATGGTGCAGGGGCACTGAGCACTAGCGGTCCGCGGTTCAGACCACGTTTGGACCGAAACCAAACCGATGCAAACCGTTTGCATCGGTTTCGGTCTGGTTTGGGGACTTTGGGTGGAAAACCAGACCATTCAGTTTCCGGTTTGGGCAAAAAGGCCCCAAACCGGACCAAACCGAACTTCCCCAACACTAATTAGCATATAAGATAATATATGTATACGGCAATATCACATTGAATTTTATGTTTTAAGTAAAAATATCAGTATATCATCTGAGTTAAGCTCATTTCTGCTTATACTTGTTTAGAGGGCCAGTGCTGCGCATGGCATGAACGAGTTCTTTTTTCCCCCCCTCAATTCCTTGCTAACTTAAGAAAATGGCATAAAGCATGTTACATATGTCATAAGATACATAGCATGTGTTGCATATTGCATATTGATCTAATAAGCCCACCTCCCACCTCTGCAACATATAAATTAGCATAAAAGAAATCTACATAGAGTGTCTTGAGTCTTCATCAACCTCCTCTCTACCTGCCATCTCCTCTGTGTTGCACCATCATGCAACACTCTCAGCCATGAAGCAATTGCTCAGGGAGCAACAGGTCAACTGCCAAACACAACTGCCCCCCAAACAGTGTGCTGACAATTAACTCACATTTGCTCAACCCTACTTCTCCATGACCTTGAATGTTACACAACAGATTACCACATGAAGACAGCCATGCTTGACCTCAAGGAGGATGCTCAATGACTCTGAGCATAAATAGCTAGTACAAGGTTCCTCTTTTTACAGTGTCTGATATCATGGTCTGAAAGTTGTGTAAGGTCAGTGTCTCTGGAACAAGAGTTGCCTGTAATCATCCCATCATGATACCACACTTGTTTCTGTGCAGTAATAAGAGGTGATGTGAAATGATATTGACCATGATATATAATGCCTCTAAGTTCTAATGTCTTTCTGTCAGTCTCTGAAACAAATTCTAATCTATGACTGGTTTCAATGTTTTTGAATGGCTACTCTAGCACTTCAGGCCACCCGATTTCCTAAACTTGTAGATGTAACTGAATGGGTCGTATGTTACTTCTACATGTTGAGAAACAACAGGTCTGGCCCAGGGCTAACATCCATGTCTTGGGGCTTTCCCTGGGCTGTCCCTAGGCTGTCCCTGGTCCAAAGCATTGGGACAATGGGATGTCCCAGGGACATGGGACGTCCCTGGTGCCAGGGGGTCATTTGGGATGTCCCAAACTAATTTTTGGATATTTTTTGAAATATTTTTTTTTGCTGTGGCCACAATGATAGTGTGGTTATTAGTCAATGGAATGTTAGTAGCCATCATATACAACATATGGTAGCTGTATAGCTACATGCATGTGACTTGTAGACTCTGGTTGACCACGTTAGGCTGCCCAAATTTCTCAACATGTAGTTACATCTCAGTGTTCCTACTGAAGTAACTACATGTTGAGAAATCCACTGGTTCTCCCTGGGCCAAAGTGATCATCCCTGGTCTGACAGGTTGGGATATCCAATTGTCCCTGGTCTGATATGCTGGGACAGCCCATGGGGCAACATTTAGTCATGTCCCATGGGACATCCCTGACAAATGAGGTGTCTGGGGGCATATGGGACATCCCTTAGCAATGTTTGGCTACTATCTAGACAGCATCTGCTGCTATCAGATATCAGCAGAGGAGGTGTCTGGGGGCATTTGGGACACCCCTTCCCTATGTATGTAATAGAAAACTTTGAATGATGATAGCATCTAGTTGTAAATTTCAAGGCCTTGTCATGGCCACTATGGGTACCATGGGTGCTACAGCATAGTATAAGATTGTACATGCTTATTCTTTTGAGAGTCACAGAGCTGATTGTCCTTTGGGGTCAGTGGCAGGGTGGAGATAAAGCAGTTGTTTCCACTTATAAAGAGAGAAGGAGTGGGAGAGGAAAAAGCTGGAGTTGTTGGGTGATGAGGCTGGCAAGAGGGGGAGGATTGAGGGTGTGCTGCTAGTAAACCAATCCCTTGTGCATGTGGCAGGCTGAAGCTTGTAGGGCAGTGAGTGAGCAGAGCATGTATAATAGACAAAGAGGAGTGAGAGGAGAGGCTGAGCTGAAAATTAAACAAGTGTATTATGAAGAAAATTTGATCATGATATCAGTTGTTATTACATCATTGGCTGTGCATACAATGGCTGACTGGGATGCAGATGCAGAGGAGCGATCTAATTGTTGATCTATGTTAAGATTAGAGTGCTTCTTGAGGAAAGTGGACTTGGGCTTAAAGTAAGGAGACATCCCACAGAGGCTTGGTTGGGAGATCCCACAGCCTTGTCTGGGACTTCCCACTGAGGCTGTGGGACATCCCTGCTGGCTTGTGGGACATCCCACAGCCTTGTCCGGGACATCCCTGTCAGCTTGTGGGACATCTCATTGAGGCTGTGGGATGTCCCACAGCCTTGTCTGGGATGTCCCTGCTGGCTTGTGGGACATCCCACAGCCTTGTCTGGGACATCCCACTGAGGCTGTGGGACATCCCTGCTGGCTTGTGGGATGTCCCGATCAGCTTGTGGGACATCCCACAGTCTAGGTGGGACATCCCTGTCAGCTTTTTAGATGTCCAAAAAGTTGTGGGACATCCCAATCTACAGGCTGGTGGGACTGCCTGCTTGCTCAGCATCTGCCAAGTCATACAATAATAATCATACCACTGATTCACTATCCACATGTTACATAATTTGAATTTAGCAACCACTTAAAATAGATATATCAAATTAAATAATTATTTTACCTACATACATGGTATTCTACTTTATCAGGGGAGTGGCAGGGAGGTGGAGGAGAGGGGGGAATGTCAGGGGGAATGCCAGGGGGTGGGCAGGGGGAGAAGGAGCAGGTGGTGGATGGGAGGTGGGGATGGTGGATGGTGGATGGTAGGCAGGGGGAGAAGGGGCAGAAAGGGGGAGAAGGGGTAGGAGCCAGTCAGGGGGAGAAGGAAGGGAGGAGGGAGGAGGGGAAGGGGAAAGGAGGGAAAGGGAGGACCAAAAAAATTACATACCGGTGTTCCCCTGGTGTCCACGGCCCTCCGCGTCCTCGCCCTCGTCCCCGTTGTCGTTGTTGTTGTCCCCATCCTGGTCCCCACCCTCATTGTCCTTGTTGTCCTCATTGTTGTCCCGGTCCCCATCCTCATCCTTGTCCTGGTCCCCGTCGTTGTCATTGTCGTTGTTGTTGCCGTCCTCGTCCCCGTCCTCGTCCCTGTCCCTGTCCCCGTCTCCGTCGTCCCTGTCCCCATCGTTGTCGTCCCATCCTCGTCGTAGTCCTCATTGTCCTCGTTACCGCGTGGCCCTGTTCCCATTCGTGTTGTCCTTGCCGTCCCGTTTGCCGTCCCGTCCTTGCCGTTTCCGTCCTTGTCGTCCCTGTTGCCGTCGTCCTTGGCTCCGTGTCCTCATCGTCCCGTTCCCCCGTCCCGGTCGTCCTCGTTTCCGTCGTCCGTTGTTCCCGTCCCCGTCCCTGTGCCCACTGCCCTCCTCGTCGTCCTCGCCTTCACTGGCCCTGCCTGTTGTCGTCTTCCCGTTGTCGTAGTTCCCGTGCCCGCTGTGTCGTCATCTTTCCTGTTCTCGCCATCGTCGCGTTCATCCTCGTTCTTGTCTTCGTTTACCCCGTCACCGTCATTCCTGTCGTCCTCCTTGCTGTCGTGGTCGGCCTGGGTTGTCCCCGTTCACGGCTGCGTCCCCCGTCTCCTTGTCGCCCGCACCGCGTCTGCTTGATGTTGCTGTTGTGTTTGCGTTTGTTTGGTGCGAGGGTGGGGCAAAAAACCTACAAATGTTTAAGTAGTCAGTAGAATGAAGAAAAAAGATAAAGAACACTTACCTGGGGTGCTCTGGCATCCACACCCGTTGTCGCATCATGGTTGAAAACCACAAGTATTGTTGAACTTGTGCGCGAGAATTTCAACCAGGATTTGCCGATGTCCCAAACAGGGTCGAGTTGCCATATAGGGAAGGGTGGCTGGATTTTCTTATTATTATTACATGTACTACAATACCTCAATGGCCAGGGCAAGACCCTGAAGAGAAGTAAGTATGATATACCTACCCCAAGGGGAGTTTGTGTATTTTATTTTATTTTATATGTGGAGATATTCGCCATGCATTTTATGCCTCTGCCAAAATTGGACCCTTGAACAGCTAACTTTGCAAGTACACGTCAGAAAAATCTAAAATTAATTCTAGGAGTGCTAGGTAAGGTATACATTGTGTTCCAGACAAGTGCCTGGTAGTTGGTGGTGCAGGGAATGTGTTGGGGCCAAAATATGATGAACTTGTCACTCACATTCCATTCATGATT